>JAQJVL010000061.1:1516557-1698101 GCA_035578905.1 Stictocephala bisonia | reverse complement strand
CTTATAAAATCATCACTCAGCAATAAAACAAATTATTTGACCGCACATTTATAAAAATTGAGACGATCCAAACAAGATTTATTCGATACCTCGGACTAAGAATGGGTGTAACTACAATGAAGTTCCTATTATTGATTAACAGCATTATTTTTATCTCTTACCACAAGGACTATTAAATAACCAAACTTTCCTTCATAAAACTGAAAACGGGACTATTGATTGCCCAGAGCTACTTGAAAAACTTCAGCTTCATTTGCCTCATCGAACTAGACTATAACAAATATTTATTAACAACCACAAACTAACAGCGTAGTATCTTACCCTGGCTTATAGAAACAGGAAATGATATCTGCAATAAAGTCAACAATTTTTAAATCAGTCCGTTAGAATTAAAAAAAAAAGAAGTAAAAAGAAACCTTCTGGACCTTGAAAAACATTATAACTAAATACAATAATAATATACACTGTTACTGTAGTGTCATTATCTATGTTTGATTGATTTTTAAACATTTTATTGAAATTACAAATTTAATGTCGTCTAAATTTGATAGTATATGAAACTACTCATTATTAAACTGTAAAATATGAAGTTCTTTATGTATTTTATTGTATTAGTAAAATTGCGTTTGTCGTAGTACAAGGTATTATATTAATATTCAATCAAGATATAATATAAATAAATTTTAAAAAATGCGTCTGTGTAAACAACTAAACAAATATACTTCTTGAGACTGCGTTGTACCCTTCATTTGTATGAGCAAAAGTCATTCATTTATGATATAAATTCTGCCCTTAAACAAACTTAGCATGTGTATGCATACATGAGAGACTTACATGAGAGTTAAAATACATGAAGCATGTCAGATTGGTCATAGAGAACAATCAATTTAAACTATATAAGCTCATAAAAATTACTTCATTAGAACTCATGTATAAAGGTTAATATAATAGGATTGGATACGATTTTTCATGACATCTCTAAATTAAAATTATATTTCTATCTTGATTCAATTCAATATGAAGAAGCGTTTTATATTCCTTAAACTACGCATATAAAATTAATAATATGTTTTTCTAAATATTCAAGCCTAACAAATGTCGTATAACAGTGTAAAATTAAAGAAAGGATACATAAAAAAAGGATTGTAGTTTATTGAACTACAATTTTGAATAAACAATTATAATCCATTTTAAAATGAAAACTATTATAAAAGGAATAATTTAGCAAATCAGTAACGAAGAAGAAAAACAATCAAAAGGAAAAACAAGAAATGTAATCAAATTTGCTAGTACAAGTATATTAGTTCACCATAATTCAACTGTTATGTATATTAGATAACCCTTATCGTGTTGATTGTAGTTGATCATACAATGATGTCAAGGGTAACGAATTTATGCTGGCTGTTCATGCGTTATTCACTCGCCATGTTGTATGGCAATGGAGATAACAACTTTAAACTATAGCTCCAAAAAGTAAATCAAGCTAATTAAATGAATTGTATTGACAAGGTCGTCTATCATAATGCTTTCATAATCCTAAAGTCTATCATGGAATCAAATAACGAGAAAATAATTGATTTATACAACTTACATATAACTTACTATCCTCTGGGGGGAGGAGGGGGTGAAATCCATTGAGAAGGTGTTGAATGCCAGTGATCTCGAAGAAAGGAAAGTATCGGAATTATCGCTTCCAATAAATACAAACATCTTAATGTTAAAGTAAAATTGATTTAAAACTTTTAAAGTAAAACAGAAGCAACGAAATCAAAATAAATTGAGAGAGTGCCTGAGTATTTACATCAAGCATATGTTTATAAGAGATTAATTTGTTATTTTCATTAAAATGTATCATTTTAGAGACTGATCCGCAGAGTTTTATGTGTTACTAGGGGACACCCCCGCACACTTCGCGTGCCAACCCCGATGCTCTTTGTACTTGATACACCTCAGCCTTCGGCCTCGGCATGTGACTTTTGACTACAAATAAACAGATTATCTGTATAACGTAAAAATCACAATATTAAATTTTATTTACAGTATCTCACTCACATAATTGTGTTTCTACCTATTTATTAGTATAAATACACAATGGTATTACTTAGCCTATTTCAAACGAGTTCATTTCATTTGTTTTTTGTTTAACAGCTGAATAATAAACTCATAGTATAATATTAAAAATGCGTCTATCAAAGAGAAACTTTGTTCTGTGAGATAAATAGTATAATGTCACACATTCAAAATAAACATGTTTACTTATTTACAAAACTGCTATTATTAATTTACTAAAATCAATCCAATACTATCCTTATGGAACAATCTTTTAGGAGCGGTTTCTACCCCTCAGGAGTACTTTATAAGGATGAAAATACTTTAGTTGTCCTAATTAAGACTTAAAGAATCAGTGTACAAAAAGTCAGCTCTGTACCTACATGGGGAGTTGGAGAATTAGTGATGAGTCAGTGAGTCTGCCATGGATTTGCCTTTTTTAAGTATAGATTACAATGTACATAAAATATTGTGATAATATTTAGTATTTTGTGGTGATTTATTGATAATATGATATTTTTATTATTAAATACTAGAAACACGCAAGAATGTAGGTTTCTTAGTTGCCCTGGCTTTGGGCTATTAATAAATGGATCTCTCTAAGGAACAGTCGGCCTTAGTAATAATGACTCATTGAGTACAGAATAGAATTTATACTCTGTGCTCACTGCAATAACTTCACTCGTTCATCCACACTCTTTCGCCCACCATATCTACGATCGGTGTGTTAATAAAGAATGAATGACTTGTTAACTGACGTAAACTCATCGTCAATGTATTCATTCAGTTCCAATTTCAACAGCTAATTGCACTTGTGTGACTTTCACTTGCTTTGTATTTCTACTGGCATGTAATATGCTAATTAAAGAAACTACAAATTAAACGTAAACCGGATTACAAGACACATTGTCTATTAGCGATTGCAAATAAACTAAAATAAAAACCCATAATATTTATAAAATATATAATTATTTGAAAATCAATAAGTAAACAAGTATAACTTTTTAATTTATGATTAATATAAAATTTATTGGACAGTTAATGGTAATCCTATATTTGATGTTTTAATACAATTCTAGAAGTAGAATATTTATACTATGTTGGTCAAGACGTGCGCTCCGTTACTTACTTTAGGTGGCCGTTTCCCTCCACGAAAAACGCCCTAAAACATGGGTTTCTATTTCAATGATTCGGTCCTTATTAATGATCGAATCGCTACACTTGAAGTCTCAATGGATAGGGGAAGAACTGTTCTAGTGGACCATAACCTGCTTTTTTTTTGAAAATTATGTGATTTTTTTAGTAATTGGTGAGTGAAGTGAGCAAAACTTCAAATGTCATTATTGACTATTTTAAATTAAAAACTCAAAAAAAACTTATGGTCCACTAGATTGTACCTTTAGTAAACAAATAGCACTCACTTTACCTCATTCTAATAATAATCACGAGCCGTACAGTTGAAATAGAAAATCGTGTTTTAGCCCCCAAACGGCTGATTCGTGAGAACCAAGTGGCCATTCTATGAACTATTTGCTCCAACTTACTATCCTCGTAACTATTTCTCAAATGATTTTTGATACCACTTGGTAATTTAGCTGTTCCAAAGTATTTAGGCGCTTCTTTAATTCGTTGCTCTTAAACAAAGAAAAACTAACATTCATATTTATGTAAACGAATTTCTAGTCATTATGTATGTTTAACTGATGATCAGAATTTTAGATATTTTAGTAATGCAAGTTGTTTTTTTGTAACAGCTAAAATGTTTTTGTAACATCTTCATATTGTACTAAGAAATCAAGCTGTTACTAATATAGTCACAGAGAAGAAAGAAGATGTAAATTAGTTGTAATACTCGTATATTTATAACCGCCACTAGGCTTTCGCAGTGGTTATAAGAAAGTGACCTCTGTTTCATTGTTTTCTGTGATATAGTCAGAAATTGCCTTTTATTTTTAAATGTGCAGTCTGACACGAGACCGTCCATTGAAGAAGTAAATCATCTGGCAGTTTCCTTAATTAATTTTAATTGGTGGAATTGAGACAGAATAACTGAACAAATTTATGTAATTTAACTAATTTGTGTAAACTCAAATAATGATGTCATAATAGGTGATAAGTGGTTTTAGAAATAAAAAATTGTGGAGTTACAAGAATATGTTCAATTATATAATCTGGCTAGCAACACATTCTTTTACTAATATCAACTATAATTATCCTTTCGATTAATGTATAATTCCAATATGCAGTGTAGCCACGAACAAAGCCCAAAGTTAATTTTCATTTTTCAGCCATATTATAAAAAAATTAAATAATGTAAAAAAATTAACTGTATGTATGGATGAAGAAGATTGATTACATAGAGTGTAACTCACATAACTCACAAATAACAGTAACTAAAAACATTAGCAAATATGTCAATAATGAATTTTTGTTTTTCAAAGCACAGCTGACATGTATTTTTTTGTATATTTGTACATATGTCAATGACAGTGGTTTTTTGACATATGTACAAATATATGTAAATTGCATACATACATTGACATGCTGTCAGCTGGGGTGGCTTTAGCCCTAAGAGGAGACTGGCTCAAATTGAAAAAAAACTTTCAATTGCATGTTATTTTTTATAGTATAAACCAAATTTAATACTTTTTTGATCATCTTTTCGTGAAATAGTAGTGAAATATCTTTGAATGGACTTACCTTCCAAAGAGCCTGGAATATTTTCTACCATTGTTTGCCGATTAATTGGAACATAATATGGGACGTTTTTAGGTGTGGATTTTAGGGTTGTAAAAGGGATAGCATCAATTGTCAGGAAAACGAGGATATGCGGTTTTGTTGAATCCGAAATAGGAAGCGAGATGGGATGATTGTACCGTGAGTTCTTCTTTACAACGGCGATAACACATGAATATATCTTTTGTAAATATTAGTATACGTGATAAAATATATGTTAATATAGATTGCAAGTAAAATATTCTGACATGGTACCTGCAAAGTTCATATTTGGTGATCCGTGTAGCTTTTTATCTGTTTTTCTGTCTGAAGCAATTTCCTGGAGTGTAAGCAACCTTGTGTCCAGGACGCGGTGGCAATGACCCAGTCCTCTCCTGTGATGCAGGCTGGTGGTTGCTCAACCGGCAACGTACGTATGACGTCAGCACGAGCCGCCGTAAAACTGTCAGAATGCTCTCCTCACAAAGGCAGTATCAAGGTTACTATTCATTTTGGTGGAATAAACATGCTTAAAAATAGCTAATAAATGGTTTTAGCAGCCTTAGTAATGACTTTCACAACATGGTCTTTGAATTTATGACAGTAGTTATGATCGTGAGTTTTGATGATATTGTACCTTATGAAAAAATTTCATGAAGAAAGAGTTGAAGAGCCATTGAGGAATGTTAGTTAAATAAGAAGATGAAAGATAATTTATGTTAAGATGTATGTATATAAATCTGATTAGAGATAAGTCAAGAATGTTTAGTACGAGATGTGTAGACGCACCACCTACTCACGTACACATAGGGAGGGTCGGCGAAGCAGTAATTAACAGACGTGTGTAGCGAGGGTAGGTAGTGTTAATCGTAAACCCCATGTGTTATTTGGTCAATAGCCCACATCAATAATCATATTTTAAAATGCCTCTTATTAATAATCTACACCTACGACCAATACATGTACTCATTCATGTACAAACTTATAGCTCTTTCAGCCATAAACTCATTTACGATTCTATCATCTACACATATACAGATACATTGATGACCCTCCCACCCACCCAATCATGTACACGCACGACACTTATAGCCCTGCCAACCATTCCTCGCGTACTGCTCTCCCAGCTACTCAACTTACTCTTCAAATCAAAAGCTGAGAGTACGGAAAAGAGAACCGAGGATAAGTCAAGTGTTTATTGGAGATAAGTCACTTATTATACGTACATTTAAGGTAGAAGCAGGATTTAATAGCACGTGTGGATGTGAGATAGCCCAGAAAGTGTTCTTGGATGAAAGGTGGACTAAAGATCAGTCAAAATCATAACGAAGGATCATCCATCGGGAGTCGTGTGAAGGGTGCTTGGGAGGGCATCAAATGTAACGATAGGCGAGAGGGATGTGGATGTGTGGACAATGAAGAGGTCGTCATAAACCATTTATCTAAATTAGAATATCACTGACATTACTGAATACTAATTCAGCTTTCTCCAATATTTCTGATGGCTATTGGCCATGGACGTAGGTGGATTGTTTTAGATTCCCAATTATATTTAGGCACATGATGACATATGTTGTTTTTGAATACTGAATGGTCAACCTGAACTTGCAAGCCACCTGACCGTGTATGGATGAAACTGGCTTGAAGGTTGATTTTACCGGATGGCCCAGACGTGAAGCAACGCCGTCTATCTTATATGGTAGTTCGAACCAAAGTTGAGGCAAGGTAAGGTTATTTATATATTTTTTTCCGTGCCATATAACCACAATTATTTCTTCGTATTTTATTGAAGTTGTTGATTTGTTTTGATATTTGTTAGTTTTTGTTTATTGCTTTTCGAGAAATATTTATAATGTTTGTGTATTTTTGTTTAAGCAAATTTGTTATGACGTTGATGTTAAACTATTAATCATGTTTTTAGCTCTATTACAATCTTTTTAACCGTAGTACCGTACAACAAAAATTCTTCTGTTACCATACTACCCCGTTCATTACTTCAGTACCGTAACCCGGAACCGGATACAATGCCCTGACTTGCTTACATCGATTTGTCGTATAGAACTGACCTGGGGGAATCCCACCTTGTCGCATCAAACTGTCAGTTCGACTTCAGCAGAACTTGTTTAGTCCAGGAACTCTTCCCAATGTGTGAGCGAGTGTTCACAATATTATCATTTTCGATATTGTCGAAAGAAAATTTGAAATAATACATTAATAATGATTTTATTCGTAACGTAATTATTGGGTTTTCCTTATGACAGACGGCATGTAGTTTAACCAAAACCGATATTTAGTGGACTAGTTTGTTTTTATTTCAGCAGGAGCAACAACTTCTAAACAACAAAAACATGCAACTGAACAACTAAAGTAAACATTATTAAAAATGAAAAGTAGACTGCTTAAAGTTTACGACCTATATAGACTACCATCACAATTACCATTCAAACACTCCCGCACTTTGTCTTGGTGAGTTTTAAGAGGTGTTTTCTCTTCGTAGATCATGATATTATTTTTAATATTTGTTTATTTGTGTGTGTTACTTTAAAACGGAAAATTTAACAAATTTGCAGACAATTTGGACAAAGGAAATTGCCCTTATCGGTCTTTATTAGTTATTCGGCATCTTATCAAAGTTGTAAAAGTTGCGAAAATACAGTATTCCTTATCGTATTTTATTAAGTCAACGACATAAAAATGTAGACTGTAAAAGTTGTCAATAAGCCTTTATTGTCCCTAATAAAACTGCCTGAATTTCTTGATAGTGAAATTCTGATAAATGTTCATATTCTTTGCGAGAGGTAGAAATAATTTATGGCTTTAAGTTGAAACTTTTGTAAAAGCAGTTGCAGATTGTTCAGTTTCAGTCAAGGTTTTGTCAATTGCCGTTCAGAACATTCAATTGTTTGGTGTTCAGTCATGCACGGGCCAATTTCACCGGTCCGTTTTTTACTTCTTGTAACGACAATAACCTCATGCATTGACCTACTCCTTGGTATTGACACAAACCCAGTGGGAGTGGAACTTTCTATTGAATCTATCAATTGTATTGTAGAAATTTTACTAACTTTGCGATTTAATCTACCTAATGGTAGCCCACCTTTTTTATGGTGGCCATAAAAAAGGTATGCTATATTTTTGGGTAGGCTTATAAAGCACATTCATATGTTATGATTGTTACGTACCGTTTCTACGTGGGTCTCGGCATCATGACAAAATATAGGCAAAGTTCTTCCATCTTACGGCGTTGCACAGTGAAATACTCTGAAGTTAGTTCAACTACTAACATCAGTTATGCTTTGAGCCTATTATCCACTTTATTTATCTGCTAAAAAAAGAGTCTGCCTTGTTGTATTTCCCGGTCACGTTGACTAAACCTTTTGACTAAACCTATGTTACAGGATGGTGGTGATCTTGCCAGAGCACTCGCAGAGGCCTTACCGGTACGGCATGACGTTACTCTGTGTGGGCGCCAAGTTCAACTGGCTTGGCCTGGCTGACATCAATGATGAGCCCGCGTGGTATGTCGGAGTCAAGTTGACTAAGCCTTTGATGTTACAGGATGGTGGTGATCTTGCCAGAGCACTCGCAGAGGCCGTCCGGAGTCACGTTGACTAAGCCTTTGATGTTACAGGATGGTGGTGATCTTGCCGGAGCTCGCAGAGGCCTCACCAGTACGGCATGATGCTACTCTGTGTGCGCGCCCAGTTCACCTGGCTTGGCCTGGCTGACATCAATGATGAGCCCGCGTGGTATGTCGGAGTTACGTTGACTAAATCTGTGATGTTACAGGATGGTGCTGATCTTGCCGGAGCACTCGCAGAGGCCTTACCGGTACGGCATGACGCTACTCTGTGTGGGCGCCATGTTCAACTGGCTTGGCCTGGCGGACAACAATGCTGAGCCCGTGCGGTATATCGGAGTCACGCTGATCGCTGCCGGGGCCATGCTTATCTGCCTCGCCATGTGTTTCTGGATGAAGGCTACACATGATCCCCAAGTTGCTGCCTTGCAGGTAACTTTTACCTTGGTTAATGTAGTTTATGTCTGTGACAATGAACAGAGCTCAAGTTGAAGGCACGTTCTTTATTTGCTTGTTAACGCTCAAATCAGTTATGTGGCTTGAAACGTGAATCTAGCTAAAGGGTTAATATAATAAATTCTTTATTTTCCTCTCAATATAGTACATGCAACAAAAAGTTCAGTTTATCAACTGAAGAATAGTTTTATACAACGTTTACTCACATCCAGGCTGACCAACTTAAATTAATATCCTAAAGAGAAAATAATAGGGCCCCTGAGACTGAAAGCCTTTATAGGGTTTCCTTCATTAATACAGTTAAAATATTTTATAATAGAGCTCTAGAGAAAATTATGCTTATTTACAAAATCTAAAACTAATTTGCATTTAAACAATTTAAAAAGGTGTGCTCCTACCCGCTGCTCCGGAACTCCTTGTATTTCTATGCAAATTCTTCGGAATAGTTCATGCAAATACATGAGAATAGTTCTCCATGTCTTCAACTCTTAGTTCCAAGGAAGCAACTTTGGTCTTAAGTGTAGCAATATCACGTTTCAACTCATTCTATCTCCCTTACATAGTCCTTAATCCTTCCCTTTCCACTTTTGAGAACATTGTTATTCTCCTGCAGTTGATTATGCAGTGCCTCGTAAGACTTGTTGAAGTCCGCAGTGTTGTTTTTCTGTTGTTCCTGTATTTCCTTAAGAGTAGTCATAATAGTATTCAGTTTTAGTCCGTCTTATGAGTATTCTAAGCGCTTATTTTTCCTTCTATTTTTATTGCACGGCTCGCATGTAAAGACCATGTCCCGCTCTGCTAGGTACTCCAGATCAGTCTGGGAAGTGTTAACACACTTTCCATGGAATTCCTGCGTACAGCGTTCCATGGTAAGTGTAGAGCGTTGGGTGAAGATCGAACCTCATATTTTGGAGAGACCTTTAGATCGATTACTACACAACTAATAGCGTTAAACTTTTAAAGGTAATTTAGGGGTCAATATTAACTGTATGCTGTAAATATTTTTCACTTAATTATATTTTCCTGATGAAAAGCTAGACCATACGACTAGACTTACTTCTCAAATTGGTCCGTACCGAGATAGGGCGGGACACCTAGGTACTTTGGACGACGCTGGCCTTTAAATTAGCAGCTACAGTATCAGTTAGTGTTTATCAAGAAGTGATTTCACACTAAGTACCTGTGTAAAAAAGAGATATTTTTTTTAAGGATTATATTATTTTTGTCGTTGTTGTCAGCCAAGATAACTTATAACAGAAGTTTGAACATATATATTTCATTATGATGTATAATATCGTTTCAGAAGCATTTGTATAAAGCGTTTGTAGTAACTAAATACTATCTCAAAACCAAGTAATATATCTGCTAGTTAAAGATCGTGAAATTTCAATGGAATTTGTACCTGAACAATTGTTATTTCGTGGAACAACTCCACAGTTTCCTACTCAACTATATAGTCAAAAGATTCGAATGTGATCTTTATGAATAAGATTACAAACAGTAATCTTCTAGGTCGAGTTGAGAGGTCCGGTTACCCTCCTGCACTGATAAAAAAAAATCAATCTTGATTATAACTCAATAACAATAACCTGTACCCTTTGCCGTTAGCCGTTGTTGTTAGCCGTTTATAAGGTTAACTTAGTAGTTTTTAATATAAAAACGTAGGACTAGAAAATACGGTTTAGTCTTGTATAGCAACCACTTGACCATGGACGGCCCTCCATACTTACACATTTACGAGTCCCCACATGCAGGCAATCACTTGACCATGGACGGCCCTCCATACTTACACATTTACGAGTCCCCACATACAGGCAATCACTTGACAATGGACGGCCCTCCATACTTACACATTTACGAGTCCCCACATACAGGCGATCACTTGACCATGGACGGCCCTCCATACTTACACATTTACGAGTCCCCACATACAGGCAATCCTAACTAATAAGGATCTGCTTGTCATTTTAAGACACAGCTGATGGCATATTTGATTATTAGTAGTTTATTTCCAGACGTGTAACAATTTAATGTATAATTTGAAATATAATTTTGATTTTTTTTAAATGTTCAAATATAAAAAAATTCTAATTTAATTAACTACACAATAACTGTACTGCATATTTTTAAATAAAATTAGAATTGAAACTGGGAAATTTTAATAGATACGATAAGTATTTTATACATTTTTGAAATTTTACTAATGTATCAACGTGATTAGTTTTAGTATTAGTATATACTACATATATATTTTCAGTTCCAACAGTATACACCGGTCTCATGTTTGCAAACCGTATTAAAAACATGCTTATAAGGAAAATGTGACGAGGAAGGCGCCTGGATTGAAGTAAATTCGAATCTTCAAGATGACGGAGGTCAGTCGTAATGTAAAACAAACACCTCTGGGGAGGCCAGTTGTCAAGGACAGGGCACTGCTTCAGTCAGGAGACGTGAAAGAAACCAGTCTAGTTTCTTACCACTACCGGTTTTTGTGTTTTAGTTTGTACAACAATATATGAACGTGGGAGTTGTAGGTTCAGCGATAGTTCTGCTTATTAGTTGAGTAGGAGAGTGGGCCAACTTTAGTTGGGAGGGTCTTTTGGGTGGAAAAGTGGGTCACCGTTAGTCGTTTGCATTCGTTGGGTTAGAAGGTGGGTCAATGTTAATTTTGCGTATTCGTTGGGTGAGAAGGTGTGACGATGTTAGTTGTGCGTGTTCGTGGGGGAGAGGTGGGTCAATGTTAGTTGTGCGTGTTCCTTAGGTAAGAAGGTGGGTCAATGTTGGTTGTACGTGTTCGTGGGGTGGGAGGTGGATCAATGTTAGTTGTGCGTGTTCCTTAGGTAAGAAGGTGTGTTGATGTTAGTTGTGCGTGTTCGTGGGGTGGGAGGTGGGTCAATGTTAGTTGTGCGTGTTCGTGGGGTGGGATGTGGGTCAATGTTAGTTGTGCGTGTTCGTTAGGTGAGAAGATGGGTCAATGTTAGTTGTGCGTGTTCGTTAGGTAGGAAGGTGGGTCAATGTTAGTTGTGCGTGCTCGTTAGGCGAGAAGGTGGATAAATATTAGTTCTGCATGTTCGTTAGGTAAGAAGGTGGGTCAATATTAGTTGTGCGTGTTCGTTGGGTAAGAAGGTGGATCAGTGTTAGTTGTGCGTGTTCGTTGGGTAAGAAGGTGGATCAGTGTTAGTTGTGCGTGTTCGTTGTGTGAGAAAGTGGGTCAGTGTTAGTTGTGCGTGTTCGTTGGGTGAGAAGGTGGGTCAAATTTAGTTGTTCGTGTTCGTTGTGTAAGAAGATGTGTCAGTGTTAGTCGTGCGTGTTTGTTTATCACAGCTAGTCGTATGTGTTAAGTAACTCAGCCCCTGTAAACCGTGTTGATAGAATTTTACACCAAGCTATTTAAAAATTAGTAATTAATTTCTTCAGTTGTGGAGTCCCGCAGAACGTCGATGAGCCTCTGACTTGTATAATGATATATTTTATTGATTGTAACATTGATACATTATATGGATTGAATGTATTGTATCATTGTATGGATTGGATATTATTTTTAAATATACTATGCACTATCCAATATGTGCATTTTAATAAAGTAAATATCTTAATTTTTAGTTGTTAGCTTTGGTTTATTAACACATATAGAAACAATATAAAAATCAAAATATTCTTCCGGACCAGTAGATACAATTTTGCTTATTGTTGAGAGAATTGAATATCTTACAGATTCCACTACTGTATTTTCCCATCATAAACTCAGCCATTGCCTTTTACCAGAGAACACACGATTAACTCGATCTAGTAAACATTGTGTTTTTAATCAATAATTTATAGTCATTGTTTTAGTTATGAGTTTACGTTCTTCCAATTCTAAGAATAACTAATCTGAAAAAGCAACAATAAAATGCACCAACCATGAAATAGAACCAATAATGATAGCAAGCTTGTTAATTTTTACGACTTTGAAACAACGTGGCATTGACACTAGCCGGCTCTTTGAAGTAGCTAAAGAACAGCTGATCTCGTAACCCTATCTGCTTGTTTGCTTAATTAGTGGGAAAATAAGCAAAATGTAAAAATGTATCAACGACTCTTAAATGAAATGTATTACTCTTAAATGAAACTTTACAGTGTTACATTTTAAGGAATGCGTCCTAGAAATAATATTTACCAATATCATCACCTACTATTACTCTTGCGTTAACTGTGTGTCTTAAAGTTGGCTTCGTAGATTTTTATAAACAACTAACTGGATTGCTCGTACACGTGATGAGAATAATAAGTCCGAAGCGGTGCGGCATCCGAGCCAACGGCGACATTCACACACACGCGCGCTTCCACATGTGTATCATTTTATGATCTATATTACTCAAAATGATTAAAAATGTGTCTTATAGTATATTGAATAGTCAATTTATTTATCATAATACTGTAAACTATACAGGACGTTTCTTTTAAAATGCAACCGATGATTTGAAATGAAAATAACAAACAAAACAAATATATAAAACATTTTATTATTATTAACGTTTATTACTACTATTTACATGATTTTAATGACATTTTTGTTTAGGTTTGGTGTTCAAATAAACCAACATTAACACTTATACAACGTTCTGTCCTCTTTAGAAAATTTCTGGACACCTTTTTGAAAGTTTGCTTAAAACCATGTTTCTAACCTCAACTAACATTGAACGAAACCAAAATAAAGTGAATAACAATGCTACAACAATCTATATCAGCTGATAGCCAAAGAAGACGAAAGAGGGCTACCAACCTATGAACTTGTAATTATCTTAAACCTTCATTTTCTGTACTTGTAAATAGTATTGCGTTTTTAAAGAAACGCCCTTTATAAACAATTATAAAAAGAAAAATTTACTGGCCACTTTATCCAGTAGTTTGGCTATGAGTAATCTATATGAACAAACATCTAAATTAGAGTTCAGTCTTGACAAATTACAAAAAATAATTGAGTTTTTGCAGCGTTTCTATTTAAATTGACATTAATACTTAATAACATTTAGTGGATAGGGAATATCTACAATAATTTTACTACAATAAATTAATTCATTAATTCATAATTACATTCATACAGTATATATAGTAAGTTTTAATATATATAGTAAGTTAATTAGTTGACTATTCCACATTGAAAATAAAAATTTGATAAAACAATTAATTAATAATATTATAAATAATTTATATTTTGAGACATATTTTATTACTTACGTTATTGGGAAGGGTGTAATTGTATTGAGTTTTACATTAATGCGTAGTTCAAAATAGAAATTTCTTAGAAGAAAAATATCCATTTAATAACTTGCTCACCAAACGGTTTTAAGGTAAAACGATGTGTAGTATTTAGGTGGTTGTAGTATTTAGGTCCTTGGTATACGTTTGATCTTCTCTAAATTGACTTTAGGAATTCTTAAAATACTATTGGAAACATTTCTTATTGTATATGAAAAATCAATAACTGGATTATTTCCACTACTTATGAAGAACAGCCTTAATACCTAGAATACAAAAAATATGTTTAGTTGCAAATATAGTGGAAAGGATTGTAATATTATATGGGGTATAACACAATTGTATAGTTTATTTTAATTTTTAATTGGTTTTTGTTGTAGCAATGTTATGTTCATAGAAATAGAGTTTATAGCTGTATGTGGCACCTTAATACGTATAAACCCATTGTTGTAATTTATAATGACGTTTGCTGTGTGTCACCTTTGTTACACATTAAGAATATTAATTTAGGTGATTTATACAAGAGTCCACACACTTAAGGATATGATTCCTTGTCTTGGGCAACAAAAAGTTCCAATAAACATAGGTCCTAAAATTATTATTTTTTCCCCGTCTATCTATATGTTTGTGTATTTTAAATTTAATTTTGTAAGTCAAGAAACTATAGAGTTACAGATCTTATACTTGGTATGAAATATAATAACATAATGTACTTTTAACAGGTCCTAGTGGTGTAAAAATATACTTACATTTTTTAATGGCGACAATTTTAAAATTTTAACTGTTAATTATTTAAAACCTAGAAGTTTTCCTGAAAAATTACAAAGTATAAAAAGATTATAAGAAATTCAATACAATTGTAACGAGTCCTATATTGATAATATCATATCATAAATAACTGAGAAACGTACATTTTATCAAAGCAAGGAGTTCTGCGCTTCAGCCTGTACATTGCTCACTAGAGGCATTATTGGAATGATTGTTGGAACTTGTTACTTAGGTAAGGTTATTTTACGTTTGGTTAGATTGTTATGAAACATAACCTCAATTTTATAAATTATTCAGTTTACATAATTATGGTATCCGAATTGTTCTTTAGTCTTATCAGATTTCAATATCGCATATTAGATCGACATTTTATGTACAAAACAATAAATTCACATTTATTTTCAAAATATCAGAATTTAATTATTGTGTATTTGAGATAGGTCAACAGAAAATACAAATGCACCAAGGCTACATACTATATAAAAAATGTAGACATAAAAAATATTTTAAAAACACCTTTTTAATTTTTATATTGAAATACTATTCAATATGAGATAGTCCTAGACAAACTGAATGCCTTTTTAATAAATGCATTTGCCTTTTACGTACAAATTAAAAACAATAGCATCACATCTGATTCCAAAATTATTAGGTTAAACTAGGTGCTAAATTAATGTGAGGTTAAATTGGCACATTTGTTAACCTAATAAAGGAACGATATATTACAATGGAGATAAATTATCCTCGTTGGAGTTCAATTGACTTTGACCTGTGCTGTTGATAAAAATTAGACTTAATTCTCTTTCAATAAGATTTCAATACTGTACATTATATATACTCATCACTGAATGCAGACAATATACATTTATAAAACAGGATTATGTTCGATGTGACCACTTTAAAACAGTATTTATTTCGTTAAATCTGGCCACTTACTAATTAATATTCAGTTCAGTGTAGGAAATTACTATTCATTTAGATTTGGCCAATTATTAATTAGTATTGGTTTGATTTGTACACTTATAAATTAGTGTACAGTTCCATGTGACCTCTTATGAATTATTATTCAGCTATATTGCTATGTACAAATTAGTATTCAGTTATATTTGGCTAATTATAAATTAGTATTATGTTTGGCCACTTATAAATTACAGTTACCGGTATGTTAGATTTAGCCACTTATAAATTAATATTAATTTCGATTTGGCAATTTATAAATTTAGATTCAGTTCGATTTCGCCACTTATAAATTCTCGCAGAATTTAATTCAATTTAGCCGCCTATAAATTATAATTCAGTCAGATTTATTATATCTTATACATTAGAATTAAGTTCGATTTGGTCACTTACAAATTACTATTTGGTTTAGTTTGGCCATTTATAAATTATAAATCAGTTCGGGTTGGCCACTCTAAATTCGCCTTCTGTTCAATGTGGCCACTTATAAAGCAGTGGTATTTTCATATGATGTTGTCTTTCAACTCTATATGATCTTGTAACCTCATCGCCTTCTACTGTCGCAGTCTTCACTGCGCACCTTTGTTTGCTCTGTGCATTCGATTGTGTGTTATTGAATCGTCAAGTGTCTTGACTCCACTCAGTTACGTCGCCTTTCGGCCGCCATTGACCTACCTGTTTGCATTAGTCAGGCAACCTAGACCTAGTTTCTCAGTCGCATTCCTCGTTCAGTGTTCTTCTGAGGACAGGAAAGGATCTCCTTCAAGTTCAGTTATCTCACAGGTTAGGGTAGAGTTTTTAGACGGCCTTGGCCTGCTTATACAGTTTCACAGCAAGGAATTTATTTTCAACTATTATTGGTTTAATTTAAATGTTTTTAGTTAAAATTTAATATTATCAGATTGAAATAAAACATTATTTCAAATTTTCTCTGCGTTGTTGCAAATTTTATTTACGTTGAAAAATGACAACCTCGCAAGTTGCTAGATTATTCAATAAGGGACTCATTTTTTTTTCATAAGCTCAGATTACACAAAAGAAAATAACATATATTCCAAGTGAATATGATTGAGACTAATGTGAAAGATCTATGTAGCCTGAAACCGATAAAAGCTCCTTGCGAAGAGTTCGCGTGTTGTTTGGATTCCTAATTAATTGTTGGCACCCCCCCCCCCCCAATTCTTATGAATTGATATTACTGAATTAATTCAGGCTAGTTTGTAACGATTTTGAGTTTTGACGAACTAGTATTCTTAAGTCGACTAGTCAAATTATTAGTAATAAATAATCAAACTTAATATTGTAATTTTGCAATAAAAATTACCCTGTCAAAATACAAAGTTTAACTATAAGTAAATAAATTGAAGCTACTAATTCATCCATACATGAATCAAAACACTTTTCAATTAAAAAAAACTTATGTTATTCTCAAATATATAGGATAGTCATAAAGAATCCTGTTGCCTGCTTTACAGCAAACATTTTCATGAGCCACTTTGAACATTTAGTATAAGATTAACTATTATACTTCCCTAAAAATTGGATTCGTTATGATGAAAATATATTTGCAGTGTTCAATCAAAATTAAAACCCTCAAAATGTTATAAATCAACTAAATTCAGTTTAACTCAGCATTCAATTTATCCATGATATAGAATTTAATCATTCTCTTCTATTATAAAACTTATTAGTTATTAGAAATACAGCTTCTAAAGAACTTGAATTTGATATTTTTACCGTACACCCACTCATAACGATCCGATTTTTAAGCTCTGGCTCCAATAATACACCGGCTCAAAAACGAGCTATATTCAATTCCCTTCTTTTTTTAACTATTAAATACATTGTATCACAAGAACGATTAAAAAATACCTAAACTATACTAAAAATGTGGCAATTTTCAATAGATATAAAGTTAATTTAATCGATTATATTCTTAAAGAAAATACAAAAAGAATCAAAAGAAAACGTCGAAAACAACATTTATTTTTATAGAGGAAAAAACAATAATGGGAATAGTATAACAAGGACAACATTTTAAAAACTTATATATATATATATATAAAACAAACATCAATATTTTGTAAAAAAAATTTTTTTTTTAAATATAAGTGAAAAAACCCAAAAGATACTGAGAATGATGTAAATAAGTCTGGGACATATCAAATAGCATACTATAATGGTTGCAACAGTTAGTATATAGGACAGACAAAAAGAACAAAATACAAGAAATATTTAAGAAACAATATTTTTATATAACGTACGATTGTGAAGGAAAATATTAAATAACAGCATTATCACTGGACACAGTATTTCAAAATAAAATTTAAAATTAGTATGTAACAACACTACGATATTTAAATGCATAGGGATCATGATAAATTAATAAAACAAATTCCGAACACTTTTTAAACCACAAAGATGGACCAATTCAAAATCATATTTTACTTTAAAAACTACAAACAAAATAACTAATTTAAATTCAATTTATAACATTTTCAAAATCGTATAAAGTTAACATTTAGAAGAATAAAAGAATAAATAGAATTAGCCATATAAGTTAAAATTTAAAAACTTATGTTTATTAACTTTTTATATTAGATATTTGTGAAGATTTTGTTAATGATAAGGTTGATAGGCCTATTAAATGCCTCACAGACAAAGTTTTAAATATTGGTTTAAAATTGTATTTTATTTAACAGTACTAAATTTCTGATAAGAAAACTTTCAACGTGACTTGGCATTCTCTAGTAGCTTTACTATTCCGATGAAATGTCTATTTTATTAATTTAATTAGTAATGGTGTAAGCATTTAACTTTTAATATGTGTTACAATTACATTATTTAGTTTGTAATTATTTAATTATAAAAATGTATTACTGTTGTGTTCAATAATTACTTTTTACTTAAGTAAATTAAAGGTGATTTTTACAATGAAATTCAATTATTTATGATGATGATTTACATTTACTTTACATAAAAAAATATACTATGCACGATTAGAATACACTTCTCGTACATTTATATCCGTTACTTGAGCTATCATAAAGACGCTCTGTAAATAATCAGGTCAAGCGCCTGCAAAAGGGCAGCAACGCTACGCAACACACCAGCGTAAAAGAACTTCTTTGCTGTCGTCGTCTGTAGGCTATGTGTGTTGACGTGACTTACTGAGGAAGTGTCTGGTGCCTTGTATTGTTCCCACTCGCGGTCTGTAGGCGTGTCAAGCCTGTGGCTTGTCTATCAGGTGTTACCGCCACCTAGCTGATACAAGATAACGAAACCACGCGCCCTTATGCAACTAGACTTAACATACAAATTAATTATGCACATGTAAAAGCCACTTGTGCAAACAGTTAATGGAATGCACGATAATGATATCGTGTTTGATTTTGGATTAAAGAATGCAGACTTTAAATTTAAAAAAATTATTCGCGTTTCTAAAGTGTAGTTTTTTATCTTTATGGAGCAGAAAAAATAACAAGGACTAGCTTCTTGTGCTAGCAAAAAATGCTGGAACCATAATTTTATTTTTATTTACTGGGAAAAGCCATGGTACAACAATTGTATTATTGTGTCAACTAAAAAGATCAGAAAGAACCGTCGATAAACACAGTTTACTGACAAAGATTAATTACAATAGAAGAACATACACACCTGGAACCACTCAACCTGGTACACAAATCAGACATTCAATTCTTTTATTCATACCAACATCCAAAAAAAGTATTGTCAGTATTTTAGTAACTTCATGAATTTTATTATTAAAGGCTATTTAATTGGGGTTGAATAAAAATGTAGGCCTATTATTATTAACTTTTCTTATGCCATTAGGACTCCAAACACAACTCTAACTTGCAATATATGAATTTTGAACTATATTATCGCAAACCAAACATCGATTCAACGATAATATCGAAAGAAAAATATCGGTATATTGAGTAACCGATCTATCGAATTGTAAATTATTTATCTGTTTAAAATCATGCACTAACTCTTATGTCATAACCAAAAATACAATAATGTTTTGCTGCCACTATTTAGAATAGCCTACGGTACTGGATGTAAAAATTAAATAAATATATCTACACGAAACAAGCAGTAGTCTGTGGGATTGAATGAAAAATAAACCAAAAGAATAATAATTATACTTTAATTATTATATTAATCATAACAGAAAAATCTAATAACATTGCGTTTTTTGTTTTCACACATTAAAAAGTGCCACATAGAAAAAACTAAACAAGTTACTTTATTATTCAAATGCATGTTTTGTCCGCATAAGAGGCGATTTAAACTAGTTTTTTTCGAATCCTGATGATTTCGAAGAGAGAGAATAGCGTTAATACGAGTGAATCGTATATAGTGATATGATATATCGGCCCAAAATACAGATATGACTGATATTATCGATAGCAAATAACGATACAAATATATCGATATATTGAAACATATTTATCAATATTTTCGGTTTATCGATATATCGTTGCCATACCTAGTTCGAACACCATGATTTGTGTTGTTTATAGGATTTTAAATAACTTTGCACTAAATATTTCATATTATATTATGAATATACGTATTACAGCGGTATAATGAGGAGTATTCAGAAGTATTGTTGTGTTGTACGAAAGTAAACAACATTCTTATCACTGTCATAATGATAACGAAATCATTATCAAATGTTATTGTATGCTTCCTTACTTGTGCGTAGTTTGTATTGAAAAAGTAATTTGTTGAGCTGTTTATTGGTGGTATTCGTGGATGTGAATTTGGCATAATTTAAAACATACTCTTCAAAACCATATTTAAAAAAAATTCATATTACATTAATTTTACAAAGCAGATAAGGTGCTTTACAATTTGACAACGAGAAGTCAGTCCACCAAGTCTTGTTCTTAGATTTATAACTATAGTTTAATGTATTTTTAATATCAGCTGTGTTAAAAAATGGTCAATGTAAAACATATATTTTGGGTTCTTTAACAACATTTTTTATGCTGAACATATAGGGCCTAGTCTTCATATTAGAATAGTTAGTTAGACCGGAGATCGAGTAAGTATTATCCTTAATTATATACACCTACAAATAGATATCTCGTCTAGTGTAAACCGCACCAAAATAGTCCGATGATAGCTGTGGCATGGAAGCACCCTCCTCACTTCTAGCCCAACAATGTTGTCAAATATAAATTCGATGAAAATATTGATGATTTGTCTAAACATTTGTTGTAGTAAACGAACACTATCATTTGCTTTTTAAAACCACGGTACATAGAAAAGAAGACAGTAGGTCTCCCGCACATTTCCAATTATATCACTGAGACCCATCCCCCCCACCAAAGCTGGAAAGCGTGCCAACCGGGGGATGGCTCAAACCAAGTCGAGCGATGGGATCACGGGTGGCAGTTGGAGGGTCAAAATAACACACGGCCGCTGAGCAAAACTAAATTTTATTTCAAGAAACATCATTTAAAAAAACAAAAACGGCAGAAGGCCACCATATAAAATAGGCAGAAGGCCACAATATAAAATCTGCAATTAAATAAATAACAATAAACACAAAATTTAACAATATAACGACAAAAGCTACCAAAACACTTAACGCTACAAATACCAAAACTACAATTAACAAACTGTATGGCCTATCTGCAGTTTTGGCCTGAGACACCCAAAACGTAAGACAAATTATTAAAGAAACAAATAAAAGTGAAAAGAAAATTTATAAAAATTTTGATAACCCCAATTAAGCCGGCAATTTGGCCCACATCCCTTGATTCCACCGAGGCCAGGGAGTAAGCCGGATTCCCTGGGCAGCTCCGAATAGAAGTTAACTAAAAGCACAATAATCCCATTTTGGTGAGTTTAAAAATTAAACAATTTAAAAAAAAATATAACACGGTACCGTTCTATTATCCCCGGACATCAATAATACAATTAACAACGAAAAAATAAATAACGATCACTAGGCCTAAACATAACAATAAATAACAACAAAACTTAACCATAGGGACCTAACAAAATATAAAATCCAAAAAATATAACAATAAAATAAACTAATTAAATAAATAACAATAAATATCAACGTTTTCTTCTTTTTTTTTTTTTTATATTTTTTTGTAATGTTTGAAATGTCCCCATGGCTGTTTCTTCACTTTGTCCAAACAGTTTTAGGCCTAGGCACAAATATATCCACAAACTTTTTTCTTCTTTTGTTTTTATATATATATTTTTTTTTTTTTTTTTTATAAATCACCCCCAGCTCAGCCGCCGGGAAAAGATGGAAAGAACTGACCTGAGGACTGAAGACTTCTACCACCAAAGATGTAGGGCGGGTAGCGGGCAACTCCAGGCTCCAACATGGTCCTCAGGCCAGGCTAGCAGTGGAGAATATCGAAGTTCCCCCGGACGGCAGGCTGAGGGCTGAAAGTCCCACTCAAGGACCCTGGACTGCAAGGTCAAACACAGCCATTAAACACAGTCCAGCCATCACAACAAAATATTACCCATACCCACTGATATAAGAAATGGCAACAAAACAGGAACAGACAAAATTGTACATGATTAAAGCACACTAGAAAATAAAAGGCCTATTTTTAGGCTATGAAAATTTATGTTGGAAAACAGATTTAAAACAAATTACAACTTAACAAATTATAAAAGACGTAATTACGTATATGGAACCAAAAAATGACAAACTGAAAACTAGGCTATGGATACATGAGCAATGGGTTATAACATGAAAATCAAAGAGTACAGCTAGGCTAGGTTATTGGCAAAGAACAAAAAATATGGTAAATCGGTAACTACAACTGTAAAAAGGCTCAATAAACCTTATACAGAATTACAATTGAAAATAAAGGCAGATATAAAAAGCATTAACGGTAAAAAGTAACATGGAAGCACATGGCTTTAACCTAGTCTGAGAAACATCTAGACAAAGAACACAAATTTAACAAAACCCTGAAAACACAACTAAGCCCGATTAATATTTTCAATGAAACAAAAGTTTTTTCACCAAAAGGGTGATTAAATATTAGAAATTACAAAAGAACACTTACGTTTTGGGAACCTTTCAGCCGGCAACCATGACTTGACGAACGCTGCAAAGAACAAGTGAACAGACAGGCCAACTTGACCGAAGCTGCTGGAACACGGAACGAAACGGAACTGGGCCAACGGCTACCAAGTACACGAAACGCAGGGCAAAAGCGAATCTCAGGCAGCCTGGCAGACAACGACGAAAAAAAAACGTAATGTACCGGTCCAAGACCCGGTACAACCTCCCTCTGCAAACCTCAACACACCCAGGCAGGGGAGCAAACTCGGTACCTTCAGGGAACCAAGAGAAGACGAAGAACTCCGAAGAGTGGTGTTCCAAGGACGTCCAAGAGAAACTAAGTGGGGAAACCCCTCGAACAGGGAGCAAACTACCCTGACTGTCGGGCCCGACAAGAAAAGAGAGAACAGAGACTCTCTCAGAACAGCCCCCTAGGGCGCAGAGGTGATCAATCTCTTTGCCCCAAGAAACCCCCAGGAACACCAACTCCTGGATCAACCGTTCCCCGGAAAGCCTTAAGCTGGGACACATGGGCTTTCCTGAACACCCTGCCTGACTGGGGATCAACCAGCAGAGCAGTCACCGGTGACAAAAACCTATCGATGCGGTGGGGACCAGACCACCGATAGCACAACTTTTCAGCTCTTCGTTCCGCGGCCGAACTGACCGGGTGAGCCTGACAAAGAACCAGATCTCCAACCTGAAAAGGGTTAGGAGTACGACCCTTATCATACCTCCTCCTTACTCTCTCTCTAGCACGTAGCAGGTTGCGCCGAGCAGCCCGCCACGTGGACACTACGTCAGTGGCACCTGGCGTAGGTAGAAGATCCTCTAACCTCCACAAGTTGGACAAAGGGTTGTTAGGAGGGTAGCCATGTAGAATCTCGAAGGGAGTGGCATTGTGACTCTCATGCTTGGAAGAATTAAAAGCAAGCTGGAGCCAAGAGAGACTCTCATCCCAGGTGTTCTGCTTCTCAGCATGGAAGGTAATAAGGGCAGACCGAAGATTGCGGTTGAACCGCTCTGCATGAGAAGGCTGTGGGTAATAAGGAGAGGTAGTCACATGCCTGATACCATTGCCAAAACAGAACCTACGAAACTCATGGGAGGTAAACTGGCTACCGTTGTCGGACACAAGAGTGGAAGGCACACCAAAGTGCTGGAAGAGTTGGGACTGGAGAGCACGGATGGTGAGCTTAGCCGTAGCACTCCGAAGTGGGAAAAGCCAAACGAACTTCGAGAAAGCATCCACACAAACAAGTAGGTAGGAGCTACCTGACTTGCTACGGGGAAAAGGACCCACGTAGTCGATGAACACCTTCTCAAAAGGACGCTCGGCCACCTCAGAAGATAACAACCCTAACCTTGCATTCTGACTAGGCTTGCTGAGAGAGCACAGGTGACAAGCCCGCACTCTGCCAGCAACATCCCGGTCCATGCCCTTCCAGATGAAGTACCTACGAATCTTAGCGATGGTCTTATGAATGCCAAGATGACCGCCCACAAGAGAAGAGTGATAATATTGAAAGACCATCGGTACTAGATGACTAGGCAGCACTACACGGGGTTCACCCCTCTGTCGAGGACGGCAACAGAGTACCCCTTTGGACAGAAAATAGGGAGGGTGGGCACCTCCCTCTTGAAGCTCACCTAAGATGACTGACAGCTCAGGATCTTTCTGCTGATGGGACAGTAGGTCGTCAAAAGCCAGAGGAAAATCCAGAAGAACAGCACCACACTGAGCAACAGCCTCAGTCGGTGGATCACTGGGTTCATGGTACATGCGGGAAAGAGCATCCGCGATGACATTCTGGGTACCCCTAAGATGTTGAACTCGGAACTTAAAGGCAGAAATTTTGACCACCCAGCGACCAATTTTCCCAAGCTGTCTGGGATGGGCTAGAAGCCAAGACAGTGCCTGATTGTCCGTCTCCAGCAAGAACTCAGCGTGTTCCAAGAAACGCCGAAACTTGTCCGTACCGAAGACAACAGCCAGACACTCTAACTCATAGATGGAAGAAGCTTTCCTTTCCTGGTGAGACAACGTCCTCGAAGCAAAAGCGATGGGCTGCCTGACCCCATCAAACTCCTGAGAAAGAACAGCAGCAATGGCGGAGGAGGAGGCATCAGTCTGAAGAATAAATTCTCTACTAAAATCAGGCATACGCAGGACAGGAGGTTGCATGATAGCCTCCTTGAGAGCATCAAAGGCAGTCTGCTGAGCTTGGCCCCACACAAAAGGGACACCTTTCTTTCGCAGCTCGTTCAACGGGGCAGCAAGCTCGGCCACGTTAGGGATGAAGCGACGGTAAAAATTCACCATCCCCACAAAACGGGCAATCCCCTTGGCATCTCTGGGAGGAGGAAAATCCCGAATGCCCTGGGTCCTCGCAGGATCTATGCAGACGCCTCGAGAAGAGATAAGATGACCCAGAAAAGAAATCTCAGGACGAGCAAAAGTGACTTTCTCTGGATTGACGGTAAGGCCAGCTGATTTGAGGCGACTAAGAACTTCCTCCAGATGTTGCATGTGTTCCCCGAAAGTCTCACTGTAGACAAGAAGATCGTCCAGGTAATTGAAAACAAACTTGAACTTCACATCATGGAAGATGGAATCAAGCAGACGAGTAAGAGTCTGGGCACCCACAGCAAGACCCATAGGAACCCTAGTGAACTGGTAAAGATTCCAGGGAACACAGAAGCTAGTCATAGGCCGTGATTCCTTCTTCAATGGAATCTGATGGTAGGCCTGGTTCAAATCGAAAACACTGAAAAACTTAGCCTTACCGAACCAATCAA
Source organism: Stictocephala bisonia (assembly GCA_035578905.1). NCBI lineage: Eukaryota > Metazoa > Arthropoda > Insecta > Hemiptera > Membracidae > Stictocephala > Stictocephala bisonia. Next base: position 1,672,476 of record JAQJVL010000061.1, on the reverse strand, counting down.
ACGCAGAATGCAAATCAGGCAGAGGTACCGAGTCAATAGCGACCTTAGCGTTGAGCCTCCGATAATCCATCACAAGCCTAGACTTACCATTAGGCTTGGGCACAAGAAAAGCTGGACTGGCATAAGCAGAACGAGACGGTTCAATCACACCCTTGCTCAGAAGATCCTCAATCATAGCCCTCATAACCTCCATCTTTGGGGGAGCAAGTTTGTACGGATGACTTCTAACTGGCTGAGAATCGGTGAGGTGGATCTCATACTCCAGAAGAGAAGTGACCCCAAGCTCCGGCGTAAGCACATCAGGAAACCGCAAACACAGCCTCCGAATGGCCTCCGCCTGCTCAGGGGGGAGATGACCAACCGGATCCACCTTGGGTTGTTCGGGCTCACAACCCACCTCTCTGACTGCAGGAGGGCAGTCAGAATCACCTACTAGAGGCACCAAAACTCGCCGATTAAACTTGAAAAATAGCTGGCGCTTCTGGAGGTCAAGCGCCATACCACTCTTAGAAATAAAGTCTGCCCCTAGGATACAAGAAACCGCCAGGTCCTTGGCAACAAGAAAACCCCACCTCCAGGAAAATCCTTCAATTTTAAAATGGAAAAACGCCTTTAGAATTATAGGTAGAGGAGTTTGGGATGCCGTCCAGCAAGTAATAGAAGAGGGCTCGGTGTGCCTGACAAGTCCTAAGGCGTCAAGGGACTCAAAAAGAGAAAGGCTGATGATACTGCATGCCGAACCAGAATCAAGAAGGGCTCGACACACCGTACCACCAAAAGAAACAAAAACGCCAGGACACACCGAGGTGACCGCACTAAGTCCCAGGGAAGCCATGCCAGCAAGGCCCGAAAAATCCCCGACACTCCTGCTATGGGCACGTGTCAGAGGCAAATGGCCACGGTCAGTCGCAACAACGCGGGGAGCTACTGTGGAGGCAACCCCCCGCGCTGAGCGTTTCCCGCCCCACGACCCCGAGCACGTGGACAGTCACGTCGAATGTGACCAGGTTGGCCACAAGCAAAGCACACAACCGGAGGCTGAGAACCACGACCCTCCACTGGCTGACTCACACCTACAGACATAGCCGGTCGACGGGTGGGGAGAGCACGATGACTCTCAGAATCCCTCCCTTGCTGGTCTGAGAACTGCACGCTGCGTGAAACAATGCACAGCTGATGCAGCTCCCGAAAAGTCGAAGGAACACCAGCAAAAACCAATCTGCACCGTTCTTCGGGAGAAATGCCATCCAGGATGACACGAACGGTGTCAGCTTCAGAAAGGGTGAGGCGCAACGCTTGCCGAGCTTCCTTGACTGAAGAAACATAGGCTGCCAGAGACTCGCCCCTACCCTGCGACCGATAAAATCTGTCCATGACCATCCTCTCCCTGAGTCGAATGGGAAGAAACGATGAAAGTAACTCTCGATGGAACGAGTCCACCGAGGCATCACTGGCCAAGACAGAACTCAGCAACTCCCCAACGGGACCTCTACAATACGGGAAAACCAGACGAAGCAAGTCCCCAGCCTGCATGCCGGGCATCTCACTAAGTCTGAGAAAGGCCACCAGAAACTTGAGAAGCTCCTCAGGATCCATCCCATCGATCACAGGGAGATTCTGGATCATGGGCGTGAGAGGGTTAGGCAGCTTGTGGTAGCTCAGCTGCAGAAGAGCAGGTGAACCCAAAGAAGTAGTAGGAACGGCAGCTGGAGCCGAACCACAAGCAACCTCAACAGAAACGCCTGCAGGCTCAGAAGGAACCTCAGGCACAGTGAGAGCCGGTGTCTCAGCCTGCGGCCTCAACACGTTAGGCGACAGTGCGAAAATAGGCCGCTGACCCAGACCCGTAGGAGTCGTGGACCCGGAGAGTGCCTGAAAAATCTCATCCAGCCTAGACACACTCTCCAAGATCCACGCCCTATCCGATGGTTCCAACCCCGGTGCCCGGTTGACCAGCCTTAAACGGGCAAGCAGAGGCCCCAAACGTGCAAGGCGGCAGGACCGGTCACGACCCACTGGAGGTTCAAACTGCAAATCCTCTAAGACCCCTTCCCAATCTTCCACCTTACGTTTACAAACAGACAACTCCTCACCAACCTCCAGTAGAGTAGACCAATCCACCGCCGTACCCGCGGACAACTGCTCCCGCAGCAACCTCCGGAGATTCAGAACATCACCCTCCGGAGTCACACCCCGCGACCTCAACTCAAAAATTAATTCCTCCTTGACTAGGAGCGCAACATTCTGCAGATAGGCCATCTCGCAAAACAAAATTCTCAACAGTACACAAAAAAACGACAACTCCAGGGTCCAAGACGAACTAAACCCTCAGCCTACCGAGCCACTGCCGACCACTCCAATCCACCCATGAAACCCTTCAACACAGTAACCAAGCGGATTGCCTAGGTTTTTTTTTTTTTTTTTTTTTTTAATATAAAGTTAAATGATTTATTTGGGTTTTTAATTGTTTTTCTTTTTAAATAATTATTTATTTGTTTTTTTTTTTTTTTTTTTTTTACGTAATACCAAGACACCTTGACGGTAGGTCGGCCAACCATGACCTACTGACTGGCAAACACCCACCGTCAACAACCAAGAGATTTTTTTTTTTTTTTTTTTTTTTTTTTTTTTTTGGCAACCACGCTCTGCTACCAATTGAGACCCATCCCCCCCCCCACCAAAGCTGGAAAGCGTGCCAACCGGGGGATGGCTCAAACCAAGTCGAGCGATGGGATCACGGGTGGCAGTTGGAGGGTCAAAATAACACTCGGCCGCTGAGCAAAACTAAATTTTATTTCAAGAAACATCATTTAAAAAAACAAAAACGGCAGAAGGCCACCATATAAAATAGGCAGAAGGCCACAATATAAAATCTGCAATTAAATAAATAACAATAAACACAAAATTTAACAATATAACGGCAAAAGCTACCAAAACACTTAACGCTACAAATACCAAAACTACAATTAACAAACTGTATGGCCTATCTGCAGTTTTGGCCTGAGACACCCAAAACGTAAGACAAATTATTAAAGAAACAAATAAAAGTGAAAAGAAAATTTATAAAAATTTTGATAACCCCAATTAAGCCGGCAATTTGGCCCACATCCCTTGATTCCACCGAGGCCAGGGAGTAAGCCGGATTCCCTGGGCAGCTCCGAATAGAAGTTAACTAAAAGCACAATAATCCCCTTTTGGTGAGTTTAAAAATTAAACAATTTAAAAAAAAATATAACACGGTACCGTTCTATTATCCCCGGACATCAATAATACAATTAACAACGAAAAAATAAATAACGATCACTAGGCCTAAACATAACAATAAATAACAACAAAACTTAACCATAGGGACCTAACAAAATATAAAATCCAAAAAATATAACAATAAAATAAACTAATTAAATAAATAACAATAAATATCAACGTTTTCTTCTTCTTTTTTTTTTTTTTTCTTAAATTGTAATGTTTGAAATGTCCCAATGGCTGTTTCTTCACTTTGTCCAAACAGTTTTAGGCCTAGGCACAAATATATCCACAAACTTTTTTCTTCTTTTGTTTTTATATATTTTTTTTTTTTTTTTTTTATAAATCACCCCCAGCTCAGCCGCCGGGAAAAGATGGAAAGAACTGACCTGAGGACTGAAGACTTCTACCACCAAAGATGTAGGGCGGGTAGCGGGCAACTCCAGGCTCCAACATGGTCCTCAGGCCAGGCTAGCAGTGGAGAATATCGAAGTTCCCCCGGACGGCAGGCTGAGGGCTGAAAGTCCCACTCAAGGACCCTGGACTGCAAGGTCAAACACAGCCATTAAACACAGTCCAGCCATCACAACAAAATATTACCCATACCCACTGATATAAGAAATGGCAACAAAACAGGAACAGACAAAATTGTACATGATTAAAGCACACTAGAAAATAAAAGGCCTATTTTTAGGCTATGAAAATTTATGTTGGAAAACAGATTTAAAACAAATTACAACTTAACAAATTATAAAAGACGTAATTACGTATATGGAACCAAAAAATGACAAACTGAAAACTAGGCTATGGATACATGAGCAATGGGTTATAACATGAAAATCAAAGAGTACAGCTAGGCTAGGTTATTGGCAAAGAACAAAAAATATGGTAAATCGGTAACTACAACTGTAAAAAGGCTCAATAAACCTTATACAGAATTACAATTGAAAATAAAGGCAGATATAAAAAGCATTAACGGTAAAAAGTAACATGGAAGCACATGGCTTTAACCTAGTCTGAGAAACATCTAGACAAAGAACACAAATTTAACAAAACCCTGAAAACACAACTAAGCCCGATTAATATTTTCAATGAAACAAAAGTTTTTTCACCAAAAGGGTGATTAAATATTAGAAATTACAAAAGAACACTTACGTTTTGGGAACCTTTCAGCCGGCAACCATGACTTGACGAACGCTGCAAAGAACAAGTGAACAGACAGGCCAACTTGACCGAAGCTGCTGGAACACGGAACGAAACGGAACTGGGCCAACGGCTACCAAGTACACGAAACGCAGGGCAAAAGCGAATCTCAGGCAGCCTGGCAGACAACGACGAAAAAAAAAAACGTAATGTACCGGTCCAAGACCCGGTACATCACATCTATGTTCTAATTTCCATAATTGTAATTCCAGCTGACAAGTGGTAAATAACTTGCTTAACTATTCAGCTGAATGCTTCTATGTAATTGGTGGATTTAGTTACCAGTATTTAATAGAGTAAACAAACCAGCTGATTACGACCAAATGACGTTACATCTACTACGCATTCTCGTCGTGATATCTGACGTCTTTTCTAAATAGTTACCGTGTTTGTGTTATAATGCACATGTTTTGGTTATACTGTATATATTTAGTGAATTACGGATAAAAACTGCTATTTCATTTGATAAACATTATTTAATAGTACTTTCTACATAATATAAAATATTTATGCTATAAAAATTACAGGATTTACACATACCATAGTTAATTTTACCACTACGTTCTAGAGGTTTTTTTAATATGACCATACAGTTTTTTTGTAAACAAAACGCCAATTACATGGACAGTATTGAACTTACGCATACTTGTCATAGATGAAACATGTGGTTGGGTGGTTCTCAGAAACGATATGGCAACACCGCCTAACACGTAATTGGACTATTTCGGTGCGGTTTACACTAATGTAAACCGTAACAAAATAGTCCGATGGTAACTGTTGCGTGTGAAGCCCTCCTCCTCACTTCTCGCCGAGCAATGTTGTCATAAATAAATTCATTAAAAATATTAATAATTTGCTTCAACATATATTGCAGAAAAAAACCATCATTTGTTATTATAAACCACGGTACCTAGAAAAGAAGACGGTAGGTATCACGTGCATTTCCCATGACTTCACGTGGGCGAAATGGCACGTATAACTGTAGAACACAAAAATACAGTTCTAATGCTCATAGTTACAATTCCAGCTGACAAGTGGTAAATAACTTGCTTAACTATTCAGCTGAATGCTTCTATGTAATTGGTGGATTTAGTTACCAGTATTTAATAGAATAAACAAACCAACTGATTTCATCATGTGACGTCACAGTCTACTGCGCAGACTCGTCGTGATAACTACCGTCTTTTCTAGTTAACGTCTTTAAAAAACTGCACCCGTTTTGGTTATATATATTTAGTAATATAGTTAAAGAAAAAACAGCTATTTCACTTGATAAGCATTATTTAATAGTACTTTTTATAGCATATAAAATATTTATATCATTATAGTGCTATACAAATTACAGGACTAACACATACCATAGTTAGTTTTACCACTACCTTTTGGAGGTCTTTAAATATTATCATACCTTTTTTTTTAAACAAAATGCCAATTAGATTTACAGTATTGAACATACGCATACTTGTAATAGATGATACATGTGGTTGGGTGGTTCTCAGAACGATATAGCAACACTGCATAAAATGTCATCGAACTATTTTAATGCGGTTTACACTAATACCAATATTTGTGCCTGTAATTTAGTAGTTAGAGGTCTGCTACCACATCTGGTTTAAACTGTATTACATTTACATGGGACTAAACTAGAGCTCCACAATGGACCAAAACAGCTGATCAATTGAGACAAAACATTTAACTTTGGAGGAGAAATCTATCTGTGTGTATAAAATCAATGATAATATCATGTTTGCTCTGTGGTTAGACTCTAAGCGTGCGTGCACATGTGACTTTATACCCTAAAACTTTGTAAGATTTCTAAGCGTTATTTAATGAATTGAAACTGCAATGAGAAAACATTAGAAGTAGTTTTAAATACAGTATAGTTTAACGTTAAACGACTACAGTAATCTATGACACCACCCCTTCCCATAAACAAAAATAAATGGAATTAAATATAAATATTTAATTTATTCTTAGCAGAACATTAAATTGGACATTAATATTAATTCTTAGAGAAACACCATTCTCAAGTCCTGTTTGAATAACACGAGGTTCAACTCAAAAAAAGTTTCGTCAATGCACAACAATAGGTTTTTCCTGTAGAAATGATATTAATAAAAAGCTTGCTAAACTATATATCTAAAATGTTAGCAATACAATTCTTTACGGAGTAATAAAAAGTTGTATTTCTATCCTTAAATCCTAGGTATAAAAATTGAATTCATTTATCTCATTTGCATTATGTTAACGATTTGTTTAGTTAGGCCTACAATGTTACAAAGTTTACACTCGCTCAACATTCACCAAAAAGCCTTACTTTCTCAAATATATAAGAGTGTAAGAATCTGCAGAGACTGTCGGGCTGTTAGTTTTATTCCCATAAGAACAATGTTATTTTCGAAACGGACATACGATCACGCGTATCCAAACCAAACAGTTGCTTTTAAACGGATTTTTCCCAAACAAATTGGATTTGACCAAGAATGAAATTGCACATTGGAATTGCTTTGTGAATTCCTAATTAGCTTTATAGAAAAAAATATTTAAAAATGTTTAGACTGAAGTTTTTATTTTCACCTATTTTTCAAAACTAGGCGTTTGTATTCAAAATATCAAAAGCAAACCCAACGCTCAATGTGATAGCGTTTAAAATGACACCTCGTACACAACTGTTGGTCAACGGAAAAATATGGATTCGCAAATAACATTGTTCTTATGGGATTAAAGCCAACATGGCCGACATCATCTGCATACTCTTAAAACAGAATCGAAAAGTACTCTAACAAGTAATATTATTGAACGAAAATTTTATAAAGAAACAATCTGGTATTTTGTTTAGTATTGTACTTTTAGCTGTCTTTCTACTACTGTTGGAAGTCAAGTTGTATAATACTGTGTCGGACAGTCGTCTTACCTGTATGATTGTTCGTTGCATGCAGATGTATTGTTGCATGAAACCTTATAGTATAACGTAAGAGTTCATACTCTGATAAAACGAGTACTGTATATAAAGGCCAGGCGAAGTATACAGCATGTTACAAAAAGGTTGGGCTGGCTAGGCATTTTCACATTCTATGTGTGATTCTAAGCTAAAACTAAAGAATAATATTTTTACAATTTCCGCTTTGTTTATCCGCTAGACGCCATTTTGTTTTTATCATAAAACAATTTATATCCTTGTTGTTATCTTTAGGATTATTACAAAACTTGGTAAATAATTAAATAAATACTAAAATAGGTTTATGTTAGAAGGTAATATTTAATAAAAATATATTTTTAACTTATCTTTACTATTTAAAAATTGCGGCTATTTAATTTTAACAAATATATATAAAAAAAACACTGGTTTTATAACAATTGTGTAAATTACAAAAAGGTGTGTAAACAGCTTCCCCTTTTCAATCATACCTCATTTGTAAAAATCTCTTAAGGAATAACTATTTTATGAACTATCTTTTAAATTCACATGCAAACAAATGACTACTCTGACAGTAATTAAACAGTATGTGAATTAAGTTAATTTGTGAGATAGTTATTTATTAATCGATTTTTACAAATGATATATCATTGGAATGGAATAGTTGTTTAGAAACTTTTTTGTAACTTACACAATCTTTATAAGACCACATGTTTATTAGATATTTGTCAAAATAAAATAGCCGCCATTTTTAAAGTAATAATAGTATTTTTTTTTTTTTTTTTACTGAATACTACCTTCAAACAAAAACCTGTTTACCTAGTTATGTAATAATCGTAAAGAAAGCAACAAAGATATAACATTTGCTAGGCCTATGGAAAAACAAAATGACGTCTAGCTGGTAAACAAAGAGGAAATTAAAAATATATTGTTCTTAATTTTTAGCTTAGAATCAAACATGGAATCTGAAAATGCATAGCCAACCCAACCTTCTTGTAACAACCAGTATAACCAAGTTTCTTGAAACATCTTAGTATGGCTTTAGATTTAAAATATTTTTCTATTATTATTATTATTATAGTCTATTAGAAGGGTATTAGCATTGATTTTATACACAAATAGATTTCCCATCCAATGTTAAATTTTGAGTCTCAAAATATCAGCTGTTTTCGTGGTCCATTGTGGAACGCTAGTGTAGTTCCGTGTAAATGTAATGCAGTTTAAACCAGCTGTGGTTGCGGCAGTTAAAACCAGCTGTGGTTGTGAGCCACACAAACTAACAAAATTACTGCCACAAATATTCCTATTAGATGGTTTATTTATTGTAGGTTTATATAATTAATGTTATTAGTTCGTTAAATTAACACACTCCCTAAATTTGAATTAATTGTAATTAACTCTACATTTAGACTACCCTTCAATTAGTGAGTATGTATCAAACGAAAATATGGAATTTTCAATAGATCTAAATAATTTGTAGATTATAATACACCAAAATGACATGGATTCAATTTGTCTTATTCATTTATTCCTAGAGGACACCCCTATTATTGTTCGAGACCCATATTACCCCGTAACTCGCTGCGCTCGTAACACCTTGACCTTCTTCTCGGCATGTTTCTTTTAGCTACAAATATTGATTGAAATTTATTTAGTAAACTCATAATTTTTAATTTGACATAGGGCCTTATATGAGTTTTCTCTAATATTATGAAACATATAAGCTTCTCCGTATTATAAATATCATTATTTACACTTAAACAGCTGTTACAGGGTGTCCAGCAACAGGGAAAATAGGGAAAACCTGGAAAAGTCAGGGAATTTTAAATGACCTGGAAAAGTCAGGGAAAAATCAGGGAATTCGAAACAAAAACCTGGAAAATCCTAACAAGAACACCAGTGTGTTGTGATTTGTAATAGTCACTATATACTTGGGTGCGCTACAAAAAATCCTTTACTTTGTTCAGTATTAAATGATAATTTTACATGCCATTTAATATTCTAAATTATGAAAAAGCTACTTAATTGCTTGGTTATGCTTTTTCGATCTCATACAACTAGTTTTATATCACTAAAAGTATAAAACTTACTGAAATAAATGTCTGATTAGTACTTGTTAAATAAGTCATAGACATAAAATTTATGTTGGTTTAGAGAAATTATAATATACTGCTTTTTTGCAAAGCATTGAAAATTGTCATAATTTAACAATAGCATAAAAGGTGTGTTTTTTTTACTTAAGGCTAATTAAAAATATTTTTTTTAATTCTACCTCTACTCTATAAAGTAGTTCAATTAGAATAATTATTTTAGGTAATAGTTTTGAATTAAATTATTACGGTTATCAATAAAAATATATTTGTGAAATATTGATATTTTTGTAATTAATAATTGTAATTTACTGTAAATAACATAATGTAGGTACATGGTGGTACATAATATTACTAAATTAAGTTAAATAGACATATGTAACCATGTCGATTTGGGGCCAGGGAAATTTTGTATGAAATCAGGGATCGGTCAGGGAAAAGTCAGGGAATTTGTTTAAGGAGGTTTACTGGACACCCTGTAGTTACTTTTGACAGCTTTAATATCTCTCCACGTTATTCTTATGGCCGATAAACGTACTTTGAAGACTCCTCGTTCGTTTCTGGGTAAAACTATTGAACATTAATGACGTTATTGCACAACTACGAATAGGTTCAAATTGTTGAACACCTTAAACGTTAAACTTGATCAAGAAATAAGGAAGGAGTTTCTTTAAAAAAAAGTAGCTTCACGTATTTTATATATAAGGGAAGATTTGTGGAAGTATTAATAAAAAATACGACTAAATGTATATGTTTTTGGTTTTAGCTCTTACGTAGAGTCGTATCTTCGGGATATTGGGATTCCCACTGAAAAAGTAGGTCTACTCTGATTATTTACTTAAACAAACAAAACTGGGTCAAATGTAATCTGATATAATGTGATTTACGCCGACGGGATTTCCATTCTTAACCCTAGATATTATTAAGAAAATCATAGCATGTACCTTATTTGCATGTTTGGCATTTATTTAAATTTACATTACATCAATGTCCAGACTTGCTAATCGTGTACATACCATGAAACCAAAGAGTTGATTTATCAATACCATGTAAAACTGAGTAAAGTGGCCGTTCCCCAAACTGCCAAGCCCCCGCTGGAAAGTCGACAGCCCAAACAGACCTACTGTATACAGTAGTAGCAAAGCAATCTTACCGTCAGCGGGCCAAAACATGCTTTTATATTGCAACTGTACGGCTCGAGTTTATCAATATAATCAGCTACAGTGAACGCTGTATGATTGTTAAAGGCTCATTCTAGTGGACCATAAACCACAAGTTCGTTTATGTAAAATCATCCTGAGGCATTTAAAGTTTCACATATTTAAATGTGAAAAAATATTTAAATACTCAACTTTTTACAAAAACCTACTTATAGCCCATTAAATGACACTTCAAGTGTTGCGATATAATTATCATTACGAACCGAATCGTTGAAATAGAAACGCATGTTTTTGTCGTTTTTCGCGAAGTGACACAGCCCCCTTCAATCGTTCATCATATACAGTAGGTACCGGGTGTTCAAAAGGTCTGGAACCCCCTTAATATTTTGCTATGTAATATTAATAACACAGAACAATGAATCTCTAGGATTACGTCCTCACTGTGGTTACTGACTTTTTGGCTATCTTGACTGTCCTTTTTCACTTTGGGGGACGTCCTGTGGATGAAGTCGTAATATAAGCATAGGTCGAGTTATACCTCGTTTTAAAGGCCATTGTTTGATGAAAACATTACCACAACCCCGACTGAAAAAGGGCTATTCGTTTGGAAATAGCTACCTTTCAAAGTTCCAATGAGGACTCACTTTTAGAGGCTGTTATTTCCAAACGAATATGCCTTTATCAGTCGGGGTTGCGGCAATGTGTTTTTATAACAATGACCTTTAAAATGAGGTATAACTCGACCTATGCTTACATTTAAGAAATTTCAGATTTCCTCCACAGTACGTCCCCCAAAGCGAAAACGACAGTTAAAACGACCAAAAAGTCAGCAACTACAGTGAAAACGTAATCATAGAGTTTCATTGTTCTGTGTTGATTAATAAAATAAATATTAAGGGGGTTCCAGGCTTTTTGAACGCCTGGTATAATCTACAATAAAAAGCTTCACCAACAAGATACTGATGGGACATAACTGCCAAGATTGCCATAGTCTGGAGTGCTGCCTGCGACCTAGTTGTCACTCCACTTATACTCTGAAGTGGCTACAAACACGGTGATGTCATACGTAGTAAAGTGTGTTTCGAAACGGTGACGAACACGTACCCGCCTGCGAGAGGCATGCCCCCAAACTGTTACTTTCCTCATGAGACCCATTCATTAACTGATTAAATTTAACTAAATTATTCGTGGGTTATTTTCTAGAGTAATATGTAAGTTATGTGTCTGCCTTTTGTGGGCTAGGTTGTATGCCTCGTGAAATTTATTTCTTTGAACCAAACCACAGTTAACTAAAGAACATCATGTCTCAATCTACTTCGACCTTTTTAACAGACACCTGAGCATCACAGTTTGTTGAGTAGTTGATCAATCATTTTTTGAGCTTTTCCTCGGTTGTGCAGGGAACAGAATCGTGTACAGGCGATCCCATACGCTCAATATTCGGAACATCTTCACTGAACGATCCTTTTGGTTTGATGACAATTTCTTGCAATCCTGATACCTGTTGGTAACAGTCCAATGATATCATTTCCATAGTAGCTAGTACCAGTAGTGCCGATCAGTTGGCATCATGTTCTACTGCTTTTGGGTCACTTCTGGTAGTGAAGTACTTAAGCTTAAAAAAAAAAAAAAAAAAAAAAAAAAAAAAAAAAAAAAAACAACACGTAGTAAGGATAATTTCTTCGGCTGCTTGGCGAGATCCTTGTATGCCTATCTTCAGAAGCCTTAATATATTGATTGTTGACAGCCTGTACATTCTTCTAAGCCTAGTACTTGTGTAGATAAGTGAAACATCCCCTCTCAACCAGAACAGAGCGTAACATCTATCATCTCAGAAGGGGACTAAACACCAACGTTTTCTTCTATACATTGAATAAGAAGAGCGACTGTCTCCCAGTACTGGCATACAAAATGTTCAACGTATTGCTTGAAACTGTCAAGCAACTTTATCTGCCATCTTAGAGAAGAATAATGAAGATTTGGCTTGTTCATTTTACTCCCTCGAAGACATTTAAGAGCGACCCGAGTAGTGTCTAGCTAGTCTTGTCCTTTGCTTGTTTAACTTTGTGTGACCTATTTATTCAGTGTTTTATTGTGCTTTCGAGTATAATGTTACACCCCTCGATTAAGGATAGTTCTTATGACATCATATATCCAGTGAATGCTGGTCGACGATCAAATCTTCAAGTATTCTAGTAAGTAAGTGTTTTTCTTTACACAACACTTATGAACTACCATATCCCAAGGGTTTTTAACGAAATGCTGTTGTTTGTCAGCCTGTTACAATATATTTTCCAACGCTCATCCTAAAATAGAGGTAGATTTTATAACTTTTTCACTAATCCCTTTATTTTATGAAGGAGTATGTATAATAAGTTGATTTGCATACAATTTGTCAATGGATGATTGTTGCCTCTGGACTCAGCTTTCGAACGTTGTTCTCCGGAGAATCTGCTTCTGATCGTATGAGAATGGCTACAAAATCTTCTCAAATAGCTACTGAAATTCTTAGTATGTAGGAGATTGTAACATCCTGATTGCTTATATTTGTAATCAGGATATAAGCAACAAAAACATATGAAAACTGAGGTATTCCTATTGAAGCGGGTTTGAACTTAAAATAGTGGCTTATAAGTGATTTCAATCACTAATCGACCGGGAATTGTCAGGCTCTATGTTAAAACTCTTAACTTATTCTCAGATTTGGAATTTTACCTATTTTTATACCTTAGCAGGTAGGTAACACGAATTCTCACACCAGGATAAAATGCATCTTAAATGCATACTTTGTTACTTACAATGTTAAGTCCCAAAAGTAGATGTACAAAAGTAAAAACACAACATAAATATTTGTTACATTGCAGGATTTTATCTTTCAATTACTTTAAAATCAGAAAGGATGGCTTTCAGAAACCGTTCTTGTGGAACTGGGCGGAAACGGAAGTATGGAACGTCCGAATCGATTGTCCAGAGTTCCTGTAGACTAGGTTGAGGATGGCTGTTCACTCAGTCATTGTGAGGATTGTTGCAATACCATTAACTGCACTGATGAGTTCCTCCTAATTTCACAGTAGTAGGAAAAGATTTTACATTTGTAAATCCACTTAAAACTCTCTCTATGTTAATGTGTTTTACATTTATTGGTATATAAAAAAAAATAATTTTTCTAAGCGTGGAAAGCACTATTCTTTCTTCTTCAGGCTATCATCTAGAGAATCGAATGTTGATTATTTAAAGCAGACCAAGAGTAAAGAGAAGAGATGCACGGGCTCAGTGGTTCCTTGGGCAAATTAATTCTTCCGGCCCCTTAAAAAATGATTTTTAAAGACAGGGTTAGATTGTTTTCAACGAGGGGCTGATCTTCTTAGCCTTTCTCTGCCCATTCTTCCTTCATATAGTATTTTTCTTTGCTGGGAACTTATTCAGACAGAGTAAGGGAGAGAATCAGCAAGAGCGAATCACTGATAAATAGGCAAATTCTAGTCCAGACCAGATTCGAACCTGTACTTTAAACTGTAACTCATGCTCAGTGTTGACGCCTTAGACTACTACCGGCTCGTCGATCGGGAAGATTTATTTCTTTCGTCTCAGTCCAAACCTGACTTTATTTTAATGTAATTTGAACAAAAATCATCTTTAATTGTTCATTCATATGTCATAAAATTATAATATTGAAATTCAGAACCGTAATTCAAAATGAAGTAATATAAAAAAATGAGTTACAAAAAAATATAACCCTTTCTATCAAATAAAATTAATGACATTTAATAAATTTTAATTTTTTAAATCTAAATATTTGAAATAAACTTGTATTTTTATTCGCTGGATTTCTGAGGCAATATCTTAACATATTTTAATGGTTTTCCTAAATTAAATTTTTTGTGTTACTTGGATTTAAAAATACGCTCAAATTTAAAAGCTGATTTTGAACTTGAGCTTTCAGTTTTTAGCATGATAGATCTTAATTTTTATAAAGGCAAGTATCCACCGGGAGCATTTTTATTTTAGGAACAATAATAATTCAAGAATGTTCAGATTTAATTAGTTATTTTAGTGTTTAAACCTATTCTGTTGAGGTCGGAAGATTCTATTATTTCTTTTATGGTGTTAAAGTATAATTTCAGTGATTACATTAAACACAACTTTGGAGTTCTATAACATTTATTTACCTATTCAGTATTATTATCACGATATAATTAATACGCAGAAACATAATAGATTAATCTTAAGATTTTGATCAAACACATAGCTCCCCTGTGTGGCAGACGGTTGGATCCTCATACGAGAGTACATGCATGGTCCCCCCGTGAGGGCGAGTTGGGCGACTAAATGAGACTAGTTAAGTATTAATTTACAGAGATTCCTGATTATTTAAAAATATTTTAGATTATGGCAGCCGAGGAGATCATCAGGTTGCCATAATCTCCTGAAAAACAAAGTCTTTTCTACGTTATCCTCAGAAAAGCATCGCTTGCAGCCGTTTTGAGAAATTTAGCTTTGCTGCCAAATATATAAATTTTACCAGTAGGCCTAATGCAAGTAGCAGCCTGACGGCCTTCAAAAACCTGCTGTCACTGGATCCCTCGACATTTCAACAAACCGAAATGCGAGTTACCGCTCGTTTTTACATCTCCAGGAAGTTCGGGACTAAGAATAGTTACAAGTTCTTGGCTCTGTTGTCTGAGGACTCATAATTAGCCCGCCGTGGGCTTGTTGAATTAGAGCTAATTGTCTAAATTTCTATAAAATGTTGACCAACAGTTACGTTTATAGCTGTTCTTAAATCCAATGCTTCTTCCAAAACAATATGCTGATAACATTTGACTTTAAAAAACTTAATTGACTATAAACTTGAATAATACATTATTAAACTGGGATCTTCTGAGATTGTATGGGCCTTGGAGCAGGCTAGGACGTCTAACACGCAATAGGTAGCTGGAAGGTTACGGGATAGATACATGCCTCTATTCTTTGTGCTTATGTCAGTAGCCTACATGAACGTAGGATTCCCCCTGGGAGGTTAACTACGTTTGACCTTCAGAAATACATACGAGCAGGAACGTGGTGTTAGCTTGAACGATCAGGGAGGAATATGGGCTTGAGATTACAAGCAAGCTCTCATGGTCACGCTGCACACTACTGTTTTTACCGTGCACAACTAACTGATTTTACGTCTGTCTGAATCTTCTCATTTCAGCACACAGTTGGTTAACTCAATGAAATACACTGTGTAAGAGGGTCATGTTAGACAGCAACAGGCGACTAATGCGCAATTGCGTCTTATTTAACTGCTCCACCACTTCATCTCGGATATTGCACACGGTGAATAGAACAAAAGACTAGTTACCACGGTGAGGATGCGCAGTATACTGTGTGACGTCACATGGGCGAATCAGCTGGTTTGATAGTTCTATTGATTACTGGTAACTACAGCTACCAATCACATGGACGCTTTCAGTTCAATTGTAAGCAAGTTTAGCACTAATCATCTTTAATAGTAACCACTGGAATTAGAAGAAGTATTTTTTGCTGCCACTTCATTCTTGTGAAGTCAGACGAGATGCGCGTGATACCTACCGTCTGTTTTCTTGGTATCGTGTAGGTTGCGCATGCCACGAGAGAAGAGATGTAGGTTTGAAAGAAAAAAAGGTGCCCAGTTCTAGGATACATTATCATGAAATATTCTACAAAACATCATACCAACTAATATGTTCACGACAATAGGATTGGTAACCAAAGTTCTACCTGTACGCTTGTATCGCAAATGGACAATACCCTTAGGCCTACCATACACGGAACGATTGGTTGGACGATAAAAGTCGGCCGAACGATCGTTTCAGTTTCATCTGTTGGCGATTGTTCTCCACACATGTAACGATTAGTCGCCAGAGTGCTTTGGTCCGTGGAGGGTCGATGGTAGTGGTTCGGTTAAAAATTTTCTGTGTTTTGTTGCTTTGTGTGAATTTGCTATGTTGTCATCAGAATCAGAGGATCTAATGGCTTATGCTGTAATTGCGATGTGTACGAAAAAGAAGAAGAAGAAAAGAAGCTGTTGGCGCAAGGATTGGCTTGACAGAAAATCATACAATGATGTCAATTTATTGGAAGAATTGAGGTTATACCCTAAAGACTGGAAAAATTACCTACGGATGGATGAACCAACTTACCTGGAATTATTGTCCTTGGTGGCACCATTCATTCATCGTCGGTCGGACAATATCCCCACTCACATCAGTTTCATCGTCAGACCGGCGTTGGTTGGACGGCGGCTGATGAAAATCCCATCAGTTCTCCGATCAACGATTCGTCTGAACGATTTACCCACTCACGTAACAATCGATCTGACGATTCGAACTGTTCAGACCAAATCGTCCAACCAATCGTTCCGTGTATGGTAGGCCTTAGTATACATTTGGTATTGTTAAGTAGGTGAACCACAATTAGTGTGCCTAGACTAAAGCATCTGTATTCAAAATAATGACTGTACCAGTAACTACCAGTAAAAAGTAAGTACGCACCAGGCAGGGGTAGTTTTTTGTACATGCCCCAGCAATTTTTATTTAGCATATAACTTTAACAACAACAACAAATAAAATTGGTCGTCGAACGTAGTTTTTTTACTTGAGCTTAAAACGCTAAAAAATAAAGAGTGTTACACTATACCTTAAATACAGTTGCAAATGGTATTGGTTATTTCTTCTACGTTTAACGTTTTATCGTGCTAAAAAGACATAACGGGCCCGTTATTTCATGGGTTTACCGTTTTCTTGCAGCATACCTCTGAATCCATTTGTTACTTGTTAACTCTAAACCAAACTAAACCTAAATCGTCAGTATGTAGGTTTCATCAAAATCATGTTTGGCTTTTTAACTTTCTAAAAAGGATAAACATTGTTTAGGCACATTTATCATATTCGTTCAGTAAACAAATAAAAATAATCTTATAGGCATTGATCTTTTTCATACCATAAAAGCAATAAGAACCAATCGTTCTTCAGAATATACAGTATCAATAACTTACAAGTAAAATCTAAATGAAATGGGTTTTAAAATGTATTTTATATTATATTATATATATAAAGAACAACACTTAGCTATCTTTTGTGGTGTTTTTATTCAATATCGATTTCTGTCTCAAAAGACCATCTTCAGTTGTACAGAATGAAATAAGGTTATAAAAATATTTAACTGTAGAATAATTAATTCAACAGCTGACACTATAAAAATTTAAATAAAAATGTAGATGGATAAGCTGTAGATCTTGTTAAATTTTATAATTTTGCATCTTCGTGATGAAATGAAATGAAATGGTTTATTGTCACAGAAAATTACATTAGTGTTAAACAGATAATCTGCTACTAACTGGTGACTCGTCAATTGTTACAAAACTACTAACCTAAAGAATTAAAAAAGAAGAAATAACAAATTGGTCGGTAGCGTAGTTGGTTCAATTCCAGCTTTAGGTGCTAAAGGTTGTCAGTTCGATCCCAATCAGAGTCAATACATTTTGAGAAGGATCAGCTGATAATCACCGGCTGTTCATTTGTCATTGGGCTATTAATTAATGACACTTTCTAAGGAATAAGTCGGCCTTAGTTTGTAACAATGACTACATTCGCTCATCTACACTCATCACACTCATTCGAAATCCATATTCGCCCATATCTTGACGATCGGCATCTTATGAATAAATAAATAAATAAAAATAAAGAGGTTAAATCACCAACTAATCAATAATTTATACACAATAACATACTTAATAATTATTTTTCAGTGTATCTAAAATATAACGACCTCGTCCTGCAGAAATTCGGAGACGGAGTAATAGCTTCGGTCAACTAGAAACTGCCTGAACTTTCTATAGAGCTGATTGGCATTCCCCAAGCTTTTGTATTTCTGTGGTATTTTATTATAAATTTGTATTCCGCTACATAATGGACTTTTTTCATATTTTCTTAATCTATGTTTGGGGGCACGTAGTTTATTTTTACTTCTTGTGTTATGGTCGTGGTTCACATTATTTTGTTGGTAGGAATATATATTTTCGTGTACATTTTTTACTACTTCCAACAAATACAATCCTGGGAATGTAAGAATACCAAGTTCTTTAAATATTCTTCTGCAAGATTCTCTTGGTTTCATACCCATCATGACTCTTATCATTTTCTTTTGGGCTCTAAATATTTTTTCCCAGTGATAGAATCAAACATAATATTTGAGTGAAATTTTATTTCATCGTTGAGTAATAATGATGAGTTTTCTTTTGTGTTTTTGTATATGTAAAATGTTTCAATAGCATCTAGTTTTTTGATAGATGAAATGTTATGGTTTTCTTGAATTAAATGTTCAGTAAATGTTGATAAATTTTGATGTTTGTTGTTTGGTATATGTTCCTTGAATCTTTTACTAAAACTTCTTCCTGTTTGGCCAATGTAATATTTAAGACAAGTTGAACATTTAATTTGATAAATTCCAGAATTGTTGTATTTGTTTTCATAATGTTTAGTATTTAATGTACTGTAATACCAATGAATGCACATTCATTGATAGAACTGCTTACAGATCAAAGGGTCAAACTTGTCAGCAAACAGACGTCATTGCCAAATACAGACACTACAAATGTTGTATGAAGTATAGCAGCACAGATAACTAACTCTACCCAGATAGCTCACAGTATACTGGAAAACGTTGTTAAAGGAGTTTGTAGGCAACACGTTTTTTTACGACCGTGATTTTAGGATGTGACGTTGCCGCATTGAACAAGTATTAAACCTCAATTATTATTATCAGCTGATATTTATTATTTTAATATTAGTTTTTAATATGGTTAGTTGATTGAGTTCAATCTGGCAACGCCGCCCAGTGGATAGCCGTTCGATGCGCTTTAAAGCGGACAGTTGACACACTACGAACATTTTTTTAACACTCTTTAGTATGGGAATGAGCTATCTAGGTAGAGTTAGTTATCTGTGATTGTTTAATGAATGTATAACGTACATTTCAAGTATGACCTTAGGGTTTTACGCTTAACGCAAATTTCATAAGGATGCAAACACTCTCTAAAGTATAACGGAACCGATATTTCATGAGATTCACCATATTGTTACATCGTACATCAGCTGTTTCATCTAAACATAACCTATAAAATAACTGTGAGCATTTTATAAATTTTGTGTTTGCACTTTTACATGACTAAATTGGAGAAGCAGCATCTTGATGTCACTGTAGTAAAAATATTTATCGAATTCATGAAATAAATATGTTAAAGTATGTATGTTAAGTCTGCCAATGATACAGCTCCCAAAAATGATCTCAAAAAGTTAAAATTGCTTTCATAAAATACGTTAGAGCAATAACAGGAAAATTAATATCTAAATTGGAGAGGGTTTTACCATTGATTATATAAACCTACAATACCAATATTATAATATTAGATATTCTATCTAATATTAATATTTGTGGCAGTAATTTTGTTAGTTTGTGTGGCCCGCAACCACAGCTAGTTTAAACTGCGTTACATTTACAATGGGACTACACTAGCGCTCCACAATGGACCACAAAAACAGTTGATATTTTGGGACTCAAAATTTAACATTGGATGGGAAATCTATTTGTGTATAAAATCAATGGTTTTACTTTCTTGTGCTAAAATAGATGCTCTTGCCAACTGTAGAAATATTAATAATTTTGAAGCGGTAATTTATAACTATGATCTTACAAAGCTATAAGTATTTTTTTCGTTAACATGTTACGCTAAGTAATGAACGTTAACATGTTCAACCTTTAGGGTTTTAAGGAACATTTCGTGATGATGCAAATACTACATGCCAAGATACTTTTAATGTAAATAAAAATACATCCAAGAAAAAGTAAGCTTTTTCTAAGATAATAAAATAATGAGAAAATCAACATTGTAACAAAGAAAGTGTGAGGTAACAGAATAGTGCCAGTTAAAAAACAATTATTTGTGCATGTTATTCAATTATAAATGATGAAATTCGTTGGAATAAAATTATACTCACTTACAATGAAGACAATAAATAAATGCAATTTGTGAAAGTCTGCAAACAATACGTATCACATTAATGCTCCAGCATGTAAATGTGAGGTGTGCCCACCTTGTTTATGATAATGAACTTTGGGTGGAATATTGAAACTGCACTTAATAAATCTTACTAGAACAATAGCGACGTTTAACGAATGTTAATTCTGCAAGAAACTTAATTATTGGCTCCATTTGAAATATGTGTTACTTATAAAAATTACTTTTACTAATCACTTATATAATTTATAGTTTCTAACTGTCATTCAACCAATCCACATCCTTATAAAATCAATTGTAGTGACACAGTGAAAGTTGTTCTTAACGTAATCTAACTGCAAAAGGGGATGGGAAGGTCGTCAAAGTCGTATTTGTGATTGGTGAATGGGAGGGTCACTAACAAAGCGTTGCATGAGAAGAGTGCATTGGAGTGTGGTCAAAGTTGTATATGTAAATGGTGGATGGAAGGGCCATCAAAGTTGTACATGTGAAGGGTGGATGGGAGGGGAGTCAAAGTTGCACATGTGAAGGGTGGATGGGAGGGCCATCAAAGTTGTACATGTGAAGGGTGGATGGGAGGGGAGTCAAAGTTGAACATGTGAAGGGTGGATGGGAGGGCCATCAAAATTGTACATGTAAATGGTGGATGGGAGGGCCATCAAAAACGTACATCTGAAGGGTGGATGGGAGGGGAGTCAAAGTTGAACATGTAAATGGTAGATGGGAGGGGAGTCTAAGTCGTACGATGAAGGGTGGATGGGAGTGATGTCAAAATCGTACATGTGAAGGGTAGATAGGAGGGGAGTCATAGTCGTACATGAGAAGGGTGGATGGGAGGGGTGTCAAAGTCGTACACGTGAAGGGTGGATGGGAGGCCCATCAAAAACGTACATGTGAAGGGTGGATGGGAGGGGTGTCAAATTCGTACATGTGAAGAGTGGGTGGTAGGTATGTCAAAATCGTACATATGAAGTGTGGATGGGAGGGGTGTGAAAGTCGTACACGTGAATGTTGGATGGGAAGGTTGTTAAAAGTTGTACATATGAAGGGTGGATGGGAGGGGTGTCAAGGTCGTAAATGTGAAGAGTGGGTGGGAGGAGTGTCAAAGTCGTACATGTGATATATTTTAATAAATTAAAAAAAAATATTAATGTAATTGTAGCACCACGTTGTGGCTTTGAATATATGTATATATTTGATACAGTAATTTGATATGTTGTGTATTTTTAAAATTAGACTTGATCAAAAATATAAAAATAGGATTGTATAAATTTAACAAAAATCTTCATCTTAGAAACATCCACTAAAACATTTGTTATTTTATTCCCACTAAAGTTATATAGTTTTTAATTTACTCCGAAAATTGGTAAATACTTCGATTAATTTGATAAAATAGTACCATCACAATGATAGTGTTTCTTAATAAGTTAATAGTAATTTGAGTAGGTTTAGTCTATATTTTATTGTGATTGTGAACAGTGATTCATTTTATTGGTTTCTTTTCATCAGTAGAAAGTTTACGTGAACTAAATAATAATATATGTTTCAAAATCCGCCCAAAATGGATAAATAGATCTATCTGTGATAGTTTCAAAATGTATGAAGTCTGAAAATCTAAACAGATTGCATCTCTTCAACTCCTGCATAACAGAGACAAGCTTGTTATCTATTCAATGTGACGTCTCTCTCTTTCACGGTCGAGTCTTATCACCAACTACACGCAGACTTCAGTCATCCTAGAGATGTCGCCATTCATAGATTAGACATACTTTCACTTATCCTTTATCTCTGTATGCTAGAGACAACTTGTTTACTGCCGGGCAAACACGCCTTTCATGGCTGTTCTTGTAGTCTAAGTCCTACCTTTAGGGTAAATGGAGATATAATATTTTCCGTCAAGTGTAAAAACAAGTAGGCTTAGGCTTACTTAGTTGAAAATAGTTGCTAAAGTGGGCTTAAAAATGGATGTTGTTATTTAGCTCAGAAATAAAAAATCTACTTAACAATACTTATAAATAGTAGAGGAATCGGTAGGGTCTGGCTTCTAACAGGCGAGGACAATTGGAGCGTATTTACAATAAATACACATATATTTTGTATATTACAATATATACACATATATATGCGCCAACGAAGGGCAGAGAAAACTGGAACTGTATGTTCGATAAAAAATTATTTTTTAAAAGTTTTTGATTAAAATTGTTAATGAAATTAAATTAAAAACGACCCTATTGTTTGTTCGTGAGGCAAAGTTAGGGCTGCAAAGCCCTCTCTACCACTTAAACTCAAAGATTTCACGCAACTTAAATGTGTGTGAATGATAATGCAAGACTTAAAATAAACGTCTTTTTAAATTTATAGTGTACGAAGTTAATTATTAAAATTTAATCTGATTATTGTGGCACAATTTTAATTTCAAAATACTTTTTTAAATTGCAATAAAAAAATTTAATGTATATTGTAAAAGTTACTTCAAAATATACAGTAAAGGGATTCATACAAAATACAGTGGTGATGAAATGCATTACAGTAGTGATTACAAATATACTATTTAGGATGAATTGTGACCACACTCATCCGCTCATCATAGTAGAATGTGATTTCTCATCATCTCTGGCCATCCACACTCATCAGCTCAACACAGTAGATTGTGACTTCTCGTCTCTAGTCAACCACACTCTTCCGCTCATCATAGTAGAATGTGATTTCTCATCATCTCTGGCCATCCACACTCATCAGCTCAACACAGTAAATTGTGACTTCTCGTCTCTAGTCAACCACACTCTTCCAGTGACTTAATCTTTGTACAAGTAATAAATTTGTTGAGGGAAAAATAAAAATAAAAATCTTTATAATGGCTAAAAGGCGTCATAAATATTATTAATATATAATATTTCAGGATGTGTGGATTAAATGGGTATTAAAAATAATATTTTGTGGGAATAATGTGCATGACTGCACTAAACAAAGTAGGTTTTTAATTAATATTTTTAAAGAGCAATCAGTTAATTTTCCAGTGAAATGAGGTCTGACACGGAAGGTCCTTAGTAAATTATGGAAGGTATCCATTACCTTCATAACAATGAACCATACTTTCTATATTGTATGATGCTGATCCCGCACCCCCACAGCCCACACCCAGCTTCAACCTAGATGTATGACTTTGATGGCCTTCTCATTGACCCAGATACTTTGACGTTTTTCTATCCTACTATAATATTTAGCGCTATATTTTGTCTCTAAATCAAAGAAAGTGGCTGTGGCTCCAGTACTAGTACATACATAATCATATAGTACCTAAGCAGGGTGTGCTTAAGCACCCCCACAGCCTAACATACTATAAAAAGTAAATAATTATTGGGGAATATCATGAAAATAAACCAACAGAATGTCAAATTAGGTCATTTGTGGCGTAGTCCTTTTTGGAAGCAATTTTTATTGATGATAGAAGGTGGTGTGCATGATTTTAATATTTTCAGGTTAAATATTTATCTGATCTGTATTTAACCTATCATAGGCATTAATAGTGAAGTTGAGATCGAGTTGATATTGGTTACTTAATTATATTCAAATTATTAAATTTTCAATAAAAACCACTAAATTTTAATTCAAAACTACAAACAAATTAAAAAACAAATGGAATAACACTAAAGACAGTACAAGTAAACGTCACACAACACAAATTTATTACAATATAAGCACAAAATGTACAAATATACTACAATACAAGCACAAAATGCACGAATATTATGGTGATCGATTTCGGTGAACCACGCTCACTCTTTTGTGAATTCCTCTGGTCTGAGGAAGGTGAGCGTGGTTCACCGAAATCGATCACCATAATATTCGTGCATTTTGTGCTTGTATTGTAGTATATTTGTACATTTTGTGCTTATACTATAATAAATTTGTGTTGTGTGACGTTTACTTGTACTGTATATATACCAACACGTATTATGCTAATTAAAAAACTATTTAACAATAAAGACAAAATTAAAAATGAAAATAATCAGGAATCTATGAAATTAATTGAGATAAAAGCGAAGAAAAATACATAGGAAAGACCAACAGAAATTTAAAAATAAGATTCAAAGAACATCTTTTGCACATTAAATTTAACAGAGAAGAAAAGTCAGCAGTTGCTAGACATTGTTTAACAACAAATCATAATATCAGCAAAGAAAACTAAAATCCTTTTTGATTAATAAGTGTTTTTACAGTGTCCGGGTGTTCATGACTGACGGTGCTCAAGATTTTGAAACACATAACAAGAGTTCAAATTTGAATTAAGTATTCATGATCATTTTCGAGTTATATATTATTATTATTATTATATTGTTATTGTGTATATTTAAATAGTGGAAAGTGATATAATTAATGCACAAATGTTGACAAGACTAATGCATGTAACATGTTGATTTTGGTCGAATAAAAGAGTTATTGAGTTATTATTGAGTTAAAATTCAAAAATAATAAAGTTGGTTTCTTCTTCTAAATACTTAAATGCCTGGGAAACATATTTTATAAACAAAAGTAATTCTAATGAACAATGAAAATGGACCTATTCAAAGTTCTCTCAAAACACTCATCCACTCATCTCAGTAGATTGCGACTTCTTGTCTCTGGTCATCCACACTCATCCGCTCATCATAGTAGATTGTGACTTCTCGTCTCTGGTCATCCACACTCATCCGTTCATCACAGTAGATTGCGACTTCTTGTGCCTGGTCATCCACATTCATCCGCTCATCATAGTAGATTAAGACTTCTCATCTCTGGTCATCCACACTCATCCGTTCACCACAGAAGATAGTGACTACAAGTTATATTTTAATCTAAAATCCCTAAAATGCAGTTTTCAGCTCTTTTAGCCTTCTCAGGGCTGTGTTTTAGCCAATGTTTCCGTTTCGTGAACAGCACCAACAATTGTAGACACTTTTGCTGTTATAGAAGACTTTTAGAAGATGGTTTTTGTATGTGGTTGTCTCTGTAAGGCTAAGCAATTAGCTGCACTAGTATTACATGACTGTTTGATTATATGCAGTTTAATTCTTACTTAATTCTATAGTAAACAACCAATGTCTGAGTTTCTACAAAAACTGTTTTAATATTATTTTATTTAAAAATAATAAAATAAAAGGAAAATTTAAACAGTAACTAAGGTTTATGAAGTTATGTTTTAACCGTGAACCTGTGGT
The DNA here is from genome assembly GCA_035578905.1 of Stictocephala bisonia. NCBI lineage: Eukaryota > Metazoa > Arthropoda > Insecta > Hemiptera > Membracidae > Stictocephala > Stictocephala bisonia. The sequence continues at coordinate 1,646,623 of JAQJVL010000061.1, read as the reverse complement.
AAAATAAGTGATTGATTGAACATATTCAATGTAAGTTTTCATTGAATTCATGTAGATTCGCAATTTATGTAAATGCCTTTTGCCACCAAAATAAAAATAAAACAAAATAAGAAAAGTGGGTTTTGTTTTGTTTTCTGACCTAATGAAGTTTTTTTGCTAGAAATGATTCCATATTACAATATGATAAGGGAGTTTATATCTTACAATAATTTTTATAGCTGGGGTTCTTCTAATTAATTATACACCTACAAATTAATTTCCCGCTCAAACTAATTAAATGGCAGTTATTAGTGCTACTAATGACACTTAAAGTTGGCTATGTCCTAGCCATACCTATCTTGCTCTTGAAATGTATGTATTTAACTAGTGGACTTATCACTCTTGGTAAGATTTTCCGTAGCTTTTTATACAGGGTGTCCTATACTAAAAAGGTCCTAAAAAATGTCCTATACTTTTTATACTAAAAAGGTGTCCTGGCTGATAATTTCCAGATTCTACACCTTATTTAGAGCAAAAAAATGGATGCAATTTTGTTTAATTCCTCCATTTAGTTTTTATCCATCTTTATCTGTTTGTACAGAAAAATTAATAGCTAAAAAATAGTTTGACCGATGATTTGAAATGTTGCATCTCTTTACATTATTTAATTATGAACATTATTTTAAACAGCAAAAAAGAGCCATTCAGTTATTTTTAGCTGTTTCAAAATGGCGGCCATTTAAAACTGCCAACTCCAAATATCTTGAAAACAAAACATGATTTAATAATGTTAAATTATAACAATTTTGAAATGGCAATTCAATGGCTATTTTTTCTTGAGTTATTAACTTTTTGTTGTTGTAAAAACCACAATAAGACAGGTAGACACTAAAAAAGTAAAATAAAAAATATTATATTCTCCATTTTTTTCTCTTAATTAGGTGTAGAAACCGAAAATTATCAGCCAGGGTACTTTTTTGTGACATCTTGTGTCTCACTGTTGACTCTTACCAAATAATACACATAGATAATTAACTGCTACATATATTGTTATTTCCTTCAACGATTTTTTTAGATGATGTGAGGTTTGCAAAATATTTGGGAAAGGAAAACAGGCTTGTATTAAAAAAATTTCTTTGGTAAGGCCTTAAAAGGGACAAAAACACTAAAAGGTAAAACAAAGAAATAAAATAAAATAATGAAACACTCATGGACATACCTCAAGGCCACTGACATGAATTTTAAAAACAGTGCAGCCAACTTAAGCTTTAGTGGTTTACATAAGCACCAGTCTGTATGCATATGTAGATGAATGACCAATAATGCTAACATAGTATATTCCGGTGTTGCAGGCAGAGCAGGATGCCATACACCACATAGTAACCATTCACCGTGCTGACTCTGTGCAGGAGAAGCCTCCTGACTACGACACTGTAACTGGTGCAGCACCGCCGTCCTACGAAGAGGCTATCAAGCTTAGTCCAGCCCAGCTGACGCTTGACAGGTCAGCCAATTTTTTTTCTAAGTTATTAGAAAGAAGTTTGGTCTCTTGATAGTCTAGTGCTTCTGCTTCACATGCTGGGAGGTACACCTAAAATTTGCTAAAGGAGTTTGAACTATTGTCCCTTAACGTTTGTTAACTAAGTTAAAAATGCCACTGGCGTGGATAGAAAATGAAATACAGACATGATGTGCAGAATATACATATGTTACACACATCTTGATTTGGTTTGTCTTGAGTCAAAACACCTCATTTAATTAACCAATTTTAATTAAAATTCACTTTTGATTTTACTTTATTGATTACTTTGATTTTAGCTTTGCTGTAAAGCAGAAAGCTAAATACAGTGACTTTATGAATATATATTACACTTAGCCCATTGACACAGTGAACATAGAAGACCACAATCCTGTGTAAGATTGGAAGCTTATCTAGGATACTTACTTTGTGCATTAACGTTATGGTACAGGAGCAGCTTCGCTCTGATAAGGACATATTTGTATCCTTGGTTTTCCAATATATTGTTAAAATCATCTAATATTTATTTTTTTAAAATTTATTTATTCATAAGACACCGATCGTCAAGATACGGTGAATATGGACTTCGAATGAGTGTGATGAGTGTAGATGAGAGAAAGTGTCATCAATTGATAGCCCAATGACAAATGAACAGCCGTAGTTATCAGCTTATCCCTTTCAAAATTTGTTGACTCTGGTTGGGATCAAACTGAGAACCTTTAGCTTATGAAATTAACTACGCCACCGACCAATTTTAATATTTTTTAAAAGTGATTTATAGTATTTTGCTTTTTAAAACTTTGTACTTTACATTATTAACTACTGAATATTCAGTGTCAAGGGAAAATGGACAAAAACTATACAAAAATCATCTCTAGGCTTCTCTACATATTGAAGAGTAGTAAGAAAATATCACATATTATATTTCAATCATCAACTACCTAAACGTTATATTCTGTATCAAATTGGAATCTGAATGGTGCATTCTGGAGGGTCCAAGAGTGCCAATACAGTTCTCACCAAACAAAACTATATGATGTATGGATTAGAACCCCATCATTAAATAAATAATATAAATAATAAATAAATAAAAATGCCTTTATTTACAAGCGTTTCTCAGTACATAACTGTTTTACAGAACAACTCAAGTCAAAGGCCTCAATACTAAGAAATAAATATTAAAAACTAAGAACAGTGCAAGTTAAGATATATATAGTTTTACAAAGAAACACAGAGACTTAAAATTACAATGACATAAATGTTTTGATAGTTCAAATCATGCATATAATATCAGGCTTTTAAAGTTTGTTGTAATATACGTCTCATTTTAACAAAAAGTCAGATTTAAAATAACAGCTCTATATATAATAAGTCAAATATAAACAATGCCTCACAAATAATAAATCAGGTATAAATAACATCTCTGCCAATAATAAATCAAATATACAGTAAATAACAGCTCTCCTTTTATAAATCAGGTAAAATAACAGTTCTCTTTATGAAAAGTCAGGTATTAATTAATTTAACAGGTTTAAATAAAAGCTCTCTCTGTAATGTTTCATAAATACAGAAAAAAACAGCTATCCCTATGATAGATTACTGTTCCGCCTCTTTCTGTGATCGTTTTTATAGGATATAACATGCATCAGATCTAAAAGATTCAATTTTCTTGGTTTTTACTGAAATCTAAAATGATAAAATAAAAAATAATGTAACCTTAAATTATATAAGTTTAAGGATTGTTCCTGATTTCTATATTCATACAGAATTTAACGTAAATTTATATAACATTTTGTTTAAACACACAAACCAGGCACAAAACTTAAGCTTTCCAACAATGTACAATTGTTGGATTTATATATTTCCTGTACAACTATTTTAACCTGCTATGTGTTGAAAAGTATTTGTAAAAATGAAAACGATTTGTATATTAGATTTATGCCTAGCTACTAACAATGCAACACTGTTTACAAGATATTTGCTTGTAATCAAACGACATTCCATATTAAGCTAAGAAGTTGATACACAAAACACACTGTTCATAAATATCACTTTAACATTTTAGATAAAGCTTTAAACGGCTGATACTGTATTTGTCGTCTTCTAAAACTCATTAGATTCAGATAAATATGTTTGGAGGCTGTGTGTTTTATTTAAACTAAGGAAAGGAATACTAAAGAATACTAATTAATAACCCCAGCCACAGAGAAAAAAGAAACAGAGGCCACTGTCTTATGGCCGCAGCGAATGGCTCAGTGGCAGTTATAAATATATTACAACTTATTTACATCTTTATATGTCTGTATTAATAATTAGTAAATTTATCCCTGAGGGTTTGGAAGGAATAAGGGAGGGACTAACAAGAGTTGGCAAATTGGAGAATTAACTATTCTAAACAATAACTCGACATACATTTAGTGCAATATTCGATGCAACCTCTGTTTCTTTCTTCTCTGTGGCTCGGCACAATGCAATTTCTTTTCCAAGAGGCAGCTATCAAACTTTTATGAAATGTCTCTCCTTGTTTGGCATGTGAATCGATCAAAAGAAAATTAGAAGCTTTGTTGAGTTGAACTGTTGCATAATACCACCTGAGATCAAGATATTTGGTTTGAGGTCTTACCAATAGATTTCAATGAGGGACTTATCAATGCAGTATGGAGCTATGCCTCTACAAACATAGAGGCTTGGAAAACAAATCAGACTTTAAAAAATCATTTAAAAAAACAATGTTTGCTTTTTTTCAAAACACTAATTTACTAGAATCAATAAATCAAGTTCGTATATTGCCCATCTGTAGAACAAAAACACTATGTGCTGTAAGATTTTACTATAAGCTGAGTAGTTTTTATAAATATAATTGGAAATAAAGAATATATGCTTTGAATACATCATATAATCATTTTGTATCTAACCAATATATTCCATCAGTTGCAGAGATGAGGTGCTGAAACCAGAGCCAGAGGTTCAGTCAGGAGGGTCCGGACAGTCTGCAGCCATAGCCTCTTGCCAGGTACACATTTCTACTAAACCTGACGTGAGCAGTGTAGAAGAGATCTCAGTCACTGACAACTTTGGCACCAAAGTGTTGAGGATAAGCAGGAAGTTTCTCCAGCGGACAAGAAGTGTACAGGACATGGACGAGGAGTCAAGGATTTCCTCGACAGAACAAACAACGGACCTGAATATAACGCCTGATGTGTCAGTTAGGTGAACTCGCCTGCTGTCGGAATTGACTACTGCCTCCAGCACGTTTGGCACTAGCTCCAAATTCAGTGATCAAGGGTCATGATCGCACTGCAGGCCAGAGAAACTTGCACGTGTTTTGAAAGGTTGTTAGGAAGTGCACTTAGTAACACCCAGTTTAGGGGTGAAGCTGTGAACTAATTACCTTAACTTTAACTATAGTATTTGTTGTAATACTGAACAGTAATGATGAACGATTTGTAGATAGTAAACGTTTGTTGTGTTTTAAATCTACATACTGATTGTTTACATCTGTAGTATGAGTGTGCAGAGATGTGCATGTAACTCTTTAAGTGCCAGACCGACTCATTTACAGTATACAGAAATAATTTAATCCATAGCCATGGAAAGGAAAATTATATCACTCTGTGATAGTTATGATAATTCTATGATTTTCCTGCTACAAAATATAATTTTTAATTTGAATATTGTTATCTCTTTTTTATTTTCTATTAGTTTGTTGGCAATTATTTTACGTATTTATTTTCCAAATTAAGGACCATTTTTATGGTCCCTTAGATGATGTATTAGGATACGGGAAGTGAGATTATAAAACAGAACAGACAATTTTAATATAAAAAAATTAAATAATTAAACTTTTAATTTAATAAATGTATAATGTTTAGTTTTAACATCAATAGTTGAAACATCAGATTTATTAGTAATTGAAAATAGTCCAATTATCTAGTTATGACAGATTTACATGTCAGCAAAGCTATAAATATCTATAACTGATTAATAATCACTTAAAGGTATTAATGGATTGATTCTTCATTTTGCAAGAATTCTGACATGAATTTGGTTGCAGAAAAATGTCTGCCAATTTTGTCAGAAGCAGAGTAATGATAACAGTTTCTATTAAATCATTATACAGGGTGGAACAAAAATATGGAAACACTTTCACAACTGTTGTATGACTTTACTTGTAAAAGTGAAATCTTGCATATCATCATGGTTACAAAGAACATACTTTTTGACGCCATTAATGACATTTCATCTTTTGAGGGGGACTGCCCACGAAGAGTTGAGTGAAAATCTTCAATGTAAGACTAGGTCTAGTTTGGTATCAAATGAAAGGTCTATTCAAGAGAAATTAATCGCCGCAAACCGGACTTCGAAAGGCTTATCCTTTCCAGAGTAGCGGACATTTGAATTTCAAAGAAACTAATTCGAACAAATCATTTCTCTGCTATTTAACGGTTTCAAGTAAATTATTCTGATCAAAAATTATACTTCATGGAAAAAAATCATTAAAAAATTAATTATTGAATTACCTATGGAAAAAAATAACGTTGTTGTGAAAGCGTTTCCTTATTTTTTCCCCTAGTACTTTGTGAAATTTCCGCATGTACTTCTCTTGATTAAGTGGAAATGTTTGTGTACGTTATTGGATATGTTTCAAGTAACTAACATGTTTTTAAATAAACTTTACATAACATGTCACTAACATTTTGCTGATGTATAATATTTGGTCTCCTAATATCTGCCACCTCTTGATTGTTTTGTGATTTGCTTTAAATGAGGAACAATCAGTCGCTAACAATTCTGAAATACTTGCAACTCTGTTATGGCATTTTTGTTCATGACATCATAAATCTTCAAAGGTATTTTTGTGAAATCTATTCTACAATTATATTCAAATGGTGTTTTAGCACCTGTGTATGACTATGAAGGCATAACTTATGGAACCAGTCTTTTGAAAAAAAAAAAAAAATACATTTAATTTGAAAGTTGCTATTAACAATGAAAGGGTTTTTTAGTGACTGAGGAAGCGGTCAGTAGCCCCCAAAATGTTCACCAACCCTATCTATTTTTTATATTCAATAAACAGTTTACCAGGTATGCTGTCTTCCTTTACTTTACTTTTGTACTGGAATCCTATGCCTTAAATTTAACCTGTGTACTTAATATGAAAATAACAACCAAATTTTTTTTTTATTTTGAACTTTACTCGCCAATTGACATGGGCCTACAGGCCTGTGCGTCAACTTTATTCAACGAGTGAAGTACCAACCATTGGCTCAGTGGGGATTCGAACCTTGGACCTTGCCCTCTGCAGTCCAAAGCCGTATCCACTAAGCCACTATGCCGGCAAATTTTTTTGTAATTTGGAAATATTTGTAATCTACTCTTCTTTAAATTAAATGTATCTTATTTATCTTAATTTTAAAAATGTTTAAAATTTAAAAGGTATGAAATGAATTTGTTTAGCATTATTTTATAGCTATACAACATTTTATTTACTGTATATTTAATGATAACTATGAACGTAATATTTGAAAATCTTATACTCTAATTAGACTAGAATACTTAAATAAATTTAAATTAAGGGTATTGTGTTTTCTAGTCAGTTGTAGCACTAAAAATTTTTTAGTTTTTTAATATTATTTTTTAACCATTAATAAACTGTATACTGTGTTGTAATGTGTCATTTTTCACGCAACAGTTTCACTTGACTAACACATCACACATATTTAATTTTTACTATATGATGTAACAACATTTTTACACAATAAAAAAAAAAAACAGATTTAACAATTAAAGTAAAACACTTCATGCATATAAGTTTAACTAATTTAAATTTACAGTTTTTTAAATTGTTCTTGTGAAATTGCTGTAAGAGAGCATAGTGTAGTATGCTTTGTGTGTCTAGCATGCTGCGTTTGACACAAGATTGTTGGACTGAAAATTATTTATTAATTGTATATAAAATATCCATGTATTTTAGACATAACTAAGATAATGTTTGATTATTTTCTTGTTGAAAAGTTGAATTTAAGATTAATGTTAATATTTTAATAGGCTGAAATGATTGTAAAACTCTAAAGTTTCCATATTTACTTCTAGGCAAAATGTTTCATATTAATGCTTCATATAAAAATCAGTAGTTTGACGAGTATATTACATCTTTAGATAAATAACTTCATTAACATATCACTAAACGAGAAAATGTCAGTAAATTTGCTTTGAAAAGATGTTTTTAAGTACAGTAATAGCTAGGAATCACTTTTGTCATTGTGATGTGAAAATTCAAATCACAACATTATATGTAGCACTTAATTATATAATTTTATATATCTGTTGTAATTGCATAAAATATTCCAAAGTAATCATGCAAAATTCTATTTAATACAAAACCACTTTAGTTTTTATTAATTATATCCAGGTTGTTGACAACATATTGAACCACCTTGAGTTCTTTTGAATGGGTCCAGATGAAATAAATTGAGATTTCGTATATGGCCGTAGAACATTTTCTTCAATCTTTCTATGTAGATTGTAATTTTTTTTCAACCTAGAGGAGAGGGGCCATTGAGGATATCTTAAAAATGTTTAATGGAAGCCAATGTTAACATGCCAATTATTTTAAAGGCTATTTTTTCTGAGAAAGATGTTGAAAGTTCAAAGGACCACCCTAACAGAAATAGTGACTGGTTAACTTTTCTAATCAGTTATACATGATTAAATTAATGGAAAATTGTCTCAATAAAGACATTGACAGAACGGTTCTAATAACTTATCAACAGACTTCAGTTAAAATAAAAATAAATAAATGAAAAAACACGAAGCCTTGGAAATCCACCATCTTAATTTTAAAAGAATTTCCAAGTCTTCCTGATATTTTTTTAAAATTTTAACTGTAGTTTGTACTGTTGTGTTAATACTATCTTTTAAAAGTATTTTTCCATTTATTTAATCAATACCATAACTGCTCTTCGCCAGTCCCACTCGCATTCCCACTCAAATATCACTGATTAGAAAAGTTAACTAGAAAAGATATCGCCATATTAGAAAATATATCAGAAAAAAACGGGCTTAAAAATAATGGGCATGTTAACATTGCCTTCCATTGCCATTTTAAAGATATCATCTCTTCTAGATTGAACAAATTACATTCTACATTTAAGGATAGAAGAAAATGTTCTAAAGTCGTGTACTGAATTTAAATTTTTTATCAGAACCTAATCATCAAAAGACTGATGGTGGTTCCATACTTTTTCAACACCCTGTATATAACTGATATGTTGCTATATTGCTTATTAAAATAATGTATTTTCATATTTTTGTTGTATTTATTATATTAATGGTGTTGTTTACGAGCTGCTACATGTTCAAACACTAGTCAACCACACAGATGATTTATATGTGCTTTAAACGTGTAACTGTTCATACAAGAAAACATTTCCATTTTGTGTGGTACGAGTGAATTCTTGTCAATGATATATACATAATACAAATCGTATTTCGCTTGTAGTATCCTATTGTAAGAACACACTCTTTGTTAAGTCTTGTCAATTAATTTTTAGACTATTTGAAATATTAAATTTTACAATTTTTGTTTGTGTGTCTTATTTATTTCTATAGTATCACTAATGTGGTACAGTATCCTCAACCTATCTGTCCTATGAACACTAACTTTCTAAATTATTTTCCATCCGTTATAAATGAAGAAAGTTCAAACAATTCAAGGTTTTCAAAATAAGTTCTTCGTACAGTATCCTCAACCTATCTGTCCTATGAACACTAACTTTCTAAATTATTTTCCATCCGTTATAAATGAAGAAAGTTCAAACAATTCAAGGTTTTCAAAATAAGTTCTTCAGATTGCAACTAACTCTCCATGGTTTGAGTGAAATAGTTAACTAAACAGAGAAGTTGTCATTGAACCAAGACATGACATAGTAAGGGAACTCACAATCGTCGTCAATATTCTGGTGCAAGATATTTAAATATCAACCTTTAATTGCTATGAGGCATTTAAAAGTAAGATGTTTTCAAAGTATGTTTTATATTGTACAAACAATGAACATGAAAAAAAATGTAATTTCTTTTCATTGTATACTAGATAATAGCCAAAATTATTTTGATATATTTGAGTTGATTTTATTTTCTATATTTAATGAGAAAAAGAGTATTATCAAAATCTATTATTTTTATACGATTTAAACAAATCTCACTTTGGCTTTCCACACAGTCTGAAAATAAGGCTTGCCAGTAAAGTTTTACCAGCATATTTCCTTGTTTCTTTTTTTTTTTTTTTTTTTGACTAGGAATGAAAGGCTAATTAGTAAAGTTCACATTGTTGAAGAAGAAATTTTTTTAATCAACTCTAGGATAGACGCAACTTAGAGGTCTGTCCATGATAGTGTTGTGTTTAATGTATTGTTGCTAACACCTTAACTACCAAATCCTCAACATAAATTTAATACAGCATTGCTGTATATAATTTTTTAAATAAAATAATTTAAACCAATAAAAACTTTTTAATAGTGAGGCCTTTCGATAGCAAGGCTATCATCGCCAGACACATCACAAATAAATATACAAAAAGTAAATAAAAGTAATATAAGCTTATATAAACATATGTTTTAAAATTTTTAACTTTTGTGGCTAAATATATTATTATTATTCTAAATGGTAGTTTTATTATGAATTTGAAAGTATTATAAATATAATATAAATTAATTGTTTATAGTTTTGAAAGTAAAATAGAATTTTGAATCGGTCCATCTTCTTGGTTTAATAAATTTTCAGAATTTGCTTTGTTAATGTACAATGATTCCCATGCATTTAAATATTTTGGTGTTGTTATATGTTTTAATAATTTTAAATTGTTTTTTGTAATACTATGGCCAGTGTTAATGCAGTGATTGGCAATTGCAGATTTTTCTTCCCTATTAAATTTTATGTGTGAAAAATGTTCTTGAAATCTTTTTTTAATTTTCCTTTTTGTTTGGCCTATGTATTTGCTGTTACAGTCATTGCAGTTTATTTCATAAATTCCTGATTTATTTTCGTCATTCTCAGTATCTTTTGGATTTTTTAATTTATTTTTCAAATTATTTTTAGTTTTATATGAAATATTTATATTTGTGTGTTTTTTAAATGTTTTGTTGATAGAATTTGAATATTTTGTCCATGTTATACTATTCCAATTATTATTTTTTTCTTTTATTGGTATAAGTTTTGTTCTTGATTTTTTCTCTTGCTTCTTTTTCGCTTTTTTTAACATACAATCTATTAAATTGGTATCATATCCATTGAAAATTGCCACACGTTTGATATAATTTAGTTCTTTTTTGAATCTTTCTTCTGATAGAGGTGTATTTAGTAATCTAAAAATAAGAGAATGGAATACAGCTCTCTTTTGTGCTGGTGGATGATTGGAGTCATTTGTTATGTATCGATCAGTATGCGTGGGTTTACGGTATATATCAAATTCAAGTTCTTTAGAAGTTGTATTTCTAATGACTAATAAGTCTAAAAATGTGTCTGACGATGATAGCCTTGCTATCGAAAGGCCTCACTATTAAAAAGTTTTTATTGGTTTAAATTGTTTTATTTAAAAAATTATATACAGAAAACCAATACAGCTCCATCTTCAACATAGAACATGATGACCCTCAAGTCTTCAGAGCTGAACAAACTCCACAAATTGAAACAAAAAGTAAGGTTAATTGATTGTGATATTCATTTCCTTAAAAATTGTAAACGTTTAAAAATCTTTCCTAAATTTATTAAAATTAACATACCTATAAAAAACTTTACAACTAACAAAGTACTGTACAATGCTAAATTGAATTGGCTTAATTTAGAAATTAAAAACCTTTACTCAAAAAAAGCTTCTGTAGAAATTGAAGCTATGGAACAACATTTAAAAATAACCAAACCTTTATTACCTGTTCATTACAATATTTTTGAAGAACATTATGAAAACTTACTACAAAGTATTGAGTATAAGTGTAATAACAAAATTAAGAAACTCGAGAAGAAGTTAAATAAATTAAAAAGTCATAATGATGACACAAATCAAAACAACAATACTAATGTATTTCCAAATCAAGTTTTAGTTGAAAACCTATCTTCTGAATCATTCTCACCAAATGAAATATCTCTTTTGAATAAAGGTTTAAATTTTAATTTTCGAGATAAAAATGATATTAAATCATTAGTAATAGATATTGAAACAAATATTCAACATTTAAATTCAAATCAAAAAACAATTATTAGATCTGATATCTACTCAACAATCACCAAGGACACAAACAAAGAAGATAAACATAATATTTTAAATGAAGAAAAGAAAAATATTGAAGTTTTAAAAAATTTACAAAGAAAAAATGTTTTCTATTTAAAATCAGATAAAAGCAATTCGATTGTAATCTTGGACAAAGAAGAATATTACAGTAGAGTTGAAACTATGCTAAATAAAGGTCCCTATACACATTCTCTAAAAAATCCAATATCAAAATTTACAAATTCAACTTCAGAATGTTTAAAACAATGTAATATATTGATAAGTAATGAGCTTTACAAAAAACTTGTTGTACCAAATCCCATACTTCCAAAATTATATTGTTTACCAAAAGTCCACAAACCTGGAAAAGAAATGAGACCTATTGTTGCCTCCATTAACTCTCCAACATATTAACTATCTAAATGGTTACAGAACAGGCTAGCAGAACTACCGCAATTCCCTTCATTCTCAGTAAAAAATAGATATGAATTTTTAAATTTAATAAAAAATACCAAAATTGAAGATGACGAATACTTAATATCATTTGATGTCACTTCACTATACCCCAATGTACCTATGAAAACAACCATCCTCCTCATTCAAGATTGGCTTCAAGCTTGTCATTTGACAAGTAAAGAAATTGAAGAATACATGCTACTTATTAATCTATGCATGAATCAAAACACTTTTCAATTTAAAAACTTATTTTACTCCCAAATAGATGGAACAGCCATGGGAAATCCTCTTTCTTGCTTCATAGCAAACATATTCATGAGCCACTTTGAAAATTTAGTAAAAGAATCACTGTCATACTTCCCTAGAGTTTGGATTCGTTATGTTGACGACATTTTTGCAGTGTTTAACAAAAATGAAAACCTTCAAAATTTTATAAATCTGTTAAATTCATTTTACTCCAGCATAAAATTTACGCATGAAATTGAATATAATAATTCACTTCCATTTTTAGACTTATTAGTCATTAGAAACACAACTTCTAAAGAACTTGAATTTGATATATACCGTAAACCCACGCATACTGATCGATACATAACAAATGACTCCAATCATCCACCAGCACAAAAGAGAGCTGTATTCCATTCTCTTATTTTTAGATTACTAAATACACCTCTATCAGAAGAAAGATTCAAAAAAGAACTAAATTATATCAAACGTGTGGCAATTTTCAATGGATATGATACCAATTTAATAGATTGTATGTTAAAAAAAGCGAAAAAGAAGCAAGAGAAAAAATCAAGAACAAAACTTATACCAATAAAAGAAAAAAATAATAATTGGAATAGTATAACATGGACAAAATATTCAAATTCTATCAACAAAACATTTAAAAAACACACAAATATAAATATTTCATATAAAACTAAAAATAATTTGAAAAATAAATTAAAAAATCCAAAAGATACTGAGAATGACGAAAATAAATCAGGAATTTATGAAATAAACTGCAATGACTGTAACAGCAAATACATAGGCCAAACAAAAAGGAAAATTAAAAAAAGATTTCAAGAACATTTTTCACACATAAAATTTAATAGGGAAGAAAAATCTGCAATTGCCAATCACTGCATTAACACTGGCCATAGTATTACAAAAAACAATTTAAAATTATTAAAACATATAACAACACCAAAATATTTAAATGCATGGGAATCATGGTACATTAACAAAGCAAATTCTGAAAATTTATTAAACCAAGAAGATGGACCGATTCAAAATTCTATTTTACTTTCAAAACTATAAACAATTAATTTATATTATATTTATAATACTTTCAAATTCATAATAAAACTACCATTTAGAATAATAATAATATATTTAGCCACAAAAGTTAAAAATTTTAAAACATATGTTTATATAAGCTTATATTACTTTTATTTACTTTTTGTATATTTATTTGTGATGTGTCTGACGATGATAGCCTTGCTATCGAAAGGCCTCACTATTAAAAAGTTTTTATTGGTTTAAATTGTTTTATTTAAAAAATTATATACAGAAAACCAATACAGCTCCATCTTCAACATAGAAGCATTGCTGTAGCTTATTAACAAAATGATTTTCATTTCACAACACCATAAAGCAATACTCGTAAATAGCATTTCAACACTCAAGTATTATTTTAGAACCAGTAGTATATTTTGGCTCATTATTATGGGTCCTTGGTGTGTTTCTGTCTAACGCAATATAAAAAATTTGGTTTATGTTTAGCTTGTATATTACTCAAATGAAATCAGGCTGGCTCTGTTTTTTTTTTTTTTTTTTTTTTTTTCAGGTTGGGCTTTAGTTTCTACAATGTAAAGGAACGAGAGTCTAACAAATATTTAACTTTATTATACTTATAATCCAACTTGTTTACAAATAGTAAACAAAACATTAAATAGTTGAAACATTAATTTAGGGTCTATATAACATTAAATCCCACTAAATTTACTGAAGCACATAATCCTTTTTGGCGACCAGGAGGATTCTTCATTAAATCAGGTTGTGTTCTTTAAGTTGGAGAGTTAGATTGCAGAATTTTATTATGTCCTACAGATCTTCTTGTGATGAGTTATCTTTCTCTATTACATACAATGCAATTCAAAGCCTGGTGCTGAAGAGTTATTGGCTTCTGGGGTAAGGTACTGTACTGATATGGTGGTCTCTACGCCATCTAGAACTTGTATAAGGGCATAGCCAAGTGGATTAAAATCCATAAGATTTACTTCTGTCACAAGTAGGTCCTATTAATATTGCTTCATTGATTTCTAAACATGTAGGCAGTTAAAGAGGTGTGGGGGAATGGTATACTCCCCATGAGAATGGAGGAGGGTTTGGGGTTTGATAATTTAGTCTAAATATAGCGTTATTTATGGCTTTTTAAATAAAATGCTAAGAAAAGATTTTACTCATATTTGCTCTTAAATCACTACATAGTATTTATTTGCATATTAACTGCATCAAAAGTTTTCATTTATCGTGGAACAATTATTGACAGCTTCTATAATGCAGTAAAGAGTATCTTTTTGTCGTATTGTGGACTCTAAAGTGCACTTCCTTGAAAGATACTATTTCACAATTATATACTAACAAACATTTGTTTGTTCATAATAGTTTCTAGTTTCTGGTATTTTTTATTATATCAGATTTGTTTTATTTTGCTAATAATAAACATAAAACAATAATTATTTCAAATATGTTAAATTGAGGCGGTAGCTGGAAAAAGGGCCTATGGGTCTACAGGCCCTTCTTCCGGACAACGCATAAACAGCTTCTCTATGATTTCATCAATATCAAGTTTTATTTTGATTTTTGAGGTTGGTACAGTATTTTTTCTAAGCCACTGCAGACCACCTGTTGCCATTCTACTAACATTACATATGTTGAATTTGCAATCTTCTATTGCAAAAGCTCACAATTACATTTCAGTTTTACAAACGATTGTTGAGGTTATACTTATTTAATGTCCATGTTCATAATGAGGTGAGGATTCTTCATTTATATACACTTACATAGAGTCACTGTGTAAAAATGGAGCTAACACAGTGGTGTCATCCTTTTTGATCACATTCGACAAAAACTTGATAAATTTTCACATACTACAAAGTTGGTCTTAATGTTTCAAGCGGCTGGTGGCCAAAACAAAATTCAAACACTACTTAAATTTTGTTCATATCTTTACAAAACATTCAATTTGAAGGAATACACATTTTCCCAGACTGAGGCCGCTCTTTCAGGCAGTTTGAGTGTGACGGTAACTTTGTGATTCGAAACAAAATTTAAAAACTAGAGACTGTTGAAGTACGAAAGGAATACTGAGAAAGAATAGTTACGAGCAGAGCAAAGCTAACGCTAGTCCATGACTCTAGTTTAGTGCTTGATTGGGACAATACTTTAGTTCCTTTTATTGAAAAAATTTCTAAAAACAATGTTTTCAAAATTCAGCAGTACTTCATTTCAAAATACAAACCATGTTGATTGCTCTTAGTTTCCAGTTCTTATACAATTATTATGCAATCATTCAAGTATGCAGAGTCTGCCAGTAGACTTGACCCTTTGTCCAGAACCCAAAATGGCTTTAAACAAGCTAAAACCAACCATGTCAAAGACTTGTTTGTTTATTTGAGAGAAGAAATATGTCAATTTAATGAGAACGTTTTTCAAGAAAACTTACAAATTAATGAAGTTACAATGAAATTTCTTAGCAGTATTAAAACAGAAACCATCTTTTTTATTGATCATTGGTTAACATCTGTTTAAGATTAGCATCATTTATCAAGTAAATATCTGCCAAAGATTTTTACATTTTCATCATTTATAAATAATAGTACCAATAAGATATTTTAGTACAAGTTTTAATTTTTTTACCCTAAAAGTTAAGGTACTTACAAGGGCCTTCTTCCATAGAACGGATACGTGTAACCATAAGATGTTTTATGGAAGAAGGGCCCATGTAACCACTTTTTAATCTTGTTATAAAAATAATAAAACTTCATACTAAGATTTATAAAACAAGTTTGTGTGCTTCAGAAAGCACTGAAGTTATATAAAACAGGCTTCTATTATCATTTCAGCAGATGTTTAATAAATATGGGCTAACAAAAAACTTTAGAGATGTTTTCTCAAGACTCACTTTTGGCTTATAGGCCCTTATTTCAGCTACTGCCTCAATTGTAAGCCTTGTTGTTAAACCATAAAGTTTTTCATAGTATAAGAAAAAAATAAGTATGAATTTGTTTATTGAAATTGAAACAAAAACAAAGTACCTGTTCTCATACAAAAAATAAAAAACAGTACGAACACATTAGTTCATGTAAGTTGGTAAGTGGAATCATACGGGAATCACAGGGCAAACAAAATGAGGGATGCAAGGGGAGATTGTAGCAGTATTACAAACAGCTCCTCACTACTGCCTGCAGGCATATTTTGTTTTGTAGCCAGTGAACATGAGTCACTACATTGAAGTACGGAATGATTTGAATTTCCTACAATGTATTGCCTATTGCATTCGTAAACTTAGCTGGCTAATGGCAATGCCTAGAGAGTAAAGGGGAAAAAATCAGCTTAAGGATTGATGAATTTCCTTCAGACTGATATTTGACCATACTTTATAGTAGGTCAGGTGAACACTGTCTCTCCTCACAACAATATCATATTTATGACATAAGAGTTAAATACGACCTTTGTATCTTTCTTTTTTGTTTCAATCACAAAAGCGACAGACCCTTGATCAGTATCAATGTAAAGATGTGTCTTACTACGTAGTGCCTTCTTTTTTAGTGCTTCTATGATCACTAGCTGTTTTTTCAATACTGGTATTTACTGATTCATGTTGTGAAAGAGCTCTTTAAAAAAATGCCAAAGGATGACTATTTTTGGGTGTTTCAGAGATAGGTATCTTAGGAGCATTGGTACTACTTTAAATGGGATATTACGATTATAAATGGGCATATTTGCTTAGTGAGAATTATTTACCTACTTTTTCAGATTTTCAAAGGCATATATTGAAGCTGCATAGAGTGAAAAAACGAGTACATTGTCATCTAAAGAGTGATATTTTTCAGATAATTTATGGATGAAAGCTGAGTAGTGGGCAAACATCCCTAATACACAGCATATTGCAGTTATATTTCTTTGGATAGTTAACTTTCTATTACTGGCTTCAAATGGTCAAAGATCAGGTTTTTTTTATGTGATCTGATACCTAATTTTACTATATAAAATTTCTGTTTAATACTACCAGAGATAAAGTTAGTATATTCAAGTATTATGTTTGGTCTGTGATACTACTTACGATAACTGATATTAAATGAATGATTGCTCTTTTTAAGTGAAAATAATGGTATTCTTTTTCCAATACATGCAGATATAAGTGTATTATTATTGAATTAAATAGTTAATAAATGTTTACATAACAGTATCCCAATAGTTTTATTCTGTTATCAGAAAAAAATATATTAGTTTAGTATCAGGTTGTACTTATTTAAAACATTCAAGACGTTCTTCAAGTTTAAGTAGTGTTCTTCTTGGTTCTCTCTAAAGACTGTTTGTTACACCATGTAAGAACAAAAAGGTGCTCTTGTTTGAATGAACAAATGTCTATTGCAAGGGGAAGTTATAACTATGAAGTCCTCTCTTCCACTCAACCTTTGTGGAATGAAAAATATTAAAAGTTTCTAAGTTTTAATAATTTAATCCACTATCAAATGAAAAATTGTACTTTAAGAAATCGATTAAGTTCACCACAATCTTCAAATAGTGTATAGTGTACCGGGTGTTCAAACAGTCTAGAACCCCCTTAATATTTATTTTACTAATCAAGGCAGACAATGAAACTCTAGGATTACGTCTTGACTGTAGTTACTGACTTTTTGGTCATTTTAACTGTCCTTTTTCGCTTTGGGGAGACGTCCTGTGGAGGAAATCTGAAAAATCTTAAATGTAAGCATAGGTTGAGCTATACATCACTTTAAAGGTCATTGTTAGAGAAATGCATTGCCGCAACCCTGATTGGAAAAGGCATATTTGTTTGGAAATAACAGCCCCTAAAATTTTTGCCTAATTGGAACTTTGAGAGGCTGCTTTTCCAAACGAATAGTCATTTTTCAGTCGGGATTGCGGCAATATGTTACTCTAGAAATGACCTTTAAAATTAGTTATAACTCGACGTTTAAGATTTTCTTTTTAGACTTCATCCACAGGACGGTCCTCCAAAGCTACTCATGATTTGTTTACCTCAATATTAAAATTTCACAAAAGCATATTAAAATTTCTTAGCACGCAGCTAGACCCTAAAATGAAGGCACTGTTAAAATTTCAAGTCCCCACCTATTGTGGTTAAGGCTCCGCATTGATTTTAAATGTTTCACGCCTTCTTTTATAAATATAGATAATAATCTTGAAAAGATTTGCGTGTACACCTTGATTTGCATGTCACATATTGTTATGTTACACTTACTATCACGCTGCATCTTGTTTCTAGAGTCAGTTCACAGCTTGTCATTAGTTATAATCTGTTTCCTATTTATTGTATTTTGTTAATTTGTCGTACAATACCTATTCATTAATTTATAGGATGTAATTGATGTATAGTCCTGTTATTTTGTTAATAGCGTGTATTATTGTAATATTAAATTGTCAGTCGCAACTTCTAATTTGATATAATAGTTATCATATATCAATATAAATTGTGAAAGTGGTTATGACCGGTGAAATAAATAAACAAATTCATAAAAAAACGAGAATACATACCTCTACTGATGGCGTTGGTGTTATATGTACGTTGAAAACTGAGTTGTGTTCCACCAACACTATCTATCCAGCGTAACTGATTACTGAAAAACAACATAATCAGAATAAGTAGATTACAATAAAACATGTACCAAGCATACGCACGTCTATCCATGTTATTTCCTATAATAAATAAAAAGTCATCTCTGAAACCGGAATGCAATTTTGTAATATATAAAACAATTCTTTGGCCGTTAATTATGTATGCCTATCTGGTTTGGGGAATGTGCATTTCCTCCGGCAAACTGAAAAAGATTCAAATTTTCCAAAACAAAGTTTTAAGAATTGCAGTTAATAGTCCATGGTATATACGTAACTCACATATGCATGAAGAATTTTGTCTCGATACCGTTGATGCTTTTATTAAAAGTTCATGGCAAACTTAGACAATGTTCCAGGAGCCTTTCATATTGGAGAACCTATTTGGCACAGGCTTTTGAAAGCCAGACTTCCCCAAAACGTGATAGACTGATTTATAGCCATTTCTATGTAACACTTATTTTGTTTATTTAACTTACTTAAATATGTTATATATCTATATTTTTGTATACAACATATTAAGTCATTGTTTGTTATTCATGTTACAGGGTAACTCATATATGAGCGAACCCGATAATGTTATTATTCCACCTGTTACATTTTCTTTGTATAATATGTAAATATTAATCCAGGAATAAAAGTTAAAAAAAAAAAACAAAATAGCAATAAATCGTAAATATATGGTAATATGCTGGAAGACTGAAAAGTACACACTTAATCCATACTCACGGTGTATATAATTTAGTATAGTACATGATCCATTTTGGAATGGCGTGATATTTTTTAAACGGCAGACTATACTCTATGATGCATATCAGGTGTATTTAGGTGGGAAAACGACAAAACTTCACACTTGTTTCTGTTCACATTCTTCTTCCTTTCCCCAAGTCTTATTTACAATTACAAAAGACTAAAAAGTTGTCTCTATGCGGTAATGAGCTTGAAGTTCGTTTAGTGAAGTGTTTTAATTTTATTTAAGAAGTGATACTATACTTTTTTTATTATTCTATCTTTTCGTTTATTTACTGAACTATTAGGGTAGCCCCAATATCATACTGTGGTATTTTCCAGAAATTTAAACTTGCCGAAATACGTGTGATATGTCATTGATTGAACTCTAACCTCTCGAAGTTCTCACCTCCATGTGCTAATTTTCACAATAAATTTATACACACGATTGCCTGTCGTGTAATATTAGTTAATTATGGCAGATGTACTAGAATTTTCGGATATATCAGTTGAAACCAAGGGTGCATTGGTAAGTATTCTTCTTGATGGATCTAGAAGGGTGTTTTAGTAATGTCATACTGGGTCTAAAGGGTTTATGTTATAATGCAATGTTTGACATTTAATTATTGACATATTATACTGGCTTTTCACTTGGTCATCTATATTTCATAATATAGTCTGGGTAGTTATTTGTGATCGGTAATAAATTAGGCTGTAGTCAGAACAAATTTTGATAGGCTAATTGTTTTAACAAGGGCTTTGTTAGTTTTTAGGTAAACAATTTTTTGCAATCTTGACATTTTAAGGTGCTTCTTAAATTAAGATATTTTTATATAACAGAGATGATGTTTGAGTTTATGTTTTGAATAGGATTATTTCACCTGCTGAAAACTTGTTTTACCGATAAATCAGGAATTTGTTTTTATCTGTTAGAAATAATGGTATTTATGCAGTTTCTTGCCACCAAACAAATTTGGAACATTTTGCTTGAAATGGGTCTAGAATTGCCTGTATTTTCACGAGATGCTTTTTATTCCGCGGGAATAACGCATTTTACCGAAAAATTCGAAAAAACCAATGTCACAACTTTTAGTATTTTTGTCATTTCCGTTAATTTAAATGGTATTTTAATCATTTTTTTATTTTGATGTGTTTTTTTGCGCTGAATACAAATTTGAAAACCATTTTGGTCTATTACAAATATTTCTTGAGAAACAACGGAAAAACTACTATCGCGGCGGATCGCGATTAGCAGCCATTACGCGATCATTATATACAACAACATTTAATCACAAAAACCGAATTCACCTATATTCTCGCCGGAGTGACGGCCGACAGGCCGTCACAGAGGCCAAACATTCGAATTTAACGCAAATTACGAATTTTTGTTGAGAAAATAGACAATTAGGATAGGTTATGTCAGTAAAAAATGCATTTTTCGAGCTGAAAAAATAATTGTACTATAAAACCAGTGATATATTTGTGTTCAGCATAAAAAAAACAAGAGAAATGAAAAAAATTTGTCGAAAAAACGATTTAAAAAAAAATTTAATTTTTTTCACTATGAGATAAAAAACTAGTTTTTCGATTTTTCGGGAAAAAACTAGTTTTCCGCGCATGAAATCAAACTCCTCAAGAGGTATAAACTCATATTTAACCACTTTTTCAACATGAAATCGTATTTTCAGAGGTGGCAAGAAAGTGCATAATTACCGAAATAATAAATGGTAACTTAATGTTTTAAAAGAGCCCATTGATAATTTAAAAGTTTTATTTAGTACTGTAATTATTGGAAAGAGCATAGGTAGGCCTATTATGCTTTTTTGAAGGATTTTCTCAAAAGGTGGTAAAGAATTTTTTGTTTGCGGAAAGGGTAATCATGCACTTTCTTGCCACCTCTGGAAACAATTTCTTCTTGAAAAAGTGGTGAAATATGAGAATATCTCTGGAGGAGGTTGATTTCATCCGCATCAAACTTATTATTTACCGAAAAATCAAAAACTAGTTTTTTATCTAACAGGCCCGGTGAAAAAACCAAAATTTAAAAAAAATGTTGTTTTTTGTCAGTTTTGTTCCATTTCACGTGGTTTTTTATGTTGAACATGAATATATATAATTGGTTTTGCAGTAAAATTATTTATTCAGCCTGAAAAATGCATTTGTTACTGGCCTAACACAACATAACTTACCCTAATTGTCTATTTACTCAACAAAAATCCGTGATTTCTGTTTAATTCAGCTGTTTGGCCTCCGTTAGAGCCTGCTGGCCATCATTCAGGTGGGAATATATAGGTTGCGGTTATCTAACAAATAGTTTTTTAATTAGCATAATACATGTTGGTACATATACAGTACAAGTAAACGTCACACAACACAAATTTATTACAATATAAGCACAAAATGCACAAAAATATTACAATACTACAAAATGCACGAATATTATGGTGATTGATTTTGGTGAACCACGCTCACCTTCCTCAGACCAGAGGGATTCATAAAAGAATGTGAATTCCCCTGTTATGTTAGATAAACTTGTATTGGTTATCTAACATAACCACAAGCTAATCAAACCTAACAGTAACTATGGACTTTCTTGATACCTCAGAAAATAAGATCTTGTGGTGAAATATGAGTTATATCTCTTGAGGTTGATTTGAATTGTGAAAACTTGTTTTTACCGAAAAATAAAAAAAATATTTTTATAAGATAATGAAAAATCCACTTTTAAAAATCGTTATTTTTCAAAAAATTTTAACATTTTTATATATATTTTTTTATGCTAAACCTAATGGGGTTTTCAATAAATTTATTTTTCGGCCCGAAAAACACTTTACTGACCTAACCAAACATAACCTAGCCTAGTCTTATCCTTACTGTCTACTTACTCAAACAAAAATTTGTAATTTACATTAAATTTGGGTGCTTGACCTCAGTGACAGCCTGCCAGTGGGAATATAGATGAAATCTGTTTTTGTGGTTAGTAGTTGTAGTCTAGATAATGTCAGCGTAATGGCCACTAATCGTGATTCACTGCAAAAGTAGTTTTTCCGTTATTATATCTTGAAAAATAGTTATTTTAGACCAAAATAGTATTTTAAATTTGTATTTAGCGTATTAAAGTACATATAAAAATGATAGAAGTATGATTTATATTAACGGAAATATGTCAAAAATAAGTTCCTAAAAGATATGACATTGGTTTTTTTTTAATTTTTTGGTTAAATATGTGATTCCTGCGGAGTAATAACCATATCTCGTGAAATTATAGGGTAGTCTATTCTTGATCCATTTCAAACAAAGTTTTCAAATTTTATTTGGTGGCAAGAAACTGCTTAAATACCAACCTAACCTTACAAAACAACCTTTTAGTCCTATTGAAACCAACACATTTCCGGCTCTAACATGCATGGTAATTTTTGATTGCAAAACTCTGGCCATATTTGTGATCAGGATGAAATTTCGCATGATTGGAGTAGGTACCCACAATGCTGTTGCTTATTTACACCAACAACTCGATAGATTTACGGAAGGAAAAATTGTTTGTTTTCCTCATTTTCAAAATTTTCCTGGTTTTCCTCCCTCCCACCAAAATCTTTTTAAGTAGGCTACAGATGTATTGACAATAAAACAGGTATTCAATGGTTTTGAGAAAGAAGAGGCACTTAATAATAATGGTTTTGGGAAGGAGCACTTTATAAGAATCATTATTTTTCAACAATTTTTCATTTTAGCACAACATTTCATGTATAATAATATTGTGCAGTAAATTTATTTTTCAGCCTGAAAAACACTCTTTATTTAACCCCAAACTGTCTACATACTCAACAAAAATTTGTACTTTATATTGAAATTAGTTGCCTTGTTTCTTATATGGCCTATCGGTCGTCTCTCCTGCAAAATACGTACAAATTCAATTTTTGTGATTAAGTTTAGTCATATCGATTAACCAATTTTTTTCGAACGTAAGCCTGTAGACTTCACTATCTGTAGCCTCAGTGGCCATGATTCAATCATTACCATGAATTCCGCTCACCAATTGTAGAGCAGTGTTAGGCATCAGGACTTTGAGTCTGAATTAGAGATAGCACAGATTCGAATTCTGGCCTTAACTGGACATTTTCATAAGTAATAATCACCTTGCACTGGTTTCCATCCTGACTCTATGGGAACAAGTTTCTTACACAAATCAGGATTATAGGGAATAGGCATAGTATGGTTAAAAGGAGATCAGCTTGTCCTTTAAAAAAAATGACAATTTTATTATCATTGTGCGATAATTACTGTCGGCACAGATTTAATGTGTATCCCAGTTTAAAAGTTATTTACCAAGAAACTAAGAGGCTTGAAAAAAAATTATACCATTATTTTTCTCGTTTAATTTTACTTTTTAACATATGTATTTTAAAATGTTATTGTAGTTTTAATAATTACAATCCTAAAACAAAAAAAAGTAGGCGTACTGTAGTGGAATTAAAAAAAGTGTTAACTCTGTACAAATTTTACACTTTTATTACTCAAAACCCCATTAATGTATCACATTTTTCTTACTGTTATATAAAAACTAGCTAGAGGACCTTTTCTTGCGGGGTTTATGTTGTTTTAAATTGTGCTTATTGCATTCAGTTTTATGAATCACCGATGAAATAAGTTAACTCTAGGTTGTTTAAGTGATTTTGAATATTATCTTGTTTATAAAAAAGAAAGTTTTACTGAACAAACTTATAAACAAAATTTACAGCTTTGTTTCGCATGTGAAAATGTGCAGATTCCTTCCCCTTGAAACACTTGAGTACAAAAGTATGTTGTGGTTAGGTTTGGTACAGTATTTACTTCCAATTGATGCAAGTTGTTTGTTTATTCCAACTGATTAATGAAAATTGGTACTGGGCATAGGGCTTGATTTGATATTTCTTAGTTCCGCTGGGGTGGTGCCCTGTTGAAATTAAAAAAGATGGGCCTATGTTTTAACCAGAGACTCTAAGAATGTCTATGAAAAATGCCAGCTGAATTGGTCCTGTAGTTTTTGCGTAGTAACACACAAACAGACACCTTATATAAAAATTCTTACTATTATATAATAAAAAGTCTTACTATTATATAAAAATCTTAGTATCTTATAAAAGTCTAATAAAATTTAACACCTGTTTAACTTAATCTAATGAAATCCAACTAATACTAGCAATTTTTTTTTGCATCAACCGGCCTTTTCTCTTTTTTTATTTATGTACAGTTATAAGATGGTATTAGTAACATTAAGCATAATTTGTATTAAGATCTACACAAATATTATGACAGAACTCACAATAATAATAACAATTGTAAATTACTCATAATCAGGACAATATTCGACACAGTTCAGGTACCCTCAAAGCTATAATTCATTTATTTTTTCTTCATTTTGTAGTTTTTGATGATAAAAATAGTCATAATTTTGTCTTGGTTAAAGCTCAAATATATCTGCAATAAACAAAAATGTTCAGCAAAAAATGATAAAGCCAGGCCCTGTTTAGTAAGTAACGTTTGATTTTAGTTCTTCTGGTTGTCATTTTTCAAGGACCTGAAAAATCCTATTAAAGTATTTATGAATTTTCTATACACCTGCCTAATCATGTGATTTTATGTAAAATATGATATTTTTTTTATTATTTATTATAAATATTATTTATTATTTATTCTGTGCATAAAACTAGTTTCCAGAAAACAAAATTGTAAAACATAATTTTTACCAATTTTAATGTGTTTTTATTACACTGAACATGGATCTCAAGACTATTGGTCTACGATAATTATTTCTTCATAACACTAATTTGCCTTCAAATTCTGAATAGCGGCTTTTTGCGTAGTGTTATTTATAATGTCAAAAACTAACAACAAAATATGAATTTGCATAATTTTTACCTGAGATACTGCTGGTGATGATTTTAACTTTAAGCATGAAATGTTGTGTCAAGGGTATATAGGATTAGGACTGGTGAAGTTAGGTAGGCCTAAGTATAACAATTGTTACTAAAAAAAGCAAAAACTATATATGTTTGTAAAAAAATAATTTATTGCAAATAAAATTAGCTTATATATCTCTGTTTGTACAAAAAATGTAATAAAATTCCTAACATAATTACCATTATATGTTATTTTTACTAGGCCATGTGTAAAAACGAGGTTTCCAATTTTTCAATTAAAAACATTTTCAGCTGTTCAAAGCTACCTTCCTCATATATGCAATCTCATTTCGTACTATTTTACAGAATATTTGGTAAATATGCAATTTCTACTCATCTCTAGTAATAACAATTTTTTGTTTCAAAATGGTTAAAAATAAAAAGATCAAGCGAAAAAAATGTCTTGTGGAAAGCTCCTTTTTTGCTGAAACAATGCCAACTAGACGCATGTCTTCAAATCACTAAGCTAGGATTAATAAACTTTAGTAAATTTCAACTTATTTGTTCTGAAGCCACAAATTAAAAGCCCGACTTGATCACCCAGAGTCATTTGATTCCACCCCTTAACTATTAACATTGAGACCCACATGTTATTAAACAATGTATTTTCAAAACAAATCATGACGTGCAAGAATTTTACTACTTTTAAAATTTTATTATAGTTGTACATTGTCCTATTTCAAGACTAGTGATATGGCATATCATTTAATTTTTATTTTGTTTCAGACACCTGGGAAGCTTAAACTGTCTGATCAGGCAATCAGTTTTAAAAATGGCAAAACAGGAAAAGTTGAGCAGATTCTTTCTTCAGATTTAGAATTTGTTAATTGGCAAAAAGTAGTTGGAAATTGGGGTCTTCGTCTTTTTTTGAAGAATGGTTCTCTACATAGATTTTTTGGATTTAGAGAATCTGTAAGTATGTCTGTTAGTACAGCAAAACTTCTTCCTATCAATATAAAGTAGGCTTAAGTATTTATTAGTATAAAGTCTGGTAGTCAATTATTTTTTGACTTGAAAAATCTTCTTCGACAACAAGAATTGAAGAAATTCCATTCTCTGTTCTAATATTTTATTTAATGCTGTAAATGGTAGGCCTAAATATATATTTTTTGTATCTGTAATTTGTACAGATACTACAATTTCTGCTGTATTAAATTCTAACACAAATATGTTATTATTAAACTTATTACAAGATGACCCAATAACAAACTAGCTTACCATACATAAACTAAGGTGTTGTCTAAATGACAACAGCGTTTTTTGACCACAATGAAAAGCCTTTCACCATACATAAAATGTGGGGTTAATGTGTGCTATCTTAGTGCCAACTCCGTTTTTGACTATATTGAAAAGCCTCACTCACAGTTGTTATTGGTGACTATTTACAGTTATAACTTAGTTTCAATACAAACAAACTATTCAGTGATGTTCATCCATTATTCAGTGTTATATTAATCAATAGTATAAGTTGAGATAATTTATCCAAAAAAAAAAACATAATAATAAGCTAGAAACGATAAGAAATGACACAGAACAGGATAAGAAACGGTAGAGTCTGACTTTGATATTAATGTGTGTAATTAAAGGTTTTTCTTGAGAATGATTACTATTGTTTTATTGTCATATGTTTTTTCTGGCATTCCTGTCATTACCAGTGTTGATAGCTAAAACAGAACTTTGGTTCATTTGCACAGTCGAGTAGTGAAATTTGACTGTGTAAATATTAACTATTAATTTCTTAAACATAGATTGTTATTAATTTTTTATTTTAAACAGCATTTAATTTACTATTGATACCTACTTGATATTTTTTTAGGAACAGGATAAAATTGCCAAATTCTTTAAGAATAATTACTCAATGGATATGCTAGAAAAAGAATTGAGTGTGAAAGGCTGGAACTGGGGTACTGCAAAGTTTGCTGGTTCAGTACTTGGTTTTGAAGTTGGAAACTTGACAGCATTTGAAGTTCCTTTGAACAATGTATCTCAGTGCACCACTGGAAAGAATGAAGTTACAATTGAATTTCACCAGGTGAGTGTAAGCTCTTACAACAACTCGAAATATTTCAGTTAGAATTTTACATAAATTACGTTGGTTATTTAATTTGAGTGTAAGCCTTATTAAGTATATACTTGTACTATGCAATTATTATGAAAAATGTATAGGTATTAAGTATAAGATGTTCAGAATCTCGATCTTGTAATTTGTGTCATCTTATAGTGAAAGTTAATGTTATTTGGATTGCTAAGTTTATTAATATAAATCAGAATATGATCATGAAAATATTCTCGAAAATATATTTTTATTGAACAATAGTCCAATCATAACGTAATTATAACAGTTTTTACTTTACCTATCATTTTGTTCATATCATATTGTTAAACGTTAAGATACTCAAAATTTTACTGTGTTTGGGTTTTTAAAAATTAAATTTCAATTAAAATACAAAATGAGAACCTAAAGATTATATTTGCTATTATAGTACAACCTCGATTATCCGGCCTTGCTTTATCCAGCAGTCCGTGTCATCCGGTCCAGCAAGTAGATAACAATAAAAATTATTTACAAGATAAAATTACAATTAATCAGAAGCGCCTTTCAGTTTTGAAACGCACATGTCGTACACAAGTGTTTCGGTTTTGCATTTTGCAAATTGCAGGCGCTGTATTGACTATCCACCCTCTCTCAATTTAATAATGCGCCTGAAGATCCGAGCTAGCTATGTTGTTTACTTTTGTCCAACACAGCTGTGTGGTAAAGCAGCGTCAAAGTTGGCAATCGTGATAAAAATTGTTCGTTTCATTACAATTTCTTGCGTAACATGCAATTATAGGCGCCCAATTACGCATATAACCGAGGTTGTACTGTATTTTTAGTGGGCAGTATCTATTTATCAATTTGTCAGGTGGCATAGTCTATTTTAATGGGATTGCCAGCATGCGTGAGCTGAGGGTTGCTTAGTATTTCAGCACCCTCAATCTTGGACAGAGAGAAATTGAGGATCCTCTAGGAGGGGGTAGTGTTTGACTAGGATGAGCTCGCCCACGAGGCCGCCGACCGAGTTCCACAAAGGGGTTGAACTGGCGTTGACATTTTTGTAACCAGTTAAATCATTGTCAACCACATTATTTTCTATATTTTATAAATAATAAGTACCTCATATTCAAATCTAAATAAGAGGGTTTTCTTTCATTTCTGTACATCCACCCCTCATAAAAAGTGTTTATTATATCGCACAATCTTTAGCCCTCATTAGTCCTTTATAATAAGGTTTGTACTGTATTAAGATTCTACTGTAGTACTCTTAAACATTCAATTAAAATTGATACATGACATTTTCCGATATACTAAACAATTTCTTACTATTAAATGCAGCCTATCATTTTAACATAAAATGTCTGTCAACAAACCAATAAATAAATGATTGATTGGCAACTTTATATTAACTTGTATAGTAAGCTGAAAACTGTAACACACTTTTAGACTTTATGTACATTGTTCAACTCTTAATTGCAGAATGATGATGCTCCTGTCAGTCTTATTGAAATGAGATTCCACATTCCATCATCAGAGTTAGCTGGAGACCTGGATCCTGTGGATGCCTTTCATAAACAAGTCATGGACCAGGCCAGCGTTATTTCTGTATCAGGAGATGCCATTGCAATCTTCAGAGAAATCCAGTGTCTTACTCCCCGGTAATTACTATATTATATTTTGCCAGTGTACAAAATAAAATACATGTATACTGAAAATCTCGCACTAATTCAGTATTTAATAGGCTCGCAACTATCAGGTCTGGTGATGTGTTATTTTAGGTTAAGTTAAAGGGCACTAGGCCAGGAATTAGTATATTCATCAGGAGAGATAGGAAAACAGGAACTTACATTAGAAGACAAGTCCAGTAACACCACACTAGTAGTAAACAAATACAAAAGAATCACATCCAAATATTAATCCAATGGTAGTAGGATTTTCAAAACCCATTCAATTTATAAAACCTGTTCTGTGAGAAAACGGCTTGCTGTGGAAAAAACTTTTGCTAGAATATATTCCATAAACTGAATTTCTAAGAATATTCAGGAGGGAGAGGGAGATGAAAATGTCAGTGGTGTTGAAAATTTGTGAGATTGTGTTTATTTTGTGTTTGTTACTACTACTCTGGTGTTAGTGAACTTGACTTTTAATACATTCCTAAGCAGCTAAGTCTCTATGGCACTTCTTAGTTTCTGGTTTTTATAATTTGGGATACAACATGGGTTAATACAGTACGTACTGATTGAAAAGTTAGTCTGTGTGTACAACAATGTTGCTACTAACCATATTAATAACAAATATTACCCCTGTTTCTTAAAAGAGCCCCCTCTTCACTCATCACCTATGTCCAGCTGTCACTGGCCGTCCGCTCAGACTAATTGTTCAGTCTATACCAAATACAACGTTTAGTTGTACAATTTTTTGCAATTTGTTATTGTATTGATACATCAGTGATTTAATAAAATATATTTTTACAGTGGTCGCTATGACATCAAAGTATTCAGTACATTCTTCCAGCTGCATGGTAAGACGTTTGACTACAAGATTCCCATGTCAACGGTACTTCGCTTGTTTGCTCTTCCCCATAAAGATGGCAGACAAAACTTTTTTGTGGTAAGATGTATTCATAATGATATTGAAGGGGAAAAAAAATTTTCTAATTGATGACTGTATAAAAAAAATTATTTTAATAATCCAAGACCATTGCATTCATACAGGACTCCTGTAGACCAGATCCAAATGATTATTGATATTGCTTGTTAATGTCATCAAATTTCGTCTTTCTGTAAAGGCAGTCTGTGACTGAAGACTACCTTTCTGTATTAGTAGTTTTTTTTATCACCAACATTAAATGTTAAAATTTAATATATATTGATCCTAAAAATAAAAGAACAATTGTATCACCCAGTGTGACTGACATAGAGATGATAGAAATAGACTATAAATCTTAAACGGTTGAGTGTTGATATAAAGCCATTCACTGGAATCAAAGCCTAGCACAGCTGATATAAATTTTACAAGTTTTTTTCAAATTAAACATTAAAGAAGTCTTGCTATAAAACATTAATTGAAATTATCACTGGTAAATTTGTAAATTCTCATAAGGAAACTCGCCAAGTTACTTACAATAATGGTGAGGAGTGACTAATTTAATAGTGCAGTACTGCCCCACTGGCTCACCCATACACCTACTGTGGTATGGATTAACCCACC
Organism: Stictocephala bisonia; assembly: GCA_035578905.1. Classification (NCBI taxonomy): domain Eukaryota; kingdom Metazoa; phylum Arthropoda; class Insecta; order Hemiptera; family Membracidae; genus Stictocephala; species Stictocephala bisonia. The sequence goes on along the minus strand of JAQJVL010000061.1, from coordinate 1,615,622 downwards.
CACCCATACATGAACAGTGGTATTGACCCACCCACCCATTCACCTAGAGAAGTATTTACAGCCCAACAGAGTGTCTCATGTCTTAAGTAAGAAATTATAGTGTTAAGAAATGGTGGAAAGTGGTTTTAATAATATAAATAAATCAAACAATTAAAAAAATATTTAACACATTCTCCTCCTTAAGCCCTGTTTCCTTTACTAATAATTAGTCTTAAAACAAGTCGCACATGTGCCAGTACAAATTACCTTATGGAAACGGTCTGCAACATGTTGGGGACAAAAATGTGCCATGTTACTGCTGTAAAACATGAGCTGCGACTAGATAATTTTCATGGCACTTGCTCCCGGCACGTCACAAAATTTTTGCCTGAAATTTGTATGAATGGAAACGAGGTTTTACATTGATACTTATCTTCTTATTGCTATACAGACCATATATTATTACGAAACTGTTTTATATCCAAACCAACATTGAGATTTTGGTTCAATTAATAAGTTACAATATATTTTAGGTGTAATTTCTTATACATTGACACAATCATATTCTATTCAGAATCAATCAAATATTTGTTGCACATTATTTATATATGATAGATTTACTGGTGCAGTGTACCCTTAAAAAAAACCAAAAAAACAACATTTAAACTAAATAGAGCCTGGTATCGTTTGAACTAAGTTTTTGGATTAACAAAGAATTTTGACATGTAAAGCAAACTTATCTTGTTTATTTATGTCCATTATCAAAACATAGACAAAAATAGAACATGACTTAATAAAATATACAGAATCATCATCTTGAAGAAAAAACAGTTTTTTTAAAATTGTATCTTATTTATTCATTGCTAAAGCCTCCTGAGCTGATATATATAACAAATAAGAAGGTTAACGTACCTTTGTCGTCTTCAGCTACAAATCCTATTTCTTTGATTACCGGTTTCAGAGTAAGAACTCCATGTTCACATCCATTGTACGTTGTCAAAACAGTCACATTAAAAACATTATATAATGTGTTTAACTACAGGATTTGTAGCTGAAGACGACAAAGGTACGTTAACCTTCTTATTTGTGTCTTATTTTTCTCTTTGATTTGATTGTGATATTATAAATAAGGCAAGAATCCCTTTTCTCATCAAATCTTCAATAAAAAAGGTTCATCCAGTATTTCTTCTTATTTTATAGACTTATATTGGCTTCCTTGACAGGTTTGCTGATCTCTTTTGACTGAACAAAAACTGGCTTTTTATTCGTCTAACCTTAACGGTTTCTCTTCTCTTTTGATAGTTTTTCACATTTTATAAATACATTTTTATTTTTCAGGTAAGCTTAGATCCGCCTATTAAGCAAGGTCAGACACGATACCATTTCTTGGTCTTCCTCTTCAACCAGGATGAAGAAACCTCCATTGAGCTACCATTTTCTGAGTAAGTTTTATCTTTATTACATATTTGAAAGTGTAGATTAGTGTTATTTTAAAATAAGTATCTTTACATTTTGTTTGTAACGTTACCTATTAGTAATCGACATATTTTCAAATGCAATTATAATTTAATGAATATTTAACAAAAGCTAATTTATTTTATTTTAGTCCAGTTAGGAAAAGTTTTATGTCAGATTTTATCAGGTGAGACTGCTTGACAAAATTTAAATGAGAGTAGGTGAATGGTAAAAAAGTTGTACATGTTGATGTATGCTTTTATAATTTGATTATGGTTGCCACCCCTTCTCAAAGATCATAATCGGAAAATTAAAAATAAAGAAATCAATTCTAAAACACGGTAGGTTCAGCAAGGAACTTGGCCCAGAAATGCATAGTAGACAAGCTGATCTAGTGGTAGGATAACCAACTGGTTTTAATAACCAATTAATCAATCGTTTATTTTTCGTATCAGTCAACATTTTCATCAAAGTAATAACCGACCAACTTAATCTCTATTAACCAACCAATTACTCTCTCTCTGCCCTTATTAACCAACCAATAATTAATCTCTCTGCTGCTTGACTAATACGTCTACTCTGTCCGTAAATGAAACTAACATTTGGATAGCGTAAATATCATTCAAAATGTTATTAAATATGTATGCTGTTACTATTTATAAGTGTTTTCGGATGGGCAGTGAGTCATATTATATTGGACTTGTTGTGTTATATCAATGTTTAAATTTGTTATTGTTTCAATTAGGGGTGTGTGAGTAGTGATTTTTGAGTTCGAGCCGAGTTGAGTCGTTTGCATTTTTTTCAAGTATCGAGAATTTTCGAGCGAGTACACAAGGATTTCCTGTTCACCCAAGACAACTGTAAAAGGCAGACACCATCCTAAGCCTATGTTAAGTTTTTCCAGATTCGTAAATATATACATCTAAACTGAACACAATAATTTGGATTTGTTGTCTGTAACTGTAACATTTGATAAATGAAATTTTTTACTTCTTGCCTTCTGATATTTTTATGTAGCATTGTTTTGTTTAACCTTTTTCCTTTTTTCATAGCTAATATGATGTATGAGACTAAGAAAGTATATTATTAGTTGAAAGAACGTGGAATGTTAAGATTTAATCTGTTCACTCATATCACAGATAAGATTTTCTATGCAAGCCAATTATACTGTTTCACAGCTGGCCTATATGTTTATCTGGCAGTTCAGTTCAAAGTGCACTGCGAAAACGTAGCAAAGCTTGTTGGCAAAAGCTGCATCCAACCAAACTGATGCTAAAATTCAGGCGTCATCATCAAGTGCCGTCATTTGCTTTCACAATTGCCTCCTCTCAACAAAAAATTGATTGTGTACATGCCAAGAAGAGTGGATCTGTATTCTGTAGGTATTCAGTAATAACAAGGTTACAACTAACCGGAAATAAGCTGTGAATTATATAATAAAATTTGAATATCTGAATGACAAAGACTGTAGTTCAATCGATTGCTAATAATAACTAAGCAGATTTATTAAAAATAAATTAATAACTAAGCAGGTTTACTAAAAATAAATGTTAAAGTCGCTTAGGATGAATTCGTTTTTAAATTATGATCGGTAACGAAATGTGTGCAACTAGAAACTATTTCGATACATGAGGCTACATTGAACAACAGATAAATAATTATTTCATTTGAGAAATTCATAAAAACCTGGTGTAATCGAAAGATACATGTAGTCGGCTAAAATAATAGGTCTAACCGATATTGGCAACAAGATGCAGTCTGAAATATCAGCTAAGTGCCAGGGAAGATTGTGGGCAGCTAAATTATAAACTTATGAATAAAAACGAGACGTGTGATAAGGTTTCGGTTTGATAAAAATTATTTTCCAAGTCTAAATTCGTCGTATTTTATTTTGAAAAGGTCTTCCAATATGTTTCTACCTTGCTTAGGTTGACTCACGATTGTTTTTTTTTACAGTTTACATCGACGTCAATGTGAACAGGGAACCGTTAGTGAGTTTATGAATCAAAATTATCGTCCTTAACCACCTTTTACACTCCAACTGTGTTATTGTCTAACCTAGTTAGGAAACTGTTGACAGGAAAAAATATCGTATGCGCAAATGTTACACACAGTTTTGGTGAAATAAGGTGTTTACGGAATAAAAATTAATAGACGTTCGCCATGGATATATATATCTATTTTTTATTTAACGGAAAATAAATCAATAATTTTGTGTCACACGCTGCTAGAATGTCACTGCATATTTTATATGATAGGATACGGTATTTTCTTACGTCAAATCATTGGATGATTCCCCGCTCAGATTAAAACAAAATAGAGCTCAATCGAATCGCAAGAAATATACGATAATATCAGTTCCGAAAAGTTAAAACAGTTCCTTTCACGTACGTATACCAAATGCGAGATGGACTTTTGCCTAGAAAAGATGGGAAGTTCGATTCTTCTTGGGATGTAAAGTGTAAAGTGGGATGTAAAGTGACCCATTCTTGGGACCCTTTTGATTGAGCAATATTATTGATATGAACGAAAATATGCATAATTTCCACGGCATGCAAACCAGATTTGTATCGGTAACAAGTCTTTCTTGGGTCATAAAGACACTAACCAGCTTTGACTGTCGTCGTATAATACCTATTCTTAGGTGTACAGTAGTCCCTCATTAATCCGACACAATTCAGACCAGGTATGTGTTGGATTAGTGAAAAAGCCGGATTACTGGAGTTCAATTGTAAAACATGATTAAATTACATAATAGAATGTATATTGTAACTAAAAAAGTGAATTTTTACAATAAAGATGTAAAATAGTTTCAAAGTAAGAAAAGTATGGTACACCAGTTGAAACGTGTTACATAACACTGTTGCATATGAATCAAAAACAAGTTAAAAAGCTTACAACAATTGAAAACATTAATCCTTTAAAAGTTTGCAAAAAAAGAAAAAAATAGTTAAAATAAAATGTAACTATTGATAAAAATAAAAAAATAGTAACATTATTAAGAGTTGTCTTGTGCTGATAGATTATTATCATAAAAATGTATTTTTCAATTTTATATTTCCTATCATTTTTTAATGCAATGTTTTGCATTATTAATAACATGTCCAAACAAAGAAACTCTAATATATTTACCTCACTATAAAAACCTTTCAACTATTATACACTATGAAACTAGAAGCATAATGATTTTCATGAGATATGAATTGTAAACAGAATGGAATGTTGCCATCAGGTGTTTTAATCGGACAGGAAGTGATAAGAAAGGGTCAGGATAAACAAGCGTGGGGCTCAGGAAGATCTTCCTCTTTACTGCATTTGGAATTCTAATGTTATCTGTTCTTTCAAGTGCTGATAGTACTAATAAGGAAAATGCCGACTGTGGGCAGATATTTTCTGACGAAGTTATTTTATTTATCTTACGGTCTGAAAAAGTTATTTCGTTTATCTTTTGATCAGAATTTGTCGTTTCATTGTTCTGTTTATCAGCACTTTTCAATCCTGAAACATTCCTGATATGAAAGCTATCTCCCCCTTTGGTTTTCTGGAACCAGAACTGGTTCTGGTTCTTTTATCAATACGATAGAACCGGCCGGATTACTGGGGGGGCCGGACTGGCGCAGGGCCGGAGTATAGAGGGACTACTGTATTGTTTAGTTCATAATTACGCGTACCAAACTGATAACGTATGATTAAGAGTAAAATAAAATACAAGAAAGGGCACTTTTTTATTCATAATTTATAAAACTGTTTACTCTTAAAACTAAATTAAGATGTAAATCTGATATTTCGTGAAATACAACTTCTCGATCGAACTTTGAGTAGTTTCGGAAGCTTTGAGCCGAGTTCGAGTAGTAAAATACTCGATCAAATACTCGACGTTTCGAGTACTCGCACACCCCTAGTTTCAATGTATTACAATACATATTTCTCCAGTACTGAGTTCTGTATATGATTAGTTAAGACATTAAATTCCATGACATCTATCTTCTTACCCATATATACTATTACATGTATTATGATACAGTACAACGTAATCCTGTACTATGAATGTTATTTTGCAAAACATGTGATGTGAATATCGTATTACCTATTTTAAAACCTATATGTCATGTTGTCAGAGAGGAGCTGAAGGAAAAGTTTGAGAGCAAATTACCCAAGGAACTGTCTGGGCCAACTTGGGAGGTGCTGGGGAAGGTGATGAGAGCGATTGTCAACCGCAAAATAACTACTCCTGGTGGATTTATCGGGTAATTGACATTTATTTTGGTTTTGGTGTTAAAAATATTCTCTGTTTAAATTTGTTTAAATATTTAACCTAGTATTTTTAATTATTAACTAAAAATACCAAACCAAATATTATAGAAAATTATTTATATATTAACTAATAATTTTATTTATTAATAAATGAAAGTACATGATCGTGATATACCGTTAAATATTGAAGAAGAATATGTATTAAAATCATTTATTTATAATTATGAAACTAAAACAAAAAAATACCTTCTAAACTGAAACAATAAACATTATAAAAGTCTCAAGATATATTAAACCTAAGATTAAAAATTGGTCAACGAACAAATCATATTATGTCATAAAATTGTTCAACATATTCCAACAAAATTAAATAAACAACATTAATCTCGTCAGCAATACGACTTGCGTTCGCTGATTACGTGGCCTAGTGGTGAATGCAACAACATCAAGTAGCGCTGGGCCCAGGATCAACTTTCCCTGGTTACTCCAACTTATTGTCTTGAAAACGAAATTTGGTCGTACGTCTCAGATAAACGTATTCTTGTTTTAAAGGGTTCATTATCTCCTTCTTATTATTATAAGCTTTTATTGTGTTCATTACTAAAAGTGCTGTACTTCATGTTGGGCATATTATTTATGTTATTTTTCATTAAAAGAGTGTTTTAGGAAAATCTGTTTTATCCGAAAAATTTGGTAATCTGAAATTGGTTCGGTCCCAAATATTTCGGATTATTGAAACTACTGTATTTATATATTTAAAAATTTTGTATTTATAAATAGCATTGTTCAAACCTATGCCTCCTATAGTCTAATTTTATTATAAGCTAACTAAATTAATTATCTTAGAAACAAGTATTTAAATAAGTAAAGTGTGATTTGCCTTATATTCATGGAATGTTCAGATAAAAGCAATATGTTTTTTAAGTCCATTTTATAGTCTATCAAATGAAAAAAAGTTTTATGAAGATATGATTTAGCTTACTAAAAATACAGCCGTTACTTGAAGGTCTGAAAAAACTATTTGATAAAATAGTTTTTTCAGACCTTCAAAAAAGGCAGGTATCAATAAAAGTCAATCAGACTTCACTTAAGTAGTTGCAAGAACAAATATTTAGTTATACATATAAAATTAGAAAACCATGGTAGATAAACCCACATGACTTGAGCATCAAGTTTGTTGTGCACTTGTGCAAACATAACATTAGTGTTTCTGGAAATGTCAACAGGAATACCGGTACACCAGCGGTAGGGTGCTCTTATAAGGCTGCTGCTGGCTTCCTCTATCCCCTGGAAAGGGGGTTTATCTTCATTCACAAGCCACCGATCCATATACGTTTTGAAGAGATTGCCAGTGTCAATTTTGCAAGAAGTGGAGGCAGTACAAGGTAGGCCTACTATTTTGGTACAACTATTGATTTAATTACAATTGAAATTGTTTGAGACTCTGTATTGAATAGTATGTTCTTAAATGTGCAATAAGAACTATTTTATTTCATTTTTATTTTTTACACATTTGACATAACATCGGTCAAACATGAACTTTATTTTAATATCTGTTCTTCCATCTCCTCCCCTCTCTTCTATGTATTTGAGTTGATTCAGAGAAAACCACAACAAAACTAAGTACTGTGTTAATGAAGATAATTTTGTCTATGACTAGTTTCATACTTTGTTTAACAACTGGAAATGGAATGGAAAATGTCTAATGTATTATTTTACACAAATGGCAAGGTTAGTATTACATAGTCCTCTCTTATACCTAATCATTGTTATTGCACATTTTAACCTTGCAAATTGATAGGTTTTAGACAAGTAAAATATTGTGCAACATAACTTTGATAGAATTGTTCCATCTTGTAATTTAATCTCATTACAAACTTATCAGCGGTCAAACTTATTATATGAAGACAATACGAGTAATCATTGTAAAGAAGGAAATCATTATAATTATTGTAAACAAACAAAGCAGATTGGTTCTCTAAGAAACCATTGTATGTTTAATTTGAGAGAGACACATTTAATTTTATAACAACATGTCAAACAAAAAACTTGTTCATTTTTAGGACAAACAAATCAGTTTAAGTTGAAGATCTCTTATTTATTGGCCATTGATATTATACTTTCTTGGTTCAAGGTTATTTTTATTATATTTTAATGAAGGTATTTTTGCATCATTAGGTAAAATGAAATTAAAAATGCCTTTATTAGAGGGGCGAAGTTAGGAAAGTAAAGTTCTCTCTAACACTTATTAGGTACAATAGTTTTTAGCTCAATAACGTTTAGAAAAGCTGAAAAAATTATAGTTATATTTCTGTTTTTAATAAATTTCAAATTAACAGTTTTACATGGTTCTCTTTCTTTTCTTAATCAAATTAATGGTAGAAATGCTATTTCATTCAACTAAGTTATAATATTAGTAAAAACCAGAATATCTAATGGAAATGTTCTATTCAGCTGCACATTAAAAATAATAAACATTCGTACAAAAATTAAATGTTCTACCATTAAGTAAAACCAAAAAGATAAGGCTACTAAACAAAACATAGTAAAACACACATTTTAATATCACAGACTCTTCTTATGGTCTTTCTTATACTATCAAAAGATTTCAATGACATAAATAATTGTTGTATTATATGTTTTTCATTTAGTGGACATCCCTGTCTTGTAAGTTTGCTTAAGTCCCACCTCTTACATCTTCTTGAAATATGTGTTGGGCGCTCTAATCTAAAAATATATACCGGTATATAGCTTTTAATTGATCAACCATAAGAAATACACTTTCTAGTCTGTTACTGCCCATCTACTGTCACATTGTAAATTATGATTTTGGTCATATATTCCAAGGTTTACAGCAGTGGAGAACTACAATTGACCAATTGTTTTAGGTCATTTGACTTTGAAGTTGAACTGAAGTCATCTGTGGTTCACACCTTTAGCAGCATAGAGAAAGAAGAGTACACCAAACTTTTTGATTTTATATCTTCAAAGAAATTGAGAGTGAAGAACCGTGGAAAGTCTGTAAGTGTTTATTTATTGTTAAAGATCTATATATGATATGGCTTTGTATTACTGATCCATCTAAAATATCTGAATCAGTGCTTTAACCCTTTGCTATTAGGAGACAGATAATATGAATGTCCTCTCATGACACTTGTCCAGCGAGAAGACTCGTCCCAAGTTAATCGCTACAGTTGACTTATCCCTTTATACAGCATGGGTTCCATCAATGGACATGTGTCCTGAGAGGACAACTCTGCCAATAAAAACATGTCTGATCTAACTTTGTGAATTGATTGGGTCTTATGATTGGACATGTGATAGCAAAAGTTTAAAGAACTAGATTATAATTTTAGTTACTGTAAATTTAAAAAGATTGAAAAAACATTATGGCTATACTTTTTAAGGATATCCTTACATGCCCCCCCCCCCAAATTTAGCATCAAAGGAGTTATGAAGGTATCCAGAACCCGGATTAAATTGGCTATAAATGCTGATAGTATTATTTGAGAAGAAATTGCTTTCATTCAACCATGAAATGCCTCTTCCTTCTAGCAAGAAGAGTAAACAATACCATATTATTTCATAGTTTACACAGATATTCAGAAAAATAAAACTATGTGTTAACATTTTCATCAAGGACTATTTACAAAGAAAATATATAATAATAACGGAAAACTAATGAAACAGCTGAGAATATATTGAAAAGGGTGTAACAGTTTAAATATTGGAGGAAGTTGTGTTTATACACTCTTACAGAATTAGAGAAAAATATTTTAGCAAGCATTAGCTTATTTTGTTATATGTATGGGGTTTTTAAAATTTCTTACTATTAAGACTTATTAAAGTCTGTGGTTGAAGAGCTTTAAGCATGTATTATTTCTTTTTCCAAATTTGTTTGTTCCGTATACAGGAAATACAAATTTTTCCCTGTATTATGGTAGAATTCTTCTATTGTTAATAAATTGTAGTCTTCACATAAAGCGTAATCAGTGTTAGAATTTTTAATAATATTAAGATATAATTGGTAGCTTTCATGAAAAACAATATTAACACCTTATTAATATATTGTTTTGTGTGAAAAGATAGTTTGAAGATTTGTCTTCAGCATTCCTCCTCTGTAATCTCTTATCTAATGAAAGTTTCTATCTTTACATGGCAAGCAGTTATGGTTGCCATTCGGTCTGCAACCTACTTTATTCTTCTTATTGTAAATAGATCAGTTTTTATAAGGTGAATATGATTTTTTTTATTTTGCTAAGTTTCTCAACTAAACTTAAACAAAGTTTTGTATAAAAATCAATATGAAATACCAAAGACACGCTTACACGAATATACCTGTTGTGAAGGCATAATGATTCAAAATTTGAGGTTTTTTAATAGAACAATTCTATGAGACTGAAATGCTGCCTGTGTCATCAGTTTGGTTCATCTAACCACAATCCATACTCATCATCAGCTGTTGATAAATTCTCTTTCTAGAGGTGTCTAGACCTTTTAAAATCTCATGCCTTTCATTCCTGTCTTAATGCAAGGAATCTATAGAAAATCATATTTTAAACGTCTTGAAAAATAAATTAGGATTACTTTGGAAGTGTTCTTACTTTGAAAAGTGTTTCCAAGGTTCACATTTAGTGGTTTTTGGACTGTCTTTCGCACAGGTTTACAAATTTTCACTTAATTTGTTATCTTTGTAGCTCTCTTTATATAAAATATTTACTATATTTTTCAGGACAAGCCGAACTATGCAGACGATTTTGGAGACTCAGATCAGGAGGGAGCTCCAGATGCGTACCTGGCACGTGTCAAGCGGGAGGCTGAGGAGCGTGATGAGGATGATGGAGGAGATTCTGAAGAGGAAAGCACTGACGAAGACTTCAACCCTAACATGGCAGAGAGTGATGTTGCTGAAGAGTAAGACAACAGTTAATTTTACTTTAGACCGGTAGCTTGTTTATACAGATTGATGTTAAATAGATTCAAATACATTGGTAAAAATTGTATTACTTTCACTCAAAAACATTTTATAAAACTGCTGAGTAAAAAAACCTTTCTGAAAATTTAAATTTTTTAAACCGAAACAATTTATTTTTAAACTAAATCACTTTACTCCAACAATTATATGTAAAAACTGTTTTGAAATGTAGCTAACGGAACTAATTGCATGTTAATCTTAACCTTGTTACTTTAAAAGATTAGACTTATAATTATGTATTAATTTGAGCAGTGCTGTATTTATTTTTGTATGTGAACATATTTGTTAATGTTTTTAATGTTCCCCTACATATTTTCCTGTACGTTGATCTGGACAATTGAACTGCACTATGAGACAGCCGCCCATCTGAAATTTTACCTGACTTCTGTTTCTAACAAAATATCTGTAAATGTTACAGATTCGATTCCAATCCAGACTCGACTGATTCAGAAGAAGGATCAAATGCCTCTGGTAGTGGTGGAGAGAAGAAAGAGAAGAAGAAGAAAAAGGAAAAAAAAGAGAAAAAATCCAAATCGGCCAAGACTGTGGTAAGTGGACATTTAAAACATTGTATTATATTTCTAGAGAAGTTTCCCTTATAACAAAATAATTATTTCTTTATAATGATGGGGAAATTGTTAAATTTGTTTTAAAATAAGTTTGAAAAATGTATAGGGAAATATTTCATACAGATTTTAAAATAATCACTTTATTCTTATTAATTATTATGAAAGTTTAGCCTTGTGTATATTATGATATTAATATGGCTGATACAATTGAGTGTGCAGGAACTGAGAATCTGGCTTCAAAGTGTGGTTTTCAATTAGTCCTTTAAATGTGTCATTTATGATAAAAACAAGTAACAATATTTTCTATACAACTTCTTTTGTAGACAGGCTAGAAAGAGGCTGGCTTTGTTTCAACTATCCCTAAATAAGTGGCAGGGGGTTGATTACAGATTTTAATACAATCTTGACTCTGAAAAGTTGCTGCTATTATGTGTTGGTAGAAATTACAAATAAGTGAATCATTGTATTATAATCAAGTACAAAAAGATACTAATAATGTGGTACTTAAGTGTAATATATTGGCAGCACCAATATACATACAATGGTATTTGCCCACCTACCATTAGGGGAACTTGGCATACTATATTTGCAGTGAAAGCGAGTAAGGCTACTGGCTTTGATGGAATTTTTCCAGAATTCATCAAGCACACTAGCTCCTGAATGAAAATTTGGTTTCTAGCGCACTTTAACAACATTCTTTCAACAGGTTTTTAACCCAAGTTTTAAAGTACCTAAAATTATTGCTGTATTAAATGAAGTCTGGCAAGCCAGTAAATTGTATTGATAGATAGTTAAAGCCCAATAGTTCTGCTGAGTGTGTTAAAAGCTGCTCGAGAGACTAGTCTGCAATTGAGTTTCTCCCTCCCTCAATGCAAACCTGTCTTGAACAAAATGGTTTTAGTCCCATAGATAATGGCCGGCGTGTTAGTTCAGTGGATAAGGCTTCGGACTTTGGAGAGCAAGGTCCAAGGTTCAAATCCTCACTGAGCCAACCGTTAGTACTTCACTTATTGATTAAAGTTCACGCACAAAAAAAAACTTAGTTCTAGAGTTCTAACATTTATGTACCAGGGCTTGAAAAGAAATATACAACATCTGCTGCCTTCATTGATCTTCCATTCAGCTTATGATACTGTTGGAGAAAAAACTGCTTGTGAAACTATATATCACATGATCTACTACGTTGTCCTCTCCTGTGGCTTATTAACTCTGTGATCGTTCGATACAAATTTACTTGGGCAGAATGGGGAGCGGTTTCAGACAGCTCCATGATAGCCACCCTCCAGGGGTCTGTTCTTGCTCCACTTCTATTTAACATGTATACAGCTGATATGCCAACAACTCGGTTTAAAAAATTCATAAATGCCAATCTTCCTTTAGCACAACATAGGGACGGTCTATGTGACAGAATCCACTCCTTTCATCACCTCAGAAATTATTTAAGTAAATGGAAGCTCAAACCTAACCTCTCAAAAACTAAAGTAGTCTTCAATCCTAATAACAGAAATTCTATGGCAGTTTTAGCTATTTTGTAATATTTTAATATGATTTTTTTTAAAGTGAGGTGTTTAAAGTTTTCTCAATGTTTTCCATAAAGCAAGTTTTTCTAAATGCTGTATGTGTTAGAATTGTTATAAAAAATTATTTCATAATTTTCAAAAGGTCTCATTTTGAAAAGGTCATTTGTGTTTTCTTATATACAACATTGATTTTTTTATTTTTGATAAAGGAACCATTAAATACTTTGAATTCTGCATTTAATGTACTTCGATTGTTTATGTGTTACACATTTTTATATATATGACTGCATGTATGGTAAAAAATGACCAGATGTGGGGTTAAGAACTATTTTTAATTTTTGTGGATTCTTTGTTGTTTACTTAAATGTCTTGTCTTCCAATATAACAAGTTTTTCTTTGTTTTTAATAGTCTGAAAAACCACGACAGAGGAAAAGAAAGAGAACTAAGGATAAGAATGCACCTAAAAGACCTACTTCTGCTTTTATGTTATGGTTAAATGAAAACAGAGAGAAAATTAAAACTGACAATCCTGGAATTGCTTTTGTAGACATATCTAGAAAAGGAGGAGAAATGTGGAAAGCACTGGAAAGTAAAAAGGTATCGTAATTTTTTTTATATTGATTAATTTTATAAAAAGAATATTAATGCAAGTGATTTACTTTCTACATGAATTCTTCATACATATCAAATTAACAATTAAAGAAATGAATCCTTTTAGCAATACTATGTTAATCTTTATAAATAGAGTTTTGTCTGTGTATTGCTTAGATCACTATAAATTTGGCATATTTACATGTTTATTATATTATAGAATACTAAAACAAAGGCTTATTTTCTTTGATAAAAAAAATATATATATATTTATTTATTATTTACTGAAGGCTGCGTATTGACAAAATCTTTAAAGCAATCAGCCTATGAAGTGAACCAATAAAATAACTTTTATGAATAGTTAGTTTTAAAATCTGTAATAACTTATTTTATGGTGAAAATTCATTATGTGCTTATATGAAGAGAAAAGGAACATTACAAAGTAAAATATTAATAATATACTAAATTGTGGGTTTGGATTATATAGCAAATTGCGGAAAAAGTAATTTAGACGAGATAAGGCTAAGTGATTGAAGTATTGTAAATAAAAAAATGTGTAGCCATAATAATCAGATATATTACTGTAGATATTTACTTGCAATATTCCAGTATCGGAATGAAAAAGTTGTGTAATACTCTGTTTTTCATTAAAGGAATGGGAAGACAAAGCAAGTAAATTAAAAGAAGAATACATTGAAGCAATGAAAGAATACAAAGCTAGTGGAGGGGGAATGGATTCTTCTTCTGCGTCTTCAAAACCAAAAAGCAAATCACCGAAGACTTCAGTTTCGACTTCCAAGACTGGAAGTGGATCTACTTTTATCAGCAAAGAGTTTATAGAAGACGACAGTTCCAGTGATGATGACAACAAATCTAAAGTGAGTTTATTTTGTTCAAACAACAGCAAGAGTTTTTTTTTAAGCGATATAAATGTTTTTGTTATAGGATGAATTATATAGTTTTATTGAAGAAGCATGTAGTTTTAATTTAAGTTTTATAATTTCAGAGTTTTGTTTGATAAATGTTGTTCAGAGTTTTCCTATCTTCGTGAATAGAGATTAGTAAATTCACAGAAAACAATCTAAATTCAACACAAATGTGTTTTATAAACACTTTCTCTTACATGCCTAGACATGTGGTTTACTAAGTACCCAAAATATGGGATTGTTTTTTTTTTCAATTGCCTCTCGGAAAAATAGTCAAATATATTTATATAAATAATGTAGCAATAACATTATTAGCATTATAATAATATAATCTGAATATTTTTCCCTAGAAAAAATAAATAAATCCAAATTGCATGACAAAAATAGACTTTGCACACTTATTGGAGGGATGGGGAGAGTAAGTTTTATAAACAATTCCTGGACAGTCAAAATTTGGCGTGAAACAAGCATATGGTAGTAGTTTTACTTCAATAAATTTGAAATGTTATTTTCAGTTTTTTTCACATAATTGCTGACTATATTTATAAAAATACCAAAATAATATGGTTTTTAGCTGATAAAATATAATGAAAATAACATTTTTACTTATAAACAAACATAATATTCTTATTATTGGTTAAAACTACAGGGTGGATTATGCTGTTTTTTAAAAATAATATTTTACATCACAACTTCAAACAATGTATTCGTTTACCTAATAAAAAAAGTAAAATATATGTTTAATAACATTCCTATGACAACATACATAATAATGCTTGAACAACGTGAATTTTTATTGAAACTTTAAAAAATGTTTAAGTAAGAAGTAAAATATTAGGCTATTTTTCAATATTTTCATACAACCCCCCCCCCTCCCCACCGTTTCAACTGCTTTAAGTGATTTCAAGTGCTTTTGCTGATAAGTGTTCTTTGTTTTGTTTGCCGGCCATCGCAACTGTGTAGGATGGTCGAGTTTATTCCTACCAAATTATATTGTACTTAAAGTGTATTGTTTAAGATGGAATAAAGATAGTTTCATTTCATTTCATTTACCGTACTTTTCTTACTTTGAAACTATTGTACATCTTTATTGTTAAAAATTGAGTTTTTTAGTTACAACATACATTCTATTATGTAATTTAAGGATGTTTTCAATTGAACTCAAGCAATCCGACTTTTTCACTAATCCAACACATACCTGGTGTGAATTGTCTCGGAATAATGAGGGACTACTGTATTACTTGATTTTTGTATAGTTAACTGTTTTGGTAGGGAATAAAACAACCAAAATAGATACAATTAAATAGAATCATGCACATTTGGTTTTTGTAGTGGAAAAAGTTAATCTTATTGTGAAAATAATGAGAGTAATCCATTTTATCTTTCAATCTGCTATGTCTACTCTGGTGATGCACATCGCTATTTTATAGAAATTGAATGGAAATTAAAGTTGCCATAAAATACACGTTAATGTACCTAATATAATAAAAAATTCAATGCATTTCATTTGCAAATTGAGATTTTAACTGAGGAAAGCTTTTTTATACATGAAATATAATACAAAAATTATAAGGTTTTTGATGATTGCACAGGGATAAGCATCAGACAATAGATTATTACAACCAGGCAATAGTTTATTCTGTTAAATGCACATAAGTATAAGCGATAGAAATATTATTTACAAAATGTATGCTAGTGAAATTGTCATAAACATTTGATAAAATTGTGCTAATTTCAATTATTTTATTTTTCAAGATAAAAAAATTGAAATACCTTGACAACACATAAATATATCCAAAAGTCTTTCTTTTTCCCTTTTATATTTTATATTTTGCCAATATACAGCACAACATTCATTAATCTGGTTTTAGATCTGTTTGGCATAGATTTTTATAGCTAATCTTTCATCTTTTGTTCATAAACAACTAGTCTTAATGAGTTCCCTCACATGAACGTGTGAATTCATATACTTTTATTGCACATTTCATGTGTATATACAGAGTATGATCCATGCTAAGAGTCCTAGTGCACAAAAAACATGTCACATACACGGTTACTTTTTCCTTTTGTATAAATGTAAATGACATACTTGTTTTATTTTTAGAAAACGGAAAGCAAAAGTGATAAGAAAGTGAAAAAAGAGAAAAGTAGTGAAGATGAATCTGAAGAAGATAAGACACCTGCAAAGAAGAAAGAAGTTAAAAAAGAAAAAAGTACAAAGAAAGCTGACAGTGGTGATGAAGATGATTTTGTTGAAGAAACTGAAGAAAGCACTCCGGCAACAGAAGATTCCGAAGGTGGATCTGACAGTGATTAATCAGATAGAACAATAAAACTCATTCCATAATTTACAATGTTGAGTCCGTTTTACTTTCTGTCAAGTAATTGTTGGATTGTAGCCCTTTTGATAAGAAAGATAAGTTACTACCTGTCTGTAAATATGTACCTACAATAAACTTTTTAATAATATTGACTTTCATTTACCATACTTGAATCTTTTAATACAAACTGTTGTGAAGTGATTTGTACAGAAAAATTGTTATTGAAGACAATCATTCTATAAAAACACAATCATTCTATAATTTTAACAAACACAATGATTTGCAAGATTATCACTTATAGTCAAACTGAGCTCCATGTTTGCTTATTTCAATAACTAGACAATTCTCAATGTATATACGAAGGTGTGTAGCTGTTCTCATGACCTTTAATTGTGTATAGTTGTACTAGTCATGTTCCAAAACTAAGACTGTGCCACAGAGTAAAAGATTTTTGGTGAGTGAATCATAATTTTTATCTTGACTAAGATTAAAATGAAATTTAATACTATTTCTTTTAATTTTGAACATTTCAGTTTTAACCTTGCATATATACTCTACAACCACAGCTGGTTTAAAATTATATTTATATGGGACTACACTAGTGCTCCACAATAGCTGATAATTTGATATACGAAATTTTACATTTGATAAGAAATCAATATGTGTGTTTAAAATCAAGGGTATCACCAAATCAACCTTGTATTACAACCTTTTTTACAAAAACAAACCTGAGAAACTTTTTTTAGGGAAGGCGGGTGAAAGATTAAGTCACCGCCCGAGCTCCTAACAATAGCTTGGGTGAGGCCCTCAGCGGCCGGCCGGCCGCGCTAATGAGGCATGAAACGCACTCTAATCCAAAACATTATCACAGTAAAGTAAGCGTATTTTGTAATTTTTTATTACAGTTTTGATGTCTACGTGTGATTTCATGAAAAACTAGTCCAAACACGACGGAGTTATGTCAATTAGTAATAAGTGGTTGCAATTTTTCCTTATTTTACTTTTTAACTTTAAGCATTGGTTTCAAATCAAACTAAATCAAATAAAATAAAAACAATTTATTATCATGAAACAATATTTTTGTACAGGACATTTAGATACAGGAAAAAATATTTTTACAAAGTCAACTCGTTTTTAAATATACAAATTAAACCAAATCGAATCAAAACAATTTACTTTTATAAATCAGGAATGTTATAAATTTAAAGTTATTTAGTTTCAGAATATTTACATACAGGATACAATATTTTTACTAACCTGACTCGTTATTCTCTTTTTCTCTTCTCTCCTTTTTCTCCGACTTTACTCCAGAGGAGCACAACCGATGTCGTCTTCATCGCTGTCGTAGTCGGATTCCCCTTGTCCATCAGAGTCGTCAGGAGCCAAAACTTATGATGAACTGCTCTAGCCTTCATCAAACGGATGATTCATCTAGTCTTTCATTTTTCCAATCTGTGTCGATTACCTTTTTGACGTGATTGACACATTTGCTCCACATGTCGACCATATAGTTACTGATGGATTCACAAAATAGTTGCTCAACATCTGACAGTTTGAATGTTGTGTTACGAGATTTTACGAATTTTTTAAGGCTGGCCCACATCATTTCGATAGCGTTGTATTGGCAGTGATATGGTGGAGACGAATCACCTTGAAGCCCATTTCACCTGCTTTTTTGTCGATCATATAGGTTGGTGACGGTGGTTTGTGTAGACAAACTAGCTGATACAGCTCCGATTTTTGTTAGTCATCAGGGAAAGGAATACGTTTTTCATTAGCCAGTTGACCATAACCGCCTTGGTCGAGGAAGAAGTAGGAGCCTTGTCTTGTGTCCTAGAGTGGTAGAACGTGTTGTCCATTAATATTATGGATCCTTTTGGTATCACCGGAAGAAGCTTACTGAAAAACCAAGACTCAAAAACATCACCATCCATGTCTTCATGATAATCTCCGGTCTTTTTGGATTCAAATATGAGAGGTGGGGCTTTTATCCAGCCTTTGGCACCACCAGCATGACAGATGATTAACCGCTTCCTCTTACCTAGAGGAGTACCAGGAGCACATTGTTTCGATCCGTCAGTCCAACCACTATCCAAACTGACGTTAGCGTTCAGCAAGGTTTCGTCGAGAAATATTACCTTCGTAATGTCAACTTGGCGCATCTTTCTCAGAAAGACACATCTCTGAAGAGCAACTGGTGGTTTTTCCATGATGACTAAGGTTTTTAAATTTTTTGTATGTAAAACCAAGGTCTTCTATCACTAGATAAAGGGAAGATCGCGACCCGCTGTAAAGTCCTAATTTTCGGAGAGACTTGAGTAATTGGTTGAGGGTTGGTACTTCCTTTCGGGCATAATAGGCCATTATATGTCTTCGTATAGCTGCTTTGTCAAAGTCGTCAATATCCCTTGTAGGTCGCTTCCTCTTGGAAAGTCATTTTGGCGTGCAGATAAAAATGTTCACAGGTGTGCTCAATTCTGCATCTTCACAGCCCCCATCACCAATTTGATCCACTACATCGATATCATGAACGTTACGTTTCGAGCAATTTCCTGATTTCTGCCTTTACACGCTCTACAGTCCTTCAAGATATTCCACACGCGTCAGCTGCTCTCTGCATCACTTTCCTGACCTCAATCAGCGGACCTCCGTTGTTCTTCTATTTTTCAAAATAATGAAGTACGGAAGCAATAATTGTTCTTGCTTGCATATGTAAAACTTCACGTTTTTTTGAACTCATATCGAATACAGCACTAAAAAGGTGTACAAGTGTACACAAACTTATACTGATACGCACCAACTAGCTCTCTGAAGCGAATGCCTTTTGGCCTGTCCAGTCCAAATGAGTAACGCATGAGTAATGCTGGAATATCCATTATTAAGTCACTCACATTGCGTTTCAGTTACGCGCAAAGGCTAATGAACTTAATTTCTAAATGTTACTAAAAGCCGTCGACCTAACTCCGTCTTGTTTGGACTATGTAAATATTCTGTAAATGGATAAATAACTTTTAATTATTAACGTGCTGTATAACAATCCTGTTATAAAGGTAATAAATTATTTTGATTTAATTTCTATATTTAATAACTAGTTGAGTTTGTAAAAATATTGTGTCCTATATTAAAATGTTCTTTTAATATTAACAAACTGTGTAAGATACTGTTTTATGATAGTAAATTGTTTTTATTTTATTTAGTTTGATTTGAAACAAATGTTTAAAGTTAAAAAGTAAAATAAGGAAAAATTGCTACCACTTATTACTAATTGACATAACTCCGTCGTGTTTGGACTAGTTTTTCATGAAATCACACGTAGATATCAAAACTGTAATAAAAAATTACAAAATACGCTTACTTTACTGTGATAATGTTTTGGATTGGAGTGCGTTTTACGCCTCATTAGCGCAGCTGGCCGGCCGCCGAGGGCCTGACCCAAGCTATTGTTGGGAGCTCAGGCGGTGACTTAATACTTTACCCGCCTTCCCTAAAAGAATACACTATAATAGTATTTCTCTTGACTTAATTTAAATCATCAATCAGCAGACTGTTAATCAATTTGAGTCAATTATACCATTACTATTTTTAAGAATGCTTGATCCCGCGTTCATATCTTGCTATACCACACAGCTATACACCTCTGACAATATATATGTTGTCAACTGTTATTTATTTATTTACATGCTTCAATACAGTCAAAACCAATTACACTGAAGCAGTTCATATAATACATATATTTATGTTTGTGGGTTTTATAACTTATTCACTAAATCACTTCACATTATAAAAAATAACAAAAAATAAGAATACCAAACTGAAATACTATAGATTCAAATATAACTGAAATTTATATGGAACGGAACAATACATGCTTGATGAGGAGGCAAAAAATATAATGACATGCACTTAAATAAAAATAATAACTAATATTAGTATAGACTAGCATTCAGCAACAATAGCAGTAATGAATATTTTAAACAATTAAGAACAATAACAACAATAAATAATAACAGTAATAAATATTTTAAACAATTGACAACCATAACGACAATAAATAATAACAGTAATAAATATTTTAAACAATTGACAACCATAACGACAATAAATAATAACAGTAATAAATATTTTAAACAATTGACAACCATAACAACAGTAAATAATAACAGTAATAAATATATTTTGAACAGTTAACAATATAGAATTCGTAAAAGAGTAATAAACAAAACAAAATTATGTAGAGCGTTGACTTAAACAAGACAGGCAATTAGCTTTAAATATTTTAAAAGAGTCAAAAAATAGATCTACATTACTATTATCGGAAAGGAGAAAATTATTGTAAGATGTCATGAGGCGGTGAAGGGGGGAAGAATCATGTGCCGTCGTGGTGCGGCAGTAGGGAACAGAGAACAAAAGGTTAATTGCGACTATGAAATGTAGGTACACGGAAAGAGAGGCCCGCCAAGCTAGCGGTATCGTCCACCCCGCCACGCACCAGTCTATACAGGAACACCAGGCCCATTAGTGTTCTCCTCGTGTCAAGACTCCGGAACCCAAACAACACCAACAGCTCATCATATGGAACCGTGTACGTGTAAAAATTAAAACATTTGTAAAAAAGAAATCTTAAAAATCGCTTTTGAATTCTTTCAACCGCTTCTCGATATGTTGAATGAATTGGATTCCATATGACAGCCCCACTCTCCAACCTCGACCTAACGAAAGCATAATGATGGTTAAAGTGTTTTGGAAACTTGCACTTTGTCTAAAAATGAAACCCATCATTTTACTGGCTGAGGCTATGCATAATTCGATATGAGGATTAAAAGATAGTGAGTCATTTAAGTATACGCCTAAATCTCTTATTTTATTTACTCTAGCTATTAAAACACCATTCAAAAAATAATCATTTTTGAAAAAAATCTTGTGCCCTTGTAAATGTCATTAAGTGGCATTTTGAAACATTGAAAGTAATTTTATTTAAAACACTCCAAGTGAATACATTGTCTATATCACGCTGTAAACAGGCGGCATCATCAAGATTCTTAATGTATTTAAACATTTTCAAATCATCAGCGAACAACAATGTTTCAGCGAAGCGTACGCAATCTATTAAATCATTAATTAAAATGGTGAACAGGCAAGGCCCCAGGTTCGAGCCCTGAGGTACGCCTGATTGAACATTAAAAGTTGATGATGCCACTGTAACGAACAAAAATTGTTTCCTATTAACTATGTAAGACTTAAGAAAATGTAAAAGATTTGATGAAACTCCGTAGAAATGTAATTTTTTCAATAAAATAGAATGATCGACCTTATCGAATGCCTTCGCCAGGTCGAGGAATAAAGCGTCAGTCCGAGTCCCAGAATCAAGACCCGAGGAAACATAGTTTGTAAAGTAAAGCAAATTAGTATTGACAGATCTTCCTGGTACGAATCCGTGCTGCTTAACAGTAATATGCTTTTCAAAGTGACTGAATAAATATTTATGAATGACCATCTCAAAAATCTTCACTGGTACTGACAACACTGCTACTGGTCTATAATTAGTAATTTGGGATTTTTGACCACTCTTAAAAATTGGAGTTATTTTAGTGGTTTTCCATTTATCAGGAAAAACATTTGTTCTTAGGCTCAGATTAAACAAAAATGTTAGAGGGTTAATCAAATGTTCTGAACATCCTTTAAACAAATACTGCGGAAGTAAATCTGGACCTGTAGTTCGTTTTGACTTTAATTTTTTAATAGCATCCTGTACATCCTGCGTACTTAGGCGGGGCAGAGTAAGGCACGACACACCAGCCATACACGGACCCTCCTCCGCGCACTCCACACTCGGCTCCGTCACATACCGCTCATACACGGAACCAAAATAAACCGCAAACGCACCTGCAATCGCCACTCCGCTATCGTGTTTTACTCCATTGTATTCCATAACCAGCATTGTATTTTTTACATTCTTTTTACTTTTAACAAAGCTCCAAAATTTACTACTGTCCGAACTAATATCATTCTCAATGCTGATTGTATAATTACGATAAGCTAAAGAAATTTCATTTTTTACCGCGGTTCTTTGAATTTTGAATATATTGTAATGTTCTAATAAATTTGATTTTTTCCACCGCCTTCGTAATTTTTCTTTGAGTTTCAGATTAGATATTATGGAGGGTTATTGTACCATAGTAACTGTTAAAACCACTGTACGTGTATGGATGGGCAGGTGGGTCAATATCACTGTACGTGTATGGGTCGGGAGGTGGGTCAATACCACTTTACGTGTATGGGCGGTTAGGTGGGACAATAACAACTGTTCTTGTATGAGTGGGTGGGTGGGTAATAGCAACTTTTCTTGTATTGGCAGGTGGGTGGGTCAATACATCAGTACATACTTTGCTATATGATAAATATAGTGGAAATTAAACTTCCTTATATAAATATGGGTGGATGGGAGGGCTCGTTATAACTTTGCTCCCATGCATTGTGGCTCTAAAATTACAGGAAATGATTTATTTTCCGGCAACAACAAAATTTGATCTATAAATTGTTGCCTGCTATTGGTAGTCTTAAATCTTTAATCCAGTAATTTATAAGTTGGTTCATTTATATTTTGTAAATGGTTAAAGGGCAGTGTTGGATAGATAGGACATCAGCAAACTTGCCTTAGAAGACAAATTCACTAACACCAGAGTAGTAGTAACATACACAAAAGAATCAAATAATCACACGAATTTTCAGTACCACTGGCACTTTCTTCGGGTGAGTAGAGAGAGAGAGAGAGAGAGAGACTGACATGGCTTCCACTATTGCTGGCTAAGTGGCAGTGGTGGGGTTTGTACATCCATAGAGCAACAAATCAAATCAAATCAAATCGTTTTATTTGTCTTATTACACTAAAGCATTGACAAAGTCAAAATACAGTCATTATTAGACATAGTCAAAGAATCCATAATACTAGTATTATTTTATATATTTACATTAGTTATACAAATTAAAAATTAAATACTGTAGATAGTACAATATCTTACAGTTACTATATGACCATTCTCCATGCAAAGGGCCGCAGTCATTAAAAAGTTATGTCATTTAAGATAAGGAATTCTGATAAATTATAGAAAGGATTTTTGGATAGCCACTCATAGAATTTTGTAAAAAAGACCTTTTCTGGGTATCTATCCACTAGATGTTTTACCTTATTCACTAGCTTTTGAGATATGATAATATGACTCTGCTGTGTTTTGCTTAACCTACAATGGGCTATATTGATACTATTTTTGTTTCTAGTGTTATAACTGTGCAGGTCACTTCTTAAGGTTAGGTTTTGTGTGTTTTTTAGTGTATAGGAGACCAGGTCTAATATGTACAAATTTATAACCGTTAACAGTTTAAGCCTGACAAAAAGTTGAGTAGAGAGATAGAGACTGACATGGCTTCCACATTGCTGGTTAGGTGGCAGTGGTGGGGATTGTACATCCATAAAGCAACACTCGGGTATTGATGCAGTTTTTTTCAGTTGGTATATATATGAAGTTTGGTGATGGGGTTAGGAACTATTGGCATGATACCTGTTGGGGGCGGGAGGAATTTCCTTCCCATGCCAATAGTTCCCAACTCCAAAGGATGGAATTAGCACACCAATTGATAACAAAATCCCTTGACCCACCTAATCTGAACATAAGATAAACCACTTCCCTTCAACCCCTTCCCCATCAGCAAACTTCATATATATACCAACTGAAAAAAATTGCATCAATACCTGAGTGTTGCTTTATGGATGTACAATCTCCACCACTGCCACCTAACCAGCAATGTGGAAGCCATGTCAGTCTCTATCTCTCTACTCAACTGAAGAAAGTTCCAGTGGCATTGAACATTTGTGTGATTGTGTTTATTTTGTGTATGTTACTACTACTCTGGTGTTAGTGAACTTGCCTTCTAAGGTATGTAAATGTTCATTTTCTTTTATTTTTACACAATAGCAAGTACTTTTAATGAATAGTGGTAGCTGCCATAGCTGTGAGATCACAAATTTTGGATGGTCCATCTAACAGGATTTTTGCTCGTTTAGAACTATAGGGGGTAGGGTTACAAACAACACTCTTTTATAAATAAATCTCTAATTTCATGCCTTAAAACCTTACTTGTTAAAAATGGGAAAATGAATTTGCAAGGCGTTGGTCAATAATGGAGTTAAAATTGAGGTGATAGGTTAGTTCGTAAAATGTTACCGCCTCAATTTGAGACGATGTGCGCACACTTTGTTACAGCTGCTTACACTCGAAATAAAACGTCAAAGCCGTTTCAAATACATATATATCATTTGAAAGACCGTGAACCAGTGTTTCTTTATGTGTCTTTCAATTTCCTCTATGAGTTTCCTACATGGCACAGTGGCTTGTTGATTTAGTTTGTTTACTTCGTCTAACACACCATCTGTCTACCCACCAGTACCGTTCGCCATTACCAAGCCGGTAGTTGTTTATGTTTTTTGTTGTGCTTTTATACGACTTTTAGCATTAATGTACTATTTAACTGGTTTTTATTGTTATTTGTGATTATGAGTGATCCGTGTCGTTTGAGTGACAAGTGAGATATACATCTGATTGTCATAATCGTTGCTAGGCAACATAATTAGTTATTACTTCTTCTCTAATTTTGTGTAAATATTGGACAATATAATGATATATTTTTGTTCAGCACAACATTATTATTTTGTATTAACTAGTTTTTATTGTTATTTGTTATTATAGGTGATCCGTGTCGTTTGAGTGACATTCGAGATACACTTGAATGATCTGATTGTCACAATCGTTGCTAGGCAACACATTTAGACTAGTTATTACTTCTTATCTAATTTTATGTAAATATTGGACAATATAATGATATATATATTTTTAAACATAAAATTATGCACAACTTGTATATCCAAGTTTTCTTCTAATGTTATAGTTTTACGTATATAAATGACCTATAAACTGTTTATAAAATTATTTTATGAATGATTTATAAATAATTTTGTTTTTACAAAATTTCTTAATTTTATTGCTTCTTTCCCCACTATCAATATATAACATGCATTTATTCCAGATAAATTTGACATAAATTGTATCCTTCTAATGCTATTAATAAATTTATAGCAAATTTTTAAAAAGTCTTACAAATCACTAAAAATATGGTGACATTTGAGGGTATCAGCATTGAAATTCCTTGGGTTAAGTTTTGTTAATGAATTATACTGAGGTATATGAATCAACAAAATAGATTCTTGTAGATAAGGTAAAAATAAGCTTGATTCGACAATTGAATAATTTATTAAGTAAAATTACATGTTACTTCTACTATTCACAGTAAATTAAGTAGAATTACTACTATTCACAGCATCATTTGTTGTTGACCGAGACATCAGTCTAATTATTTACATAATTGAAAATATTAATACAGCTCAATGTTAATCTACAAAAAAAGTAGATTTACGAAATGTACATTATTATACACTGACTTTACAGAATAAACAGCAATTAACAAATAGCCATTTCTAGACAATAACAAATTATATTTGTATTGGTTTCTTTAAATTAAATCTCATTTTTTTA
The DNA here is from genome assembly GCA_035578905.1 of Stictocephala bisonia. Lineage (NCBI taxonomy): Eukaryota > Metazoa > Arthropoda > Insecta > Hemiptera > Membracidae > Stictocephala > Stictocephala bisonia. Next base: position 1,589,447 of record JAQJVL010000061.1, on the reverse strand, counting down.
CGTATGGTATACGTTACGAAAAACATGAACATTTCTTAAGCTTGATAACAAGTTAAAAAGGTTTTAGAAAGATTTTTAATTTACAACACAAAGATATTCCTTTGTGGTCTGAGGATGGTAAGCGTGATTCTCTAGAAAAATCATGGCATTTGTATATTTTGTACTTATATTTGATTAAGTGGTGTTTGACGTTGATTTGCACTGAATAATAAGGTGATATTTTGTAATTCATATTTCAAAATCTAAATTCATGAATTGTTGCACCAGACAATAAACAATATAATATCACAAAAAAAAATATTTCTAGTTTTAGCGGACAATAAGCAAATCATGAACTACATACTTAATTTTTCTGTAACCAATTCTAAAACACAAAATAAATAATTTTAAAAATACAAACTGTAACTTTAATTTTGTATGTAGGGAAAATAACAGTTAACTGTTATTAGAGTTAACCACATTTATTTGATAATATTCATATCAAACGAATAACTGTTTAAAAAAGATTATTTCAATTTACATTTATTTAATGAAATTGAATTTATTAAGGAAGGACTTTCTCTGAGTATTGCATCAAGTATTAGTATTAAATTTTACTTCGTAGGGCACTTGGTGGTGATGGCTCATCATAATGTTTACTGTTAAATAAGAAAAATAATTCACTATAGTCATTTAATTTGTTATTACTGTATTTACGTATTCAGTAAACAATAATTTACTGCTAGGGTATTCTTATTGTATAATTTTGTTATGTTTTTATTCATTCTTTTATTACACCATTTTTATATTACATTATGCATTGGACTTATTAGTTTGTTACGTACAGTATTAAAATAATGATCTTGCTAAGTTAAAATTGAATGTTGCATTACCCTAACAACTTCGTACAGAATATTCACGCCGATTCAGCTAAGTTAAAATTGAATGTTGCATTACCCTAACAACTTCGTACGGAATATTCACGCTGATTCAAACTTCGAATACGCCATCGGTGATGTTCACCTGACGTAGTATCGAACTATTGAATGTGCCCTTTACACGATCCCATGTTTTTACTATTAAATGACAATTTTGTATATAATTCCGGATTAACTGAATTCTCGTTCAACCGAATTACCTTGGTCTTATCAAATTCGGTTAAACGTGAGTAGTGTAGTTGTTTTAAGGTTCATACTTATTTTATACGACTGTACTTGCACTTTGATATTTAACTTTTGTTGTAATGTAGATTAAGCTTCTTTGTGCCTCAAGACACAAGTGTTACTAAATACAGTCGAAATGCAATGTAGTTTTAAAAACACTTAAACAATTTATCAATCATGAACAAGTCAACAAGGAACTTTCAAATATAGTAAAAAGAACAAATTTTTTATACAGCATTTGAATGAAAATGAAATGAAAAATACACTTTTTCTTATAATTACTTCACAAACTAGAATTTTGAGCTTGCATTGTTTTTCAGTACTTTGCAACAATTTTTAAGCAAGCATTTTAAATCTTAGAGATGAACTTTGTCTGACTATAAATTCCACATATCAAAGAGACAAAGTTGGTTAACAGTCATTGTAATTCTCTTAAGCTTTGCATCATGCACAATGAAGGAATGTGTGCTGTATTTGCAACATGTATTTATTTATTTATAAAATTGTACTAACAATAGATGGAAAAGATAGATGGGCCGCAAGTCTAGGACTTATAACGATAAGTAAAGCGTAATGTAAATTTTTATTTCATACATTTTTTACCTCATTCATTTTTTTTTCTTTTTCTGTAATATGGTCTTATTTGATAGCTTACAATACTTTATATCCAAGTATTTTTCAGGCCATGTTTATTTTCTAAAATTTTTATTTTTATTTAGAACTACAGGTCATCCGAAATAAAATTGAGTTGCTAGCTTAAAATACTTTACACCAAAAGAAACCCAATTGAAACACAGTTCCCCTTGCCAGTAGAGATTAGCCCAGTTTTGTTTGGTTGTCTCGAACCAATGACTTGATGTGATTTCTGAACCACTGTAAAATCACAGGACTAATGATTTTATGGTCATGCCAGGAATTAAAATCAGGTCTGCTGCGTAGCAAGTCACTGCCTTAGCTTTGGCCACTCAACATCTTTAGATAACATGGCACCACAGAGATGCAATATGAATTTCTAGGCACTGTTCATCAAAATCTTAAACAGAAGTAAGTTCAAAAAAGATTACACATGTAATGTAATCTTTGTAACAGTAGAAAACTGACTATCGTTGGAAAATAATTTATTAATGAGTATTGTTATGTAAGTTGTCTGAATACTTTTGTCTTTATACCAAAATATTTAAAATTCACAATCTTTATTTTTTTAATAATTCACTATCAAAATAATATATTGCAAAACATCACATGTTTTTGATGACCATTTTTATAACAGATGTATCAGTAAATCAGCCATTTTGATGGCGGAGTTTTTGATACAGCCATTTTGATACAGAGAAGTAAAATAAATTTGTATACTTTTTCTGAGATCAAATACTTAAGCACAACAGGCATTTTTTTAATTCAATAGGAATTGGCTATACTTTCAAAAAATTAAGTATAAAGAAGAAATAACTGTTGAACACTGAGAAATGGATGCTAAAAAATGACTAAGGTTTTTTACAAAGAAAATACAACTGCCCTATAAATTAGAGTAAAATTCTTCCAAAGATGCCTCTTTTAAAACATTAAAGGGCATACTTGGTAGAAATGCTTCCTACACTAGGTTGTTCATTCTTAAGTGAAGCAGTAAAACTTAACTACATGTATTGCTACTAAGTTGTTTAAAAGATGGGTACTGTCATAATACAGGCTTAACCACTAGTGGGATGGGGATTTGAATTGAGTCTGTGGCTACCACTGGTTGGACCTTCACCTCGTCTTCCGTTCTGTAAAAATAATAGGAATGTATATTATGACAAAATTATAGAACTAATACAAAATTAGTTAAAAGTTCACACTTTCTATTTTGGACAGTTATTGTAACTAAAATTAACCAACTCAGTTTTAAATACTCCTGGACAAATTATAGAATATTAACAACTAATGACTACGTTGAATCATCAATTTGTTTCCCCTAGAACAATATGATAAGCTTGTGTGATTAAGAGATAATCTGCATCCATGGTCAGTATACACCATCCACTAATAGCCTTGGAACTAGAATGAACGATCATAGACAAGATGTTAAGACAGGCTTCAAGGACAAATTATTGTAAAGCAAGACTTCATCCACTAATCATATGATTTTAACCATGTTACAGAAAAAAGTAAAATACCTACCTTAAAGCTGTAACTCATCATAGCTCAGACAACAGAAATTTTCCCACTAATAATTAACAAAATTAAGAGACCTTCTAAACATAAATAATTGATAATCCATCCTATTCTCCATTCCAAGCCAAGCAGGCTTACAATATGATGTGGTCAGTAATCTTTAAATATTTCTGATTGTGGTTTTTGAGTACTCTCTCAGAGAACTTTTGAAATCAGGGTGTCCTAATTACTTAAGGAGGAGTCAGGGAAATTGTCACTAACCTCCTTAAACAAATTCCCTGACCGATCCGTGATTTCATACAAAATTTCCCTGACCCCAAATCGATTTAGTTACATATACATCTATTTAACTTAATGGTAATATTTGTACCACCATGTACATACATTATGTTATCTACAGTCAATTACAATTATTAATCACAGAAATATCAATATTTCACAAATATATTTTTATTGATAACCGTAATAATTAAATTCAAAACTAATACCTACAGTAATTATTCTTTTTAATCTAATTTATAAAAGTAGAGGTAGAATTGAAAAATTATTTATAATTAGCCTTGAGTAAAAAACAAACATACATTTTATTCTATTGTTAGATTATAACAATTGTCAATGCCTTGAAAAACGGTGCTATATTATAATTTTCCCAAAACCAGCATAAATTTTACTTTTAGCGATATAAAACTAGGTGTATGAGGCCGAATAAGCATTAGGAAAGCAATTAAGTAGTTTTTCACAATTTAGAATATTAAATGGCATGTAAAATTAACATTTACATCTGAACAAAGCAAAGGATTTTTTGTAGCACATGAAAGTATAAAGTGACTTACAAATCACAACACACTAGTGTTCTTGTTAGGATTTTCCAGGTTTTGTTTAATATTCCCTTATTTTTCCCTGACTTTTCCAGGTCATTTAAAATTCCCTGACTTTTCCAGGTTTTCCCTGTTGCTGGACACCCTGGAAATGTAAGCCTGCTTTCATATACCAAAACAAACGTACTATTAGTGTAAAGGCAGACCAAGATTTATATTAATAATTTTGTTTACTAGTTTTTAAACCAGCGTCGGCACTGGTTGCGCAGTGCTGTAACCCAGCTACTTGGGGTCAAAGTGTTTGGAAGATTGTAGGCGACAGGTTCCATGCTCGGTTCTCTTAATAAAGACACGGCGTTCGCTCAATGGTTGTCATCAATATAGACACTACTAGAGAAGTCTGGAGTATCCGTGTTGAATGGTAGTCAAGGTTCGGGTGTTGTGTAGAGAAGATATAACCAAGTGTCAAACTTGTCAGTTAGCTGAAAATCAGACCAACACTACGTGGTTCGGATTCCACGTAAAGCTGTAGGTCCCATAGTTGCCCTGGCTATTGGGCTATTAATAAATAGTCCTTTCTGAGCTAAGTCAAACTCAGATAGTAACAATGACTACACTTGTCATCTACACTCATCACACTCATTCATGCCTCATATTCGCCCATATCTCTATGATCGGCATCTTAGAGATGAATGAATGAATTATATTGAAAAAAAAAATCATTAAACACATAAGTTTCTGAATTTTTGATGTTACTGACATCTTCATCTAGTGGATTACATACAACCAACTGACTTTTGTTCAACTTACAGATTAGCGTGTTAATAACCTCAACATTCTATCTACTATTGTATATGTGTTTACTGAAATTATTTTCTCAAGGAAATTTGCTAATAAATAACAGTTGATGTACTTTATTACTTATGTTTTATACAGTTATACACAACTTACTGTTTATGCCAGTGTTTTTTGTTGACAAGCAAGAGCAACATCAATACAGGTAGCTGAATCAATGAGAAGTGAAAGAGTTTACGGGAACTTGAGCTGTCTGAGTTCTTGTAGAACTTCCAAGCTTTAAACAGAACAGAAAATGTATCATTCTATCTTTAAGACTGCTTTAGAATTTAGTTTTAAAACAAACCATTTTAGAGCTAAGCAGTTATTAAATATAAACAAATTATAACTGATACTATAATATAAACAAGTAGTGCTAAATGTCTTTGTTTGTCAAAACTCTAATGACAAAAATAAAAAACAGGTCACAATCAATAGTGTGCCAAATTTGAATAGTTAGTTCTCCATTTTTCCAGGCATGGGCCAGCACTTTGTCAGTTCCCTCCTTATTTCCCTCAAATACTCAAGAATAAATGAAGTAATTATTACTTTAGATTTATAAAGACACACATTAACCAAGTCAGTTCTTAATACTCGAGCACACATTATACAATATTAACAACTATTTATTACGTTGAATGATATAAGTTATATAAAACAAATCATCAATTTGTCTCTCCTTTATCATTTTGGGAGAATAATCTTTGTTATAGTCAAGAACTGACTATCAAAATTATTTAATAACCAGCATTTTGATGGAACTCGTATCTTCTTACATTTTTTATGTCTAGATAGTTTTGCCTGTATACCAAAAGGACCGAAATATTTAAAATTCCTACATTATGTTTTGATGTAACTGTAATCTGTTTATAAGTGCCTGTGAGGCATTTGCTATGGCCATAAGAAATAGGCCTCAGATTCTTTTTCTCTGTGGAAGAGCTTACAAGTAGTGTTGCAGCTTGTTAGATAAACAGAAATACATACAGTTATGATATTTGGTCTCTATTTTCTACTTTATCAGAGAACACTGAAAATGAAATGGCTGCTGGACAGCTACTTCAGGCCATCAACAATGTTGCCAATATTTTCGTTTATCCATACAAAAAGTTCAATCTTCAAAGCTAGTTAGAAAAGGGTTTCATTCAGAATTGGTGATATAAGGATCTAATATATACAGGGTGTAACATAACTCTCTACACAAACTTTAGAATATTGTTTCTTGGGTGAAATGAAGCAAAAAACTTAATGCAACCAATAGTCTACATCATTCAGTTTACTGTCTGTATGTATGTGTTTATATTCTTTAAAATGGTTAAATATGAATCACAAAAAACTAATGGCTTTCCATAAAAATACTAAGAAAGGTTGTATAAGAATTAGTGCTCTTAACCCTTTTAGTGCCAGACATTTTTTCAATGTACATGTGAAAAATCCTAACCTGTTTTATAAAGGTGTATGCGAAAAATCCCAGGCCATTTTTCAAGATTTTGACAACATTTAAACAAAAAAATCATATCTTTTTTGTTTATTTGAATAAATTAACACATGAGGTGTTGTTTTTTAGGTAATTATGTGTAGTACCTAAAAAAATACTCATGAAGTTAGGATAACATTTTCACAATTTGTGTTTGTAAAAAAATAAATAAATAAATAATTTCTTTTTTAACTTTGACCATATATAACTGCCTTTATATGTAGCCTACACTAAAATGGTTTTAGTACAGATTGTAGTAAATCTAATTATTGTTAACACACACAAAAAATTTGAAGCAGTTACCTTGAAAAATGGAGAAGTTACTGTATTTCTTCAAAAACCATGTAAAATCCTAAATTCTTGGTAAAATCCAAAATGACATACTTAGCACTGAATCTATAAAAAATATTTCTATACACATGTTCTTGAGTCCAATGTTTTAAATAGTTTATAAAAATAATAAAGAAAGTACATAAAACTAAAATTATCTATTTTAAGTAGACACAAAAGTATCACTTAGATCGTCTTCATCATAAACATGAACACTACTTTGTGCAACACTATCTAGGATTGTATTTTCACTTACAAACGATCTCGCTCTTTTACTCATGATTCAATCTATTTACATAACTTATAAATAATACATACAAACTAAAATAAAAGAATAAAAAGGTACAAATTTAGACAAAACGATCACCTAGCAACAAAACAATAACAACAACCAAAACATACACTCACTGAATGACGAAACGGAAATGTAGCGGTAAACATATGCTATTACGTCATCATTGTTGAGCGTAGAGTAAAAAGGATTTTTTGTTGACAATAGTAATAGTATCTAGATATAGGACACAAAGTTTGGTGGCGTTTGGTCAATAATTGAATTTACACTACAACAAAAACCGGACGTGCGCCCCTAGCGCACGTCGGCATTTTTAGTAAAATGTAGTGACGAGCACTCACGGCACACGCCGGGATTTTTTGAATAAATAGCGACGTGCGCTCACGGCGCACGTCGGCACTAAAAGGGTTAATAAAGGATTAAAATGATACCTTGTCTTTGAAATCAAGTATTCATTAGAGAATTTACAATGATTTTTGTGTGTAATACTTAACACATTTTAAGTGTAATTTGAAACATTTAAATTAACACAACAGTTATTAAGCTACAATCCTTTTATAAAAATAATTGATTAATAAATAATAAATTTTTATTGCCTTACATAACATAGTTTTTTAATAATTGAAAAAGTAACATTACAATGTTACTACGTTATGATAAAAGACCATTATTTGTGTCTTCCATTGTTGAACTCCATTCTAAATTTCTAAATTCTAAATTCTAAATTGTACAGCGTCAGACCAAAATTATTTCAATTTCTTATTTCATTTTCAAAAACTAGAGTATCTGCATTAAGAGAACCAACTATAACCTATCTTAGTATTTTTTTTTTTTTTTTGTAAAACCATTAGTTTTTTTAAATTCTAGTTAAAAAATTGTATATAGTAAATAAACACGTTTTTTTTCATTCTAGTAAATGGAATGAGATAGACCATTGGTTCTATTTCACTGAATGAAGGAATAGGATGAATGAAGGAAATAGACCATTGGTTCTATTTCCTTCATTTCACTGAAGGAACAATATAAATAAATAAATCAAAATGCCTTTTATTGCGAGCGGATTTAAGTTTACACTGGTTTTCAAAACAACTCAATGTCAGTAGTATTTCTAAGATTAACTAAAACTAAAAAATAATATATCTAGCAAACAAACGTGTAACGAAATTTAACTATTTGCCCCAAATATCTTTTTCAAATTAAAACTTAAAACTAGACAGATTTTTAAGATTCTCAGGGAAGTTGTTAAACATTTTTGGTCCAAAATATGAATAACTTTTCATCCCCAACTTAAGTCTGACCCTTCGGAAATTAAGCTGGTTGTCGTGGCGGGTGCTGAGCTGGGAGACCTGATCTCTAGGCAACAACCTATCACACAAGTACTGTGGCTCTCTGAGGCCCAAGACCTTGTGCATCATGCAGGTGGTCAATACCCTGCAAACGGAATCCATGGGTAACTCCCTGATAGGATGAGTTGGGGATCCAAAAGTTTGTGTAGTTTTGTTACATCCTGTATATTAGAATGATAGGCTTTTGTATGATTATCTGATTGATGGATTGTATGACTGTAAGATTTGATGGAGTTCTAGAATCAGTGATGTATTGTGGTATGCAAGTTCCCATCAGAAGGGAAGCATAGCAGCTGTATTTTGGTTAGTTTTCTGATTATTAAACAGCTGTCAGCAACAAATAAATAAAAGAAACATAACACAAAATATACAATGTATTTTGTATAGAATATATTTGTTCAGTTTTTTTCAAACAATTAATTTATAAAAAAAGGAGACACCATTTCTGATACTGACAAGAATCGTATATGATTGTAAAGTTAAGTTTAATCTCATATTTGGTATACTACTAACATATTGTGAAACCCAACAAAGGTAATTAAAACTGCCAGGTTTCTTACACATTTTATAGAAAAAAAAAGAAAAAAAATGGCTTCCTTACCAAGAAATAGAAAATAACAGTTAAGAGGCAGAGATTCGTAGGCAAACCACTGATTGGTGAGGTCAAGCCAAGGAGCAGAAACAGAAAGAGGAACAATAAGCGCAGTATATCGAAGAGCTGTACGTCGGCATAAACCTGAAACACAGATAAAAATACTGGGCTATACTATTTTCTCTCAAAAAGAGCGGTCAGTTATATACAACAAATAAATATGTTCTAAGTTACTAAAATATAAGTAAAGATGCATAAACTAAGTAAGGACTAGTATATGTCTTGTTTACAGGACATTTTCCATTAAAATGGCAAAAGTCATACCTATTTTCAAGGAGGAAGATTCTAGTTCTATCAACAACTTAAAGCCTGTTTCCATTCTTCCGGTTCTAAGGAAGATTTATTTATGAGAAGGTATTCTTATTCCCCCTGAATAAATTCTTAGAGGAACATAATCTCCTCTCAAATGATCAGTTTGGCTTTCGGGAGGGTAAATCCACAGTAAATTACAAGTCTGATTGAAAGGGTTATTGATGGCTTAGACTAGAGAATCGTAGACACACATTGAGTGTGTTTTCAATCTCATAAGGGCGCTTAACTTTGTTTACCTCAGCATCCTGTTAAATAAATTGGAAACATACAGAGTACAAGGAGTGCCACTCTCTTGACTCAATTCATATTTACATGGAAAGTCTCAGAAAATCCAAGTTGATAGTAGAAAGTTGAAAATTAATCTTCATAAAGTTGGTGTCCCCAAGGGATCAATACTTTTTTTATATACTTGACAATTCATTGCCAGTTCAACATGGACGACTCGCCCAATACACTGATAATATGACGATATGCTTTAGTGGAAAGACCAAACCAGACATTCTTTAGTTCTACCTTCAGTTCTATAATTCAGACATACATTATAGAACTAAATGCATGCACCCAACGTTTGATCAACATTAATCTTAGAATAAACCCATTAAAATCAACTTTTATTTTCTGTCGACATCCATCACGTTTGAAGTATCCTAGGGTGATGTTAGATGATTTGGTCAAGGGAGTTTAATCGATCAAATTTCTTGGCGTAGTTCTTGATTGGAGTTTAACATGGTAATCACACAGGCAGTGTGTACTCCAGAGTATCCTTTGGTATTTATGTTCTGAAAACACTAGCTAAACTGCCCAACTTAAGTTTTGTTGACGGCAAATTATGATTTCATCTACCCTCACCTATCCTATAGAGTGGTGCTTTGGTGTAGTTTTGCAAATACTGAACTTATTCGAAGTTCAAATTGCAAAAGGCAGTCAATCATTTGTAATCTGCAAATGAGACTGTCATGCTAACCCGTATTCAAAACACTGGAACGGTTTACCCTCCCTTGTATATACATACTGGAAACTGCTTACTACTGTAGGTCAAATACACAATCATGCCACTAGAGGCAGGGAAAACTACTGTACTGGAAACATAGAACGGTGGCCTATGAACACCTTCCCTCACAGGTTAGAGTCCAATTGATCAACAGTTTACCATCTGAATATAAAAGCCTATAATATAAGTTTTTACCAAAACAATTTATCTATTTAATTCAATAACTTTAGGTTTGTTTTAAAAGACTTTACAAAGAAAATCATATAAGTTCCATTACCATAGAACAATTAACAACTAACAGTTATATTATATTAACTATTTTTTTATTTATTTTCAAATCAAACCTTACAAAATCAGTGAAAATGGCTTGACATTACAGAAATGACTGCAGACAGTGCTAGGGTTAATACTTGGGGTAAAATATAGTAGATCTTCAATAATTGGAGTTGATATAACTGAGGCCACAGCTTAATTCTAAAAAAAACTTGGAAATACAAAGTTCAAAAGACTAACAAGTGTTTATTGGTTAACTTTTTACATTTTTTAGGACTATGTGAGCTATTTGTTTTTGTAGTAAAAGAACCACTAGTAAAGGATCTGCATCCTAATTTGGTTATAGTTTATGTGTACTATATACAGTAATCCCTCCATATCCGCGGGGGTTACGTTCTGAAGGTTTGTTGCGGTTCGCGTAACCGCGGATAATAGTACCTTATTTAAACAAAGATAGGGAGGTTAGGTTCTAAGGTATAATTTACAAATGATAATAATACATTGTAGTTTTTTAAATGTGTATTTATTAGTATATTAACATTTTACAAGATATATAACCATTTACGTCAATATTTATGATTGGGAATCAACTATCTACAGCACAGTACCTGATTGAAAAATTTAGGAAGCCTTAAAATACTTAGTTATATCTGTTTGTTTCTTCTTTTTTCAAAATTCTTGCGGGCTTCTTCATATAGAAGCACCAACTCCTAGTGTCCTCTTTTGAAAGGGCCTCCTCCTAGGGCCCTTTGCATGAGAGGATCCGTCTCCTACACGTGATCCGTGAGCTGCGTTGCCATACGTAGGATGTCGTCGATGCTTTTTGAGGAAAATCTTGGTTTTGTTTCAGAATCATCAGGATTTTTGTTTTCATCTTCAGGCGGTTTGGCTACCTCATTTTGAGATTTTATAAGTTCCTCCAACTCCTTCACTGTTAGTTCCTCGTCGTTTCATTTGATCATTCCTTCGACATCCTTACGGTCTATTTCAGGAAAACCATCACCCTCCACAGTATGGGCGATTTCCAAAATGTTATCTACCACTGGTGTTTCTCTCCTATTGTTTTCGGAATCAATCACCTTTACAGCTTCAGGCCATAACTTTCGCCAACATGCATTTATAGTCGACGGCTTCACTTCATTGATGGATTTCTTTATGTTAATAAGGCAATCTGCAATGTAGGTTTTCCAAATTGATGAAACTTGATTTCAGGGGCATCATCCATAGATTTTAGGAGAAGTTGAAAGGTCCTATGCACATAGTAAGCCTTGAAAGCAGCAATCACACCTTGATCTAATGGTTGTAGGATCGATGTGGTATTGGCAGGCAGGAATATGATTTTGACGTTCAATTAGAGGGTGTCCAGGGACGTTGTCAATCACCAACTTTTTCGTAAGGCTTTGAAAGGCAAGTTTTTGGATTGAAGGTAGGCTTTTACCTCAGGAACGAAACAGTTGGTGAAACTAGTAGGTTATTCATATCTTTTCCTTTTAGAGCTCTTGGATTCTGTGACTTATAAATGAGCATAGTCTTAATCATGAATCCACTAGAATTGGTACAGAATAACAAGGTTCTTTTGTTCGATCCTTAGCAGCCTTGAAGTCCGGTGCTCTTTTTTCCGACCGTGACAGAAATGTCCTCGAAGGCATCCTTTTCCAAAAGAGACCACTTTCATCGTCATTGAACACTTGTTCATCACAGACTCTCTCTCTTCTAAGACTGCTTTGAAATTCTTCTGCCGCTTTGTGGTCTGCAGAAGCTGCCTTCCCAACGAGCTTCACATTATGAAGGTTGAAACAAAGCTTAAACCTTTCAAATCATCCCTTACTGGCTAATAATTGTGGCAGATGTGGAATCTCGCTACCTTCTCCCAACGACTCCGAAAAATGGTTGTGTAGTGGTTTAGCTTTTTCTCTGATGATATGGAAGCTTAGGGGAACTCTTTTCCTGGTCTGATCTTCTATCCATATGCTCAATGCCTTTTAAGTTTTTTCAACTCTCACGTCTTGAGAAACAGGAGCAGTTTTAGCACAGAGAAGTCCACTTTCTTTCACGCTACCTCTGATTTTCTGATTTTTTCCTCATATTTCCAAATCTCACGAACGCTCGAGTCATTCAATCCAAACTTCCTAGTGACCAAAGCAACCTTTTTTTCCTCTTCTCAGCTGATATGTTTCCTCTTCTCTATCTGAGACATCATAGATGAATATTGGAAAAGGTTTTCTGTCAATAACTCGCACTTATAATAAAAAAAAGAAAAACAATAGACAAATAAAACAACAATATTACAATAAAGCAATGAACTGTAGGAACGATCTCGTAGGTGATATAAACAGATGACGCAGAAAGGACTAGGAAGGAATGAGTGACAGATGTGTGGAGTGACAGTGGTAACGGAGACGTGGTGGGGTAGAGTGGAAGGGGGAGTGAGTCATCCAGCAGATGCACTTTTAAGGTTCCCGGAAATAGCGGTAATAATAAAGCTACGCCTGTGCAGTGGCGAACAAATATCAATTTGCGTCATGAGCTGTTGAATCAATTTTTATTTTTATTTTCGGCGTTTTTTATATTTTTTAGGCTCTTGGGCGAAGTTTGCTGATAAGCGAAACCTGCGGATACGGAGGGTTTACTGTATAGTATTCTACAAAATATAAAGTATAAATAATTTTTTATTACTTATATTAATCATGGTTGCTTTTTTTAAAGATAAAAGTATTTCTTTTTTATTCTATTGTAATTCCACAGGTCATATAGTAATGACACCAGGCAACAAGTAAATTATATAAACAGTTCATTAGTTCAAATGTAGGTTAATTTGTTCACTGCTTGAAATTCTAATTACGAAATAGTTACAAAACAAAACTTTAATACAGAAATTGAGAGCTTTTATAAATCATAGGTTACTAAGCAGATTTTTTGGGCTTTACATGAAAAAAGAGCCACAAGAAAAAAAATGAATACCAATGTAATGGACATGTAGCCTAATGTAGAATGTCTAATATTTAAAAATTATGAATTAATATACATTTTATATAACAATTATTTTTAGGTTAGTTATAAATTCATTTTAATTGTCTTTGAATAAGTATGGATGAATAAAGCAACTGGACCAGCTAAATAGAGGGAACTGGTGCTACCAGTGGAAACTAGAGATTGTCGCTGATAAGTCATGCAGGATCCCAGGAAATTAAGTAAAATAAAGTTCTTTACCAGGATTTGTGACCGACATCATTCGATATCCAGCTCGTGAGTAGTCAGGACGTAGGTTCCATGAGAGAGCGTTGAAGTGAGGAAACTGCCATGCATAAAGCAGTCCTGCCATTATCCAAGCTCCTACCTCAAGCTGTCCTGAGCATGCTGCCCAACCCATGAGTGGAGGGAGAGCACCCACTACAACAGACATGTTTATTAAATAAGGAACGTTTAGCTATAGATAAAATCTTTGATTGAATAAACTGATAAATTATTCATAACCTAACATATTACATTTATCTCTGTGGTCAGGAGTCAGATTATATAAATGTCCTTCAAGGACACATTTCACAGATGGACCAAACAATTCTGCTAACCATGTAAGAGAAATTACATACAGATTGTCGTCTCTGACACATGTCCAGTTGTCCACCAAGGAGACCCAACCTAGTTAGTCATTATAGACCATGCGTCCACAGACAGGACCCACTGTATTGATTTAGTTTCACATTTTTAGAATTATATTTCATCGATATAGTAATTTTATAAATGTAAAAATGACTTGAAATTATGTGCAAATTACACCAAATTGGTGAATTTGAGTTGAAAGTTGTTAAAAAGATTTTACTGGTTTCAAAGTTTAATGATTACAATCCCCTTAGACAACACATCTACAGATCTTCAAAGTTCACATAGTTACCCAGTCCTACCTCTTTCGCTTTCAACTCCCCGAGTCGCCCCTGTGTCTTACATGTTAAGCTGAGGAAGAGACCCTGAAACACATCCTTTTACACTGTACTAAACATTTGGATGTTAGAGATGAACTGAAGAAGAATCTAACCAGACTGAACAAATAGACGATTTCTCACTGATCCAACCTAATGGAGACAGGTCAGACTTATGTATGAGAGACACCGTGTGGTCCGCATCACCTGAAGCTGGATGCATGTACTAAGAAATAAGTACAGATCTTCAAGTTTTGGAACAGGAGATGGCAGACTTCAACGCTAAAATGCAGCAATTGCAAGCTGGTATACAATTGACATGACCTTCTGTACAGTGTGTATTGCTGTAAAATTATCACCATTCTGGCCTGACAGACCAGACACCTTTGGTTCGCTCAAACAAACTCAAATTACTATATCTGGGAAGAGTAGTGATATTACCAAGTTTCGTTATAGTGTCTTGCAGCTTGAGACACAGTGTGCAACTGAATTTCAGGATATAATTACTTATTCACTTCAAATAGATCAACACAGAACATTGCCACTGATCGGTTCACTACATTTCATGAGAAACATAAAAAGATGCTAATTAACAAAGAGTTTTAGAGTTTAAAGTTCTGGTCAGATTCATGATGCGGTCCTTAGCATTCTTTGTCTAGAGTGTCTTCCATCAGGCGATCTTGACATAATACACTTCCTGTGTCCTGTAAAATTGGCTCTAATACCTATATGTATTTGTTTTTAACTAAGCACCCTTGTTAAGAGTTCCTAAGTTTAACTAGGAGTTCCTTGTTTTTAATATTTGTTAGTGTGACAGTTTTTAAGGCAGTGACAACTGCACATCTATGTACAAAATACGTAAAAAGTATACTGCTATAAGATATACATAAAATCCTAAAAGCTCCATCCATACCTATTACGTAAATTTATCACTAGGCAAATATAAAATACTGACCGACAGATCCAACCCAAGTGTTAAGAATGCTTATCCTCTTGAGTGGGGTATACACGGAGGTGTACAACAAGAGGTTGGTGAGCCCCAGAACAGCAGTGAGAGGATTGGCACCGTACAGAAGTATAGTCAATCCTGAGACACTACACACCGAGGCAAATCCCAATGCATGAATGGGCCTGCAACGTACATGTCTTTGTAAATATTAATTCACACATCTTCTTCCATTTCATTATAAATGCAAACTAAAAGAATGATCAAAAGATTATCAGATTTGTACATAAGATTAAGAAAATGTGTAACCTTTAGACCCTTATGCATATGACTGAGAAAGTGACAAAACCATCAAGGTTGTGTTTGTATTTTACATAAATATGAATTAAGATATTTACAATTACAGCCAACTAAATCTAGGGCATATTATTTTTCTTTTAATCTAATAATTTGAATTATAGTGTGTTGAGGTGGGCATTGTGGAAAGGAACACATCTATTATATGACATACATATGTACTTATTCATAAAAATAATAAGAATACAGAACGCCAATATTTTCGGTTTTGCAGCATTTTTTGTTTTTAAGTGGTTATTC
Source organism: Stictocephala bisonia (assembly GCA_035578905.1). Lineage (NCBI taxonomy): Eukaryota > Metazoa > Arthropoda > Insecta > Hemiptera > Membracidae > Stictocephala > Stictocephala bisonia. The sequence continues at coordinate 1,573,372 of JAQJVL010000061.1, read as the reverse complement.
AAATATTTCAGTATGCAACAATATTAAGCCAAAAAATATAAGATAATTTTAGAGTTCAACTAAAAAGGCAACAATTTCGACTTTTGGTGCCAGAGGATTAAACTAACTTTGTCACTTCATTAACCAGGCCACTGGCAAGGTGCTTTTTCAGGATAAATTGATCTCAATTTCTCACACCATAGATTGTCCTCATTCATCCTCTGGCTATTTAATTCCTTAATAAAATATTAGGGGTCTGGCATCGAAGGTAGAGCAGTTGAGTTCGTTTATTTATGTAGAGAACCCAGATATTATTTGCTTGTCAGAACACTCACTAAAATCCCCAGAAGTTGAAAACATCATACTGAATGGCTATGTATATGTAACAGCCTATTGCAGGCCATCGCTTAACATGGGGGGAGTGGGAATCTGGTGTAAAGCTGAAGTAACTTCTGAAGTGATAGATGTGACAGAATTTTGTATCGAAGGCTACTGTGAGCTTGCTGCGGCATTACTGCAGTCAAGACAGGGTAAGAAGCTGCTGCTGGTGGTTGGTTATAGGCCACCTACAAACCAAGCATGATATATTTTTTTAAACACTGTCTAATTGCCTTGAAAGGAATATGAGGAAGAACTGTACGACCATTGTGGTGGGGGATTTTAACATTGATTTGGCAAGGGACTCGTTTTTAAGACATAGATTTGTTACCATTATGGCCAGTTTTGGTTTACAGAACCTAGTCACCTCGTACACTAGAGAGAGGTTACAGTCTCGAACTCTAATAGACCATATATTCTCTGACGATATTTCAATAAAGACTGAAGTGGTAGTGTCAGCGTTGTCAGACCACCATGCACAGACAGCTGACATCCCCCATCTACCAGTTACGAAGCCTATACGATTGAAATCCAGACATGGTAGAATTTTCTCTAAAGAAAACAAGCAGCTTTTCAGAAATTTTCTTAATAAAGATGAGTGGAACGATATGTATAAACCAGCTGATTTCAACGAAAAGTTTGATGCATTTTATGCCCAGTTAAAGCAACACTTTGAAGTATCGTTCCCAAAAAAGCTGCTTAAGATCAAAGATATGAAATCTCATAGAATTAAACTAAGCAAAGAAATATTTGAACTAAAAGAGAAGGTGACTGATCTGTATATAACAATGAAAGATCTCCCTTCTGATAACTTTATAAGGCAGTATTATCTTAGAACAAAAAACAAGTACAAGAAAGCAATACATCAGAGAATATAAAAAAAGAATTGAAAGGTCAGATCAGAAATCGAAAGCTATATGGGGTATAATAAATGAAAATAAAGCACCGTCGAAGAAAACAAATTCAAAATCAGAGTTTTGCATTGAAAAAGATGATGGTGAGCTAGTTTACGACCCTGGTGACATTGCTAACATACTCAGCAGTTTTTTCAATAATGTTGGAGAAAATAAGAAAACATCTCAGATATGTTCACCACACAGGATACTCCAGAATGGCATATCAATAAGCAGAGAATCCCTTTTTTTATTACCAACGTCAGAGGAAGAAGTAAGCTGTGCAATAAAATCATTAAAAAGAAAGAAATCAGCTGGTAATGACGAAATACCTGACATTTTGATAAAAGAAATGAACGAGTATCTAGCTCGCCCTATAAGTTACTTGATAAACGAGTCTTTTGTAAGTGGTCTGTTTCCTGACGCACTGAAGCTCGCCATTGTAAAACCTATCTTGAAGAAAGGCAACAAGTTTAAGTGTGACAACTACAGGCCAGTTTCCATCCTCCCCACCATGTCGAAAATCTTTGAAAAAATAAAGCTAAACAGATTGAGCAGTTTTTTAGAGAAACACAGCATTCTATGTGAAAACCAATTTGGCTTTGTGAAGACAAAATCAACGACCAATGCTATATTCTCTCTACTACATAATGTAGTTAGAGGATTGGATAGGAAAAACCACTGTGCCGGCCTATTTTTTGATTTGAGCAAGGCCTTCGATACAGTCAACCATACCTTGTTGTTAAATAAAATGGTTCACATCAGAATACGAGGCCATGCTCTAGAATGGTTTTTGTCTTATCTTCAGGGTCGGAGGCAGTTCGTGGAAATATCCGCAGTGAACACCTAGGGTTTTCAACTGCGTCACTCCTCTGCTGTGACCACAGTAACTAGTGGCGTCCCCCAGGGGTCTATACTCGGCCCAATTCTGTTATTAATTTTTATTAACAATCTTCCAGTGACAGTAAAACTGCCCAAGTTTGCCTTTTTGCTGATGACACTTCCCTCTCACTGTCCGCTCCTTCTCGAGAACAATTAGAAATCAATGCTCTTCTGGAATCTAATAACCTCCTTCAATGGTTTGAGGATCATTCACTTACAGTCAATTCATTAAAATCACATCTCATTAAATTTCACCTTAGTCAAAATTCGTCTGATTTTGACTTTGGGTTCAGTGTTTTTCTTGGAGACACAGAACTAGAATCATCGGAGACTGAGATTCCTGGGTCTAACTATAGACGATAAATTGAGTTTTTATCCACATTTTATGAATGTATCCAATAAAATGAGCACTGGAATCTTCATATTGAGGAATATGGCAGGGACGGTGGGACCTGAGGTCCTTCTCACTGCCTACTACGGATTGCTGTATCCACATCTTGTGTATGCAGTTCCCGTGTGGGGTGGAGAGTCTCGGAGGACGCTATTCTTGTTTAGATTGCAAAAAAAAGCAATAAGGGTGATATTTTCATTAAAAAGGCGACACTCTTGCCGTGAATACTTCCGAACATTTAACATTCTTACCTTCCCTTCAATTTTTATTCTAGAAACCCTGAGCTTTGTTAAACAAAATTTCCACCATTTTTCAACAGCTTCTATCATATTTACAACCTTCGCAATAACCACATGATTAACATTCCTTCTCATTCTACTTCTTTTTTTAAACGTAACCTTCTATACAATGGAGTCAAAATTTTCAATAGCTTACCAACTGCACTGAGGATGGAGTCCGATAGCACTAAGTTTCGGCATCAGGTAAAATACCTCATTGATAAATGCCATTATAGCCTCAAGGAATATGTGGCTGGCGGTCATATAAAATAGATCCGACATTCTTGACTTAAAGGTAAATAAGTTTTATGTATTTTTAGTTTTCTTATTTTGTAAATATTTGTAAATTCAAATATTGTGTATAGTTAATACTGACTTTGTAAAATTATTTAGCTATATATTCAATGTATAATATTGACTTGGCAAATGCAAGATATATTGTCAATTGTGCCCAATAAATAATTGATTGATTGATTGATCCTTATATATAAATTTTGAAATAGACAAAAAAAAGAAAAAAAGAAATAATGTTTAACGATCCAAAATTTCAATATGAATCTGAGAAGGACAACATGAGAGTGAATTTATCTTTAACAATGGGTTAAATTAACAATCTTTTGTGAACTATATAAAAAACAACAAACAATACATCACATGTTATCAACCTTCAAGTATCTTATCAGCAAAATAGTTTGCTCATATACTTTTAGTCTTAGCAAGACAGACCTAAATTTTAACACTGTCACTAGTAATCCTTTACATTATAATCTTGCAACAACTGAACATTATACTCTCATTATTATAATTATACTCCATAATATACATTATAATCTTGTATATTGTAGTAAAAATAAACTACATTCAATGAAATAAAATTAAAATATTTAGATAGGGCATGCAATATTTTAAATTGATAGATATAGTTATGTATACCTCATTAGTTAAAGATTTGGCAAGAATTTGTAAAGAAACAAATTTTTAAAATTACAAAACTAACCACTTTTGTTATAATGCATAATGCAGTCAGCTAGGAAAAAATTCACAAATATTAAACATTTCACAAAATGTTAACAAATAAGTGAAATAACGGATTTTTAAAGTGAATTTTGTATCTAACAATAAACATTGTAGCAGTTCTATTGGTGTTCACAAAATGATGTTTTAGCTCATGTTCATTAAATGTTATTCTACTTGAGTTGGGTAAGTAAATACTCACGTAATATAACCTCTCACCAATATCCTGTTCCTCGTTCGAGACATCTGAGCGTCAAATGGAACTTCGTGATATTGGTTGATGGCATTAGCAGCACACGACAATAATCCTGTACCGACTGAGCAAAAGGCAAAAGTTGACAGATCAAATGCAGCTGGAGCCATGGCATATCCTGCCATAGATGTTAATACTACCAGAGCTGAAAAATTTGGGTCCTGTCACGTTATCAATAACAAAACACATGCCACTTAAAAAGACAAATTTCATATTTAATCTAGGACAGAAAGTTTATGTTTAATTTAGGACAGACTTTCACTTTACAATAACAACATAAATATTCCTGGTTACAGAATATTGAAATAGGTGTAAAATTTTCATAATAGTTAATTTTATTAATATTCCTTCAATCTACATACTGTATAAATACACAATATGATCATTATCCCCTTAACTATGGATTAAAAATGTCATATAATTAATTATTTCTTTCTTTTTTTTACCTAAACAGTGTTTGTTACTCTTGGCATAAAGACTGAAAGCAAATAACTATCATATATTACTTTAAGTTTCAATGGTTGAGGATCAATATGAATCAAACATGCTTGTGGTGAGTTTTGAGCTAAACTGCAAACGGCTTTATGCCAGTCAGGTGACCTATATGTGGTGCTACCTAGCAGATAAGTTTTGAAACCCTTATAGAATAATCTAAAGGGAGCATTTAATATGGTTAATTTATGTAGACACATTTTAAAAACAGTATGTAGAACACAATGGTCAACATTTATTGATTATAACATTGAGTTACTGGCACATTTTTAGGCCTATATTTTTGTCACTGACAGAATATTAAATCACTACCTTTCAAGGGATAAGAAAACATTTTATCAACAGGGTGTTTTAATATAGCCAGCAAATTTACATTTGGAAATTAACAGTTATATAGACTGTAATAATCTTGTTGATGACCAGTAGAGTTTAATTAAATTTGCATTGTAAGTACAGATGTGCTTAGTAGTTGATTTCATAGAAAATTAATTTTAATCCTACCCCTTACAAGTTTGTAAGTTTTTTTGTCAATTATTACTAATGAAAATGAGAATTCAATGAAATTCAATCTTCATTATAAATAAGAAAATATCACTAATTCATTCACAGTTGTTGATTAATTTGCTGATAATATTAATGAGCCTCCTTGAATTAAAACAAGCAAATGAAATATATTTTTGTATATCACCATAGTTGAAATATGTCAGTTAATAAAGAAAACAGAAGACAGATGTATATTATTACAACTCCTCGTGAAACAACGTTTGAAACAATATTTAAAATGAAACTTACTGAAAATATGGCTTATACAGAATAAGTTAGTGTACATTTTCTAATTTGTTTTGCTTCATTTTCTTAAAAAATAATGGTCAATAACCTTAATAGAGCACTACATGTAAAGATTCAAACTTACATGTGAGTCGTGATTTGGACAGTTTGAGATAATGTTTAGGCAAGTTTCGCCAGTCAAGAGTAATGGGAGTCCATTCGCACTCCGTCTGTTGGAGAGGGCGTGGCTTCGTTGTTTTGATTTCCGCCTCCACATGTTGAACAGGGCTTTTCTCTTCAGGCTGCTTTGTTACAGTTGCTAGCCTGGTCGAGCTCTGGAATGTGTTACAATTTTTTAAATTTTTTAATACACAAAGAGTGTTATTATTAAACGAGAAGTGTTTATGTTGTATCATTTACTTAATTTCAAATTACAAAAGCATTTGTTAATTTATAATCATAGGTTTGGTTAAAGGAAACTAGGCCATGAATTAGTATATCGGAGAGATAGGACATCAGCAAACTTACCTTAGAAGACAAGTTCACTAACACCAGAGTAGCAGTAACATACACAAAAGAATCACATAATCACATGAATTTTCAGTACCACTGGCACTTTCTTCAGGTGATTAGAGAGAAAGACCCAGCAATAGTGGAAGCTGGGTAGGTGGCAGTGGTAGGGGTGTTTAGTGGTGGGGGTTGTACATCCATAGAGCAACACTCAGGTATTGATGCAGTTTTTTTTTTTTTTTTTTTTTTATACACATATGAAGTTTGCTGATGGGCAAGTGGTTGAAGGGAAGTGGTCTATCTTATGTTCAGATTAGGTTTGTCACCAGATTTTGTCATCCATTGGTGTGCTAATTCCATCCTTTGGAGTTGAGAACTATTGGCATGAGAACTATTGGGGGGAGGGGGGAATTTACTTCCCATGCCAATAGCTCCCAACTCCAAAGGATGGAATTAGCACACCAATGGATAACAAAATCCCATAACTCACCTAATCTGAATAAGATAGACACCTCCCTTCAACCCCTTCCCCATCAGCTAACTTCATATATATACCAACTGAAAAAAAAACTGCATCAATACCTGACTGTTGCTCTATGGATGTACAATCCCCACCACTGCCACTTACCCAGCAATAGTGGAAGGCATGCTCTCTCTCTCTCTGAAGAAAGTGCCAGTGGTACTGAAAATTCGTATGATTATGTGATTCTTTTGGGTATGTTACTACTACTCTGGTGTTAGTGAACTTGTCTTCTAAGATAAGTTTGCTGATATCCTATCTCTACGATATATTAATTTATAATCAGCCTGTACACTTAAGAGATGTCGACAGGTTACCTTTACACTGTTCTGATACTAACTTCAAAGGCTGTTCAGGATATGTTTCAGGAGGCAAGAAAGTATTTTAAAAAATTAAATAAGTTTTCTCAACTTAGGCAGAGAGATTACCACATATTATGTATAAATTGGCACAAGTAAATTTTACTTTTAACTTACAAAAATAACTGTGTCTATTCCCAATCCATCACAACCACAAATATAACTGATAAATAACAAAGTTTCCACTATCTTAACTAAAGCAAATTGGTACAAGTCTCAGAACACCGCATTTACATCATTTTTCAAAATATGCGGAGGAATTTTGGTCGTCTTTCTTTTAAAATACTTCACTAATGATTTTAACAAAGTTATAGAGCAGAAGGAACATTTTTCCAACACTGAATTTACCATACACAATTAAAAATAATAATTCTTTATAGAATTTTATATGAACATGAAAATAATTTTCAACAATTAAATTAAATAAATACAATTTTCACATTATCATTTTTATTTAGTAAAATATTTTGATAAGTGCAGCAAACATTAAATAATCAATTAGATTATCAAATAATTGGTGTCCAATTAGGGTTCCCACATATTCTTATCCACAAAGAAAAAAAAGGAACCAATTTATTTTTATTTTAATTAACCCCAAAAAGTGTTTGTCTACAATAATGATGAAAATGTTATAAATGCTTTACATATTTCCTTAGGATAAATTCATATTTTTGGGATAAATCAATACTAATATCTTTGAAATATTATTTTTCTTGACATTTCTCTCTATTAAACCATTAACTGAATTCTCATTCCGCAAATGTATTTACAGAGTATGTACAGAGGCTGATTCGAACTTAACACACTGTAGTAATGCTGTTTAACATTCCTTACGTTCATTATTGTTAATGTACAACATGACTTTGATCTTGATCCAAATGTATCAGCTAATGTACATTGTAATTAACTCACTACAGCTTAAGTTAATAAATGATAACTGAAAACCAACCAGACGATATATACATATATAATTTTAAATTTCTTAATCTATCCTAATAACATAGCCATTTCATATGTAAGTACGGCTTGTATGTATGTATACTTGTAAATATAAGACTACTAGCTGTACCCGCCCGCTTCGCCGGTCATAATATTGAGTTTTAATTGTATCATTGAAATGTGCAGCAACCTTTCAGTTTACACAGTATCCAATTTACAACAGCTGATGTTTTGTGTAGTTTACTACTGTACTCAATTATTTTTAATTTTGAAAATTTTGCCTACCACAATTTTATTCTATTTGTTTTTATTTAACAGCTGTTAATCAAATAAATCAATCAATTAATATAGCTTCACAAGAAATCAAAACATAAAAATATAAACAGTATAATTTTGACATATTTAAAACCCACAGCTGATATTCTTTTTATATTTGACTTATTATACCTTCATGCATCCTGCTATTTGATTAACATCGAAACTTTAGAAGTCCAAGGGATGGAGCCCTGAGGGATTAAAGAAAGGGGAATAGGACAGAAACCTTCCCTGGGGTGTATAGAACAACTTCCCCAAGTTTCATGGCGATCGGCTGGACGGTTTGGTAGCGCATAAAGGATAGACAGACAAACAAACATACATTGGATTTTATATATATAGATAACCTGACTGGTAACAAAAAGAAATGTGCCATACATGACTCTCCACACATCAGTCAAATGCAGAAGGGGAAACAACGTCAGAAGATAACATATTTAACAGGTGATAGCAACTTCATGACCATGACTCATGCATATGTTTGCATTGTCCCAAAAATAATCTTATTTTGTTAGATATATTACCATTATTACATCACATCACATTATTATTTTAATAATTTATTATTATACTCGAAGCATACTCAATTGGGAACATTACCTCTAAATGAACAGAACTACTTACGTGGTTGCAGTCACAGTCGATAAATACTATTTATTAAAAAGAACAACACAACATAATGAATAATATATAGACACATAAAATTCTAAATCTTAACCCTTTAAGGACCAACAAAAAAGAAGAAAAAAGTGCACACTTTTTTTCCCCTCATTATTCAAGTGCGAAATGTAAATATTTAGGTTGAAAATATGGAGATACACAAGTCTTTACACATTTATTTATAAAATCTGTTCTAATAAAGATACAAGGGTACTTCTTTGACCCAAATGTTTGTAATTGAGACTTTATCAGAATAAATGTCCAAAAAGTCATTTCGAAATTTTTAAACATTTATATTTTGTCAAAAACAATGTATTTTGTTTCATTTTTTTTTTATGCTTACAGCTTGTAAACAAAAAATATTTTACGTGTAGGAAACTATGTTATCGAAGTCTAAACTTAATCACCTACAAACACAGAAAGAATTACAACAATCAAATTGAAAATAAAAAAAATTATAACATGAAATATTTTGTTAATACTGTCAGATTTGTACGTTAAAATTAACTCTGTCTATTATTGTCAGTTCTTTTCATTAACGTTATATAGGCAGAGATAAGCAAATTTAAAGCTGTAGTTTCCTTACAGTGCTCTTTATTCCACCAGCAGATGAAATCAAATACCAAATAGAGAGACATAAAATTAAAACTAATTTTATTAAGAAAGTTAAGTTATACAGATAAGAATCAAATTAGTACTGTATGTTTTATTTTTCATTCAGTCCAAAAGCAAAAATTTACATTAGTGTGTATTAAAATCTAATTGTATCTGTCTAACATAACTGATTTATCAATATTTTTTTACAGTAATACTGGTTAGCTCATGTTCGTTGTTACATGTAAAGATAAGCAAGCCTTTACACATTTATTTATACAATCTGTTCTAATAAAGATACAAGGGTACTTCTTTGACTCGAATGTTTGTAATTGAGTATCAGATTAAAGGTCCAAAAAGTCATCTCGAAAATTTTAAATATTTATATTTTGACAAAAACAGTGTAAATTGTTTCCAAATTTTATATTTATGACTATACTGTTCACTATCTTGGTACATGTAAACTGTATAGTCGTAGCACCTATATGATACTAAAGTCACTACAAGTGTATGGGAGGGTGGGTGGGTCACTATCTCGGTATGTGTATAGTCGTAGCAAGAATTGTATATAACAAAGAATAGGATGGACACTTTGTTATACACATAACCTTTAACTAATGCTGGTAATATTATTTACTATTTTAGTTGAAAAGTGTACTTACCCTTATCAAAGGGCGGTATAAAAACAGAGTGGCTTGTGAAGGCAAGTGACAGCACTGTGTGAGCCGATGGCATGATTTTAAAACAAATAGCATGATTCAATTACTGCTTCTCTTTCAAGTCATTCTGAAATTGAGAAAAAAATCACTGTAAAAACATTCCTGAGTTTTTCTATCAAGACTGTAATTCTAACAAGTAGTATAACCATTGATTTTATCAACGGTATAACCTTCCTGTTCTCTTGAAAACTGTATAGATTGATCCTTTAACTGACCATAGAAAACAGAACACAAAAGTGTATTTTCACACACACACTTTTGGTGCATTACATTATTTGCACTTAAAATATAACTACATTTTTGTGTTTAGTTTCAACTTGTTTATTACTGTAAAACTTGTAAGAGAGTTGAATATATTTGATGTCATGTCAAGCAACATACATATAAGTATATATACAGGGTGACATTTAAGTCTTAGGACGACTTTATAACTTTTAAACGACAAGAGATATAACTACTAAATTTGGCATATCATTACTGGTAATAGTAAACTACTTTTCTGTGTAGATGGTGATCAGATGTCACCTTTGGGGGACAGCCCGTTAGGAGTGACAGCCTATATTGATTTGTACATCATTTTAAAGGTCTAGTTGAACTGAAAACATTGCCGCAAACCGGACTTCAAAAGGTTGATCCAGTCAGAAGAAATTGCTGTTTAAGGTTTTAAAATTTTAAATACATTGTACTTACGAATAACAGAAAGTTACAAGTTGAAGGGAATACTAACTAGAGAATACTTGAAGGTAAATTTAAATGCCAACAAGTATCAAGATATGCTCCAAAATGATTTAATTCCTGCTCTACAGGCTGCTTGGCGCTGATTTCCAAACATGTTTTTTCTAACAAGACGGAGCACCGCCATAACATGGTGTTCAAGTGAGGCAATACTTAGATACAGTATTTCATCACCGGTTGATTGGAATACGTGGAGCGATTGAGTGACCGGTTTGTTCCCCTGACCTAACTCTGCTGCACTACTTTCAATGGGGCTACCTCAAAGACAAAGTTAATGAAACTCAACTTACAGACCTGATTGACCTTATTACACAGGATAGCACAAGCTGCTCCACACACAAGCTGTTCCACAAGACTACATAGAAAACGCATTAACTAATTTTTATAACCGGTTAGCGCATTGCTACACGACCAACGAGGAACATTTTGAACACCTAATTTTAAAGGAGTTCAGTAAGAATTCCCTTCAACTTGTAACTTTCTGTTATTCGTAAGTACAATGTGTAACATTTTTAAAACTTTGAACACCAATCATTTCCCACTGGATCAAGCCTTTTGAATTCCGGTTTGTGACATTATTTTCAGTTTAACTAGACCTTTAAAATTATGTACAATTCAACATAGGCTGTCATTAAAGATTTTCTTTTTACTCCTAATGGACTGTCACCCAAAAATGAGATTTGAACACCATGTACACAGAAAAGAAGCTTACTTACTGTCGGTAACGGAAGGCCAAGTTTAGTTGTGATAACTCTTGTTGTTTAATAGTTATGAAGTTGTCCTACTGTCAGATTCAAAAAGCAATGCACTCGAGTTTGAACCTCTGCTACAAAATAAAAACCCATCAGATTCCGTTGTGTTGTACATCAAAATTTAGCTTATTTAATTCTACATAGTTTCATATAACTTACATATTCTTGTTAAGACTTTAAGAATTTTTATAGCAGGTAGAATACAATAAAAACACAACATTTTAGCACTTTTGGAGTAAAGCTCAACTTTAAAAATGTCTAAAACAAATAGTACTAAAGATAAGTCAGTGAAACTTTAACCTCATGTGAATAAGGTTGTTGTTTGTAGTCTGTCCAAATTCTAGAATGTTTTCTTTTTTTACAAAATTTTCTGTTGTAATTTTTGTAAACACTTGCAGTCTTAAAAATGGCTGATCATACAAACTACCAAAACAATTCAAAAATACCGGATTGAAAAATAAAGTAAGATTATAAAACGGTAAGTGCTATAAAAAATCTTGCGATTTTATATCACATGATAACTCAACTGACATCAATGTGCGCTTATGTGTAAGCAAATCTCCTCGGGCAACACTTCAAAACTAGTTTCAACTGAGCATTTTGGTGTTGCCGAATCGTGCGCCTGGATGTGTTTAAATAGTACATGAAAGTTTTATTACTGTGGAAGTATTGAACAATTAATCAATCATGTTTTCTATCTAAATTTAAACCATTTTTTAATCACCTTTTGTCATGAAGGCTTTGGATCTCCAACTACAGGTTTAAAAATGTTATAGCTCTAAAAACATTGTCAAATTGAAAAATAATATTTACAATTATGTAAATTTCACTTGTAAGAAGCTGAATGTAACGTGAAAATGAAAGCCAACTATTACATTGGTGATTTTCAGGATGTACTTATCACATTTCTAGTAACCGTGAGTGATTCATCAGCCTTTAGCTGTAATGTGAATACCTGTCATTCATAACTAATAAGTCCCCTAATACGGGTGGAAGTCCTGCTGCATGGCGTAGCAACCCCCCTGTCATAGTTCGGTGGCTCAGTCAGCCATGCTATTACGGCACATCGATGTTTGTTGAATTATCATGTGATATAAAATCATAAGATTTTTATCGCACAACCGTTTTATAGTCTTACTTTATTTTTCAATCCGGTATTTTTTAATCATTTTGGAAGTTTGTATGATCATCAATTTTTAGAGTTTACAAAAATTACAACAGAAAATTTTGTAAAAGAGTAAAAATCCTAGACTTTGGACAGACTACAAACAACAACCTTATTCACATGTGGTTAAGGTGACTTTAGTACTTTTTGTTTTAGACATTTTTAAAGTTGAGCTTTACTCCAAAAGTGCTAAAAGTTCGTGTTTTTATTGTATTCTACCTGCTATAAAAAATTCTTAGTCTTAACAAAAATATATAAGTTATATGAAACTACGTAGAATTAAAAAGGCTAAATTTTGATGTACAACACATCGGAATCTGATGAGTATTTATTTTGTAGAAATGGTTCAAACTCAAGTACATTGCTTTTTGAATCCGACAGTAAGACTTAATTGTCACCCTGTATATATCTAAATTATATTACATTTTGTACAAATTTATAGTAAGGTTGATATGTACTTGTTTGAAGCTATTATACAGTTTACACATTGATACATATTAAAACCACAAATTAAAAATAGTAAAAAATATACGTCATATAGAGGAAATGTGACGTTTATAATAGTTTTAATAAAGAAAAATTTGATTTTATAAGAAATTACACTGTATTAGATGAAAATTTAAAAAGATATTTTAAAATAGACTTTACTGAAAAAAAAGACTGGATCGGTACACCAGAAAAAAAAAGATTTACAGAAACACAACTAATCACCTGTGGACTTTATCACGTGAATAAAGTAACATTCAAGTAGCCTGCCTGATATTACATCTTCTTTCAAATAAGTATATTTAGTTTCTTAACCCTAGATGTGGCAGCTAAGAAACTCTACAGTGGCAAGTCAGTTTTCACTGTTTTGAGCTTAATACTTTTAAAATATTCTATGAAAAATACTTTTTTTTCATTAAACTGTGCCATGTTTTATATTGTTTTGTTCAGAAATAACTAAATAACCTTTTCTTATGCTTTTCACCATTTTATATGTATGTATATAATTTGTATTATAAGTAAAATATGAAAGTTTCTAAATCTTGGGATATAAAATTCAAAAGTAACCTTAATAATAAAATTGTTACTGACAAAATCAAAATGTATATGGTTAGGTTAGGTTAGGTTAGGTTAGTGTGTAAAAAAAGGTAAGACTTTTCAAGATAATGTTTGGTTCAAAATGTTATATTTATTTTCACTTTTAGAAATTTTTTGAAAATTTGTAATTTTTTGAAATTGTGGTTGTATGCAAATTTGTACGGGAAAAATTAACAACTATACATTTATTTCATAAAATCTAGTTTATTTTGTATAATATGATATTACCTTTCAGAAAATATAATTGTTATTTAGGTATAATGGTTATAATTATTTTGTTAGGTATACTAAAAGAAATAATATTTATGAAATTTGAGAAAAAAAAAATTTGTTAAGAGTTGAACAATTACATCCCGGTGATCTAAAAACTAAATGTATGAGTAAAAGTATGACTGTAAATCAACAATAACACAAAATGAAACATAAATCGCAAAAAGAATAATATATTACATAACCATGGAATAATATCCTGGTAAAATAACCAGGATGACCAGACAGCCTAGTGCGCAATGGAACATTCCTCTTTTTAACAGCTGAAATAAACAAGGCCAAGCTATAAATAAGCGCCCAAAATAAGTATTTCTTGTTGAACATTTCTTAACAAATCGAAGCATATAAGAATCGAATATATGAACAATACTGTTACTTAGTAACAGATCGAAAACAATTCAATACGAATTTGGTATCGTTTGCCAGTACAGAAAATAAAAAAAAAACATTGATTCAAATAAAATTCAATAGACTTTAATAATTTAGAAAGAATACTTTCTGTAACTGTTCTATAACTGTTTGTTTTGTTGCCAAGAAAATTCCAAATTCAGAGATGTAGCTCTCTACTTTCCCACACAGAAATTACCTACCATAATATTAGGGGGAAAGTGTATTATTTTGACGTTAATGCTCGGGCACGGCAACATTTGTTGAGTACAGGTTTTGTACTTAATTTTATTTCTGTTTTTGCGAAAATTCCATTTGGCATATTTTCACCAAAATATAATAGTACTCTTGAGAATATTCCGAGTTTAATGATATATAATATGTTAGATATTAAAGGTAATTTGTATAACAAAATAGTCAGTAAAAACAGGCTTGTAAATTCGATACCAATGATATCGTTTGCCACTGGAGAAACATTTTAAAACGATACCATTCTTTGCCACGTGAAGAGTTAATTAGCAATTAAGTGTTGGTAATAGTACAAAACACGTCACACAACACAAATTTTATTTCCAGATATTTTTAATTTATTTCTCTAAACATCAAGATTTTAGTTGTTAAAATTAATACAAAAAATGTGGCATTTCAATTTTTAGGCCCTTACTATACAGGTATGACGAAAAAATATTTCCTGTTGTTTCAATCAGTATTTATGCACTTTTAGACTTCCCTGAAATCTTGAAATTTTAGCCTCCAGTAGGTAAAATAGATGTAAACTATTTTTTTCTGCAAACAAATCTTTTTTTATTAAAAACAACTCTGAAAACTTACTACATTTCATTTTAATTTATATTACAGATTATTATATTTTAGTCATATTTTTTAATTAAGCTCAATTTTTATGATTATTTAAAAATATTGAAATGATTTTTAGACTGAACAAGAATTTACGTAAACTACATCCATATATGACAATTATTTCTAAAGATAAATGAGAAAAACTTGTGAAGGCTATGAATCTGATTTTAATGGAAATCCAAAAATGTTGTTGAATATAGGGCCTATTTAGGGTTAGGATAGGATAGGATAACGCTTACATGGGCTCAGGAAAAATCACAAATGGTATCTAAGCACTTTCCAGACATTTCTGAAACTATGACAGTTTTTAAGTGGTAAAAATCAGCTAATACTTTTTTAAATAGGTTCTTTTAAACTGCATAAAAGTAATTTCTCTTTTCCTAATCAGGGTAACAGATAGCTTAATTCAATAAAAAAACAACTACAACGAGGATAACTTTCGCGGCAAATCACCTATCGTGGTCATATGAACAGTGATAATAGGACCTATGACTTGCCACAAAATCGAATTTGCATTCATTTCCACTGAAGGGACGGCAGGTAGGGTCCCGGCTCCCGATTTTTTCACAACTTTTTTGAGGAGATAAATATTAGTCTAAGTAAGTTATTCTTTAAGTAAGTAATGAAGTAAGTAAACAGTTGATTTTTCGGACCAAAAAATATTCCATTGAAAAACTAGTGATATCTTATTTAGCATAAACATGCTGTAATACAATTTTTTTGAGTTTATTTCTTTCACATAGCTAGTTTTTAAATGATCTTTTAGTAAAAAATGAGTTACCCGCAGATGAACTCAACCTCCTCAAGAGAAAACTTATATTTCTCCTCAAGAGAAGAAAACTCATATTCCACCGCTTTTCCAACAAGAAATCCTATTTTCAGAACTGTTTAGAAAGTGCAGTTATTAAATCTAAGATAAAAGTAAACAGTGAGTCTTCTCCTGACAAATGATCTGTAGCGAATTACAGGGTTAGGTCTCCTTATCTCAGACTTACATCATAGGACAACTTGTACACAATTGATCTAAGCTGGCAAGCAAAACTGTTTGGGTCATTATTCATGGACTTGTGTCCTGAAGGGAAATCCATATCATAGGTCTTGTGACCACAAAGGTTTAGTTATGTGTGGTAAATGTGGTTTAAAATATAAAATCTAACCTTCAAATAATAAGTTCAATCTTACCTGCTAAGTTATATGGCCGACTTAACTAGTGATTAAATTTTAATTATTTCAACAAAGGATGATTTTGGCAATTGTCAGTAATAAATTGAAGACTGGAAAAGTTTTAATTTTATGCAAGCTAATAAATCCAAGTTTACTTTTCATGTCCCATTAAGTTTGTTTGAATCACACTGTTTATTAGTCACAGTTGTAGTTATATCGAAATCTATACATAACAAAACTAAAACTATAGCTGTATGAATGGCAGTAACACTGGACTTGTCAAGAAATCTTTGATTTGAAGATTAGTTTAAAACAAACTTGAAAACCGCACCATGCTTGAACCTTAGCATCTCTAGCAGTAGACACAATACTAGCACAAAATAATCGTTTCGGATCGAGATCGACTGTCATTTAACATTGAAGTGCGTGCCCTTTTTCCAGCTGATTTTGAAACAACTAACAAGTATCAGATATTATCTTTGCTAAAATAAAATAGCAGAAGTGAAGGTAAATTGTATATAATAAAAATTATTTCGTTTCATACGTATGCCATGTTATAAAAAATACAATTTGTATATAGTATAAAAATAAGAATAGTTTAAGTTAAAAAAATATACATTCTATATTAAACATGTTTATTATTTTTTTTTTTTACTTTATTTAATAATAAACGTTTTAACACCATTATGCATATGAATTGATAACGGCAGACTAAATACAGTATCATTAATGAATAAATTACATATTAAACCTTTTAAAATTTAATTTAAAAAGGGTCATCCAATCCATCAAACCACTAAAGGAGACAAACCACTCTGTAACTAAACGATCCATAGTTTAGATAGACTCCTCGCAATAGCATGGCACTATCAATCCCAAGTGAAAGGAATAAAAAGGACGCTTTAAGAACACATTAACCCTTTGCATTATTGAAAACATTATTCATATCATATCAAGTAATTAAAGCTTCTTATCAATATTGCATTGTATAATTATTGTATTTTTAGTTATAAATGAATATTCCTTTTTTGTTTTTAAAGTACCGGTAAATTGAACTAGTTTAACACATACCATAATAGGCGATTTTTTTTCTTTTTATATTATATTCCAATGCTAGACTCAAATATATTATAAGTTTATAATGTGTTATTTATATATAATACATATCAAAGTGGCCATACTACTGGAAAAAAATGGCCAGCCATTTTCCAAACCAACCAAATGTATTTATGTTATACTCATTATTAATTGACTAGAAAATCTACCCACCCACCCATATGTAAATAAATGATATAAATTTAATCATTTATTTACATCAGAGCAGAAGAGACTAAAAATCATCATTCTGTATCAACCTTAAAAACGCATTGATGTCTTTTCCTTTGGAAATCATTGAAAAAAATAAAAAACAAGACGCTCCCTTCGGAGAATTTATTCATTATGTTTGTGTTCTTCCAAAATAAAACTGATACAACTTCATATTTTTATGAACGTATCTCTAGCATCAATATCAGAACAACCAGAAGTCTGGGAATTGTTGATGATACATGTCGCCAAGAACTTACTTTCACACCTATGATGACTTTATACATCACCCATGTCTGCCCAATTTTGGATTTCTCTGACGATGTTTTCTCAGCTTGGCAACAGAACACATTTTGGCCTTTGATTGTGTGTCTTTATGTTTGGGTAGTAATTGCACTACCACTACCAATACCTTGAAGGGAGTGTTCCTGATGTCTGAACTTCTTCAGATTTCCTCTTTCGCTGTCAGAAGAATAGTGATAGTTTTGTTGTTTTTGTTCATGACTTTTACTGTCCTAATACCCTATTTAACAAGTCTCTACGAGAGTTGTATATGCTTATTGTATTCGACTGACAGTTTTTACAAATTGTTAAATATAATTTTTGTATAGTTTTGAAAAACTACTAACTTTGCATATTAAACTTTGTATGATATAATTACAATACTTCCACTATTTAGTGTAAGTCCATTATTATGCTATTGATATTATCCTAATTGGTTGTATTTTACAATGGATGGTAAAATAAATACCTCTTTTTGTTCCACCATCACTAAGTGAAAGCCCAAGGTGAAGTGCACCTGAAGATGGACATCCTTTGAAACCGGTTGTGCTGAAATCTTAAGATTGGTGGTGGAACATAAAAAGAGTTATTTTTGTGTAAGAACATATGCATGTTTGGACATTGCCTGCAGTGATGACAGAGTATTACAATGCATCCGATTAATTGTAAATAGTATTCATATAATGAGCAGATTCTCTAAAGACCAAGATAATTTAGTAACACCTATTGAAGCTTGTCAGTTTAAAACATAATATGTTTTAACATAACATATTATGCTTTTTTTAATAGATGAAGTTAACTGAATGAAATATTGTCAAATTAAAATTATTACAATATTTTGTCACTTCAGATCACATTTTTCTGTTAATGACAGTCTTAGTTTAAAAATTTTTGTTGCATATATTTATTATTTTATTCTAACATAATTAGTTATCCTTAGTGGTTATTATAATTTGTCATTGTACAAAAATGTATTTAGTTAATTTTAATAGTGAAATTAAATATGTTATTTCTTGTTTTTGTTATTTTTTATATCTCCCAGCTACTTGGGGATGATGTGTTTGGGAGATTTTATAGGCGATAGGTTCCTTCCTCGCTATGCTTAATACCGACACCGAGTTCGCTCAATGGTTGCCATCGATGTGGACACTACTAGAGAAGTCTGGGGTGTCCACGTTAGATGGTAGTCAATGTTAAAATTTTGTGTAAGAAAGAGAACCGAGTGTCAGTTTGCTGAAAATAGACCAACACTACATGGTTCGGATTCCACATAAACATGTAGGTCCCATAGTTGCCCTGGCTATTGGCCATTAATAAATAGTCCTTTCTGAGATAAGTTGAACTCAGATAGTAACAATGACTACACTCGTTCATCTACACTCATTCGAAATCCATATTCGCCCATATCTTGACGATTGGCGTCTTAAGAATGAATAAATAAATTATATTATATTGTTGTTAGTAGTGTTTGTTTCTTTAATTACTATGTCTTCATCATTGTTTAGTGTTTAAGTTTGTTCTATGCTTGATGTTAGATAAATATTAGTGTACAGTATTTACTATGAGCTGACGGCCCTTGCTTCACTTAGTGAAAGAAACATGAAAAGAAAGGGCTTAAAGAATAAATCTGGCAACAGGATTATTAGTTTTAAGAATGTTTACTAATCAATTAAAATCATCAAATGAAAATGATGATTTTCATTGCTACGGTGCTTGCATTGCTACCTAATATTAGTGCTATATTTTGAAAAAAAATCTTTTAATTAATTGTATTTTTAAATTGTCCCATTATGTTTGTCAAGTCGAACTAACAATTTCTAAATCACAGATGATAGACTTTTGTATTACACTATTATATTAAAATAATAGTAATCATAATAATTAAAATAATCATAAAATATTCTTTATGTTTTGAAGAAGTCTATAAAACAAATTAACAAATGTTTGTTTAGTGCTGTATCTTTATGGTCATCTCAAATGTGAGGAATTTGTAAATGTAGTATTTTTAACAAATATTATTTCTATCTAATTTTACTTTTTTACACACAACTTTTGTACATACCCTGTTGTTCTCATGGTGAATTCTTGTCATGTATCATGTGTTTGAAATAAATTATTCAATTAAAGTAATAACAGTGTTTTTATTCTAGGAAAATTATACTCCTTAGGAATTGAATTTCAAGGAATTTGAACTGATCATATTGATCTTGTTGTTAAAAGCTTATCTCTAGAATCTGCTTTTTGATTAACACAGCATATCTATCATATGCTGTGTTAATTTGGGGGAGTGAATACTCTTGGACCAACTCTGTATTTTAACTAAAAAAAGGCTATAAGGTTGGTCTTTAAATAAGGTTACAGATCATTCTATCGAGAAGTGTTCAAAACGAAGCAAAATATTAACTTTTCTCTGTCTATATATTTTCAGTTGTGTGAAAAAAAATCCCTTGGTGTTCTTTACTGCTCGCAGGCAAAGTAGATAAAATTAAGAAATTGTCTTCTATTGCCATTAAACATAACATACAGTACACAGTAGGCAAAGGTCAGATATCACAATAACAAGTTTCCTAATATTTCTGTCAATAACTCTTAGAGAGGTCACTTATTCTTGCAGTAGATTAGTAAAAGAAACATACAGACTCAACAACTTGTAACAACTAAATAGATAACATTTAATAGTTTTACAGGTCAGACATACTACAATTAAGAAATTCAGGTACAGAATAAAAAGCTTTAGATTTTAACCATTTACAAAGTCTAATTTTAAAGCTAGGCTGTTGAAGTAGCCTGATAGCTTGAGGAAGTATGTTGAACATTTTTATTTGTTGGTAATAATGACCAAACAATAACGATTGACAAACAATATTAAAACCACTCTCATAAAACTATTTTTTTTCCAAAAAGCAATTACAATATATAAGTAGCTTAAAAAAAATCAAACTGTCAGAAAGTGTATGACATATCTTATAACTTAGTTAAGAAAATAATTCACCATTTAATCTTTTGTATTAATAAATGTTTAAGTGAAGGAATTTTTCCATCGGAACTCAAAATATCTAGAGTTGTACCAGTATTTAAAAAGGGAAGTAGAGACTTTCCTTCAGGACATAAGCTTATCTCTATTATTCCAGTCTTTGTAAAAATATCTGAAGCCATTATATATTCTCAGTTACATAGGTACTTTGATGATCATAAAATGTTAAGCGATTCACAATTTGGTTGATAATATGACATTAAAGACTGTCTGAAGCCAATGCTTTAGTACCAGCTTATTTGAGACATTCCTGAAATATCTAATCAATTTTGGCTGCTTTCCTAGTTGACAGAGCTGTGACTGCTTCATTTAGGTCACAAGAGTCTTGAAACTCCCAATAATGCCTGTAGGTTTCTGTTGATCTCTTGCAGTCTGTATATAACTTTCTTCTTGGAAGGTTGGTGGGATAACTTGGACAAGCAGACAATGTGCTTTTTTACGTCTATAGGTATTGGATATGGCTTAGCGCTGTCATCAGAAACTTACCATTGAAAGTTTCTGGAGGAGGGACCAACTTGCCAATATCAGTGGGTACAATTAAGGTTTTATTTTATTTATCTACTTCTCTCTCTTGGCATTATCTAGGAAGTAGCACTACATGGGCTACTTAGAAAACTACCCTTTCCTTCTATACGGTGGTATTGACCCTCCCGCAAGCCCATACATGTAAAGCTAACATTTATGGTACATATTATAAATATCTTCCCAGTTATTATAAAATTAATTCTTGCCAAAAAACAGTTAGGCATAAACTTGGTTTGTGTTTGATGGTCAGAACAAGTTTCTGTTCAGGTGGAATGAACATTCCTCGTAAAGAATAGACTGTGTTGTCACTTTTGCATCAGTGGAAATGCAACTACTGTAAATATAAATAGAAAATGATCAGCCATGTACTTGTAGAGCTAAAACTCAAACTACAGAGCATGTTGTTTACGACTAACCAGTTAATTAATTAATTAAACTGCAGATGCAGGTGTTAAATCACTGTGACTTGGACTTTGCTCTGATACATTAATATTTTGGTTGTTGTATACTAGAATAAAATCAAGGACAGCTACAGTCATAAATTACATTTTGGTTAGGCTACATTAGTTGGCACTATGGCTAAGTGCTGTAATCCAGATACTTAGGGATTAAGTGTTGTGGAGATTGTAGATGACAATTTATTCTTAGTCCTCTTAATATTGAAACGGCATCCGTTCAATATTTGGTAATTGTACTAGGGAAGTCTAGGATGTCCATGTTGACTGGTAGTCAGAGTTTTTATGCTTTCCTGGCAAGTGAACTGATATGAGTCTTGTTAGCTAAAGATAGTCCAATACTATATAGTATAGATTCCATGATAAGCTATGGATGCCTTAGTTGCCCTTGCTGTTAGGAAATTGCATTTTCTATAACAAGGAATCAGTTGATGACCTTGATAAGAAAGAGTACATTGTCTACACTTATTAGCAATACATATTCACTTATACATCTTATATAAGAACCTTACAGAGTAAAATAAAAATACCATTTGATTTGTTTTCTTACTGTTATTAGCCTTCGTTGTCCTTTTCAAGGATTATTAATGAGAGACTAAATGGCAACAAAGCAGACTTATCATTTGAAAATAGACCTTTAGAGATAACAATATCTCTAAAGAACTTCAGACCAGTTTGAATGTTTTGACCCAAAGCCAATTGAACTTAAAAAGCGAGCTCCAAGATGATTAGTTTTATTGATTGACTTCACTGAAGTTGCTGAACTTTAACTGGGATGTAAGATAAAGGAAAATTCCATAAACACGTGATCAAACACGTGAAGTCTGCATTGTGTCAAATGATAACATCTTAAAAACCAATCAAAAGAATTCTTATGAAATGTTAGTCCATAAGAGATTTGATTCCTTCAGACACCGTATTAGACAATCAAGTACAATTTGTTATCACTATTGTCAATTGATAATGTGTCATTGTCTTATATTTCAGTTTTAAATATTTTTAACAGTTCACCTGTCTAAGAAAACTTACCTAATTGGATGTAATATGATGTACAAAATAAATAAAAATTAATTGTTTACAATATTATTGTTGTTAAAAAAATAATTTCTTTCTTTATATTTTTGTTATTGACTTAATAATATTGTGGTTTTACAAAAAATATTTCAAAGCTAAAACTGAAAAGGTGGAGAAATTGCTGCAAAATCAGAATTGTTTGTCGCTTATAATTTTTTTTTCAAACTCAGTAAGATTTAACTGGGTACATAATGTACATAAATAAGTTTGAGGATGGTAAACACGGTTCACTAAATTCAATCACTTTAATATTTGTATGTATAAATTTGTGTTGTGTGGCATTCATTTGTTCTTAATTTTAATACTTAATGTACTTAGGTATATTTTTTTTCACTACATTACTATGAGTTTAGCTGTTTTCGTTATGTGTTTACAACCTGCGAAACATCATATTTTCATCAGCTGTCTATTGTTTACTACTGAAAGTAACATTGTTTACAACCGAAAATTTTCCACAGTCAACAACAGCTGTTTTTATTCTGTAGTGTAGTGAAAAGTATCGTTCAAAACTCGAGTGAAAGTGTTTTGTATGTTCTCGACCATTTGAAGTGCTCAACAAGTCTCGCACTTCAAACATATGGCCTCGAACATGCAAAACCCCATTTTCCACTCTTGTTATGAATATAACAAAATTATAAATTTGTACATTTACGATTCTATTAATTATATTTTTCAAAATCCACATCTACTAACACATAACAAAGACATTCATTTACATTATACAAGAAATAGAAGCACTGCTATTATAAAATTCAACAGATTAAATAAAACTCTAAATAGTCATTTGGTTATTCCCATCAAGATATATAACCATTTAATACATTTAATTTCTAAATATGACCAAAAATCGTTCTTGAAGAAACTCTATGGCTGGCTTCTGGAGAATCCTTTTTATTTACTAAATGATTTTTTTTGTACAAATTCTATACTGTTTTAGTGTTTTTTTTTTTTTTTTTTGTTTTAATTTAGAAACAGTACATACATATTACTGTATTGTAATATTTTATTGTTTACTTTATACTAGACTTGGCTACTGTAATGAGCTACAACAAGACTTTGTCCATGAATTGTATGATTTTTATGACAATAAAATGAATTTGATTGATTGATTTGATTGATTACTAATGCTTCAAATGTTTAAGGAAAAAACAACGTTTCGACAGGTTTTTTTTCATACACTGTTGTCATCAGGTGTTTTTGTTGATAATCGTCTTACATGGAGCCCACATATTGATTACGTTACCTCACGACTCTCAAGAGTAATAACGTATATATTTATGTATCTACTAAAACATTTGCTCATTTCTGTACCACAACCTTCTATAAGAACTTCATTTTTTGCTTTTTTCCAATCTGTTTTCAGATACGGACTTTTTCTTAAGGGTAACTGCAGTAGAATACGGAAATTATTTTTTATAGAAAAAGGTTTTGAGACTAATGTCTAAATCTACGCCTTTAGAACATTGCAAAATAATTTTTATTGACTTGACAATCTTGACAGTAATAAATTTATATTTATTTGACTCTGTAAAATGTACTTAATTAAAAACCAGGGTCTTTTAGATTTCAACAGCATTTTACATGGGTACGATACTAGAAATAAAAGTAATACCCAAATAAAACACCGTAGATTGAGTAAAAGTTTGGCTTGTCATGTAGTTGTGTCACTGAAAATATATAACAAACTTGTGAACTTAATAAACAAATACACAAAGAAAAAAATCAAAGATAAATTGTACTTATAGCTTGTTAGTAATCCATTTTATACACTCATAGAATTTTTATCAATTAACAATATCGTATGTTAAATTTATACTCTTTCTTTTAAATTTCTTAACACTTCTTCATTTTATGTAAACTTATTTTATCTTTTTGAGATAAGACTAAAATATTATCGATCTTAGAGAAAAAAATACAAGTGTTTATACAATTTTTTTTATAACTTATTCAATCTAGAATGTATTAAGACAAGATCTATTGTACAACAATGTATTTAATTGTTAATAAACGTTCATATTCTTACTACTACTTTATCCTACTTAAGGTATCCTTATCTAAACTTATTTCAATTAAAACCATATTTTTTAAACACATCAAACCATATCAATATAAGACAAAATTTAAACAACTACATATTTGTAGATTAATATGGACTCCATCAGAGAATCATGTCTTCTCACAAACTGTTACAAATATATACAATTTTGACAAAATATACATTAATAAACACAAAATATGATAACACCACCAATCAACAATACCAGACAAGATTATTAAAAGGTAAAAATATCCAACGGAACATGATCCACATGATAATTCCACCAATTATTGGAGACCAAAAACCACAAATTTAATTAAGATGTAGGATAAGGTTTACACCTGTGTATAATGTGAGTTATGAACCTGTCTGAACACTGTGTTTGTTTATTTAAATACTTCAAGTACTGGAAATTTCCAACAAATTGCCAATTGTTGACTTCACAAAAGAGAGCAACATATATATTATTTTATTATGTTGTTGTTACATTGTCTTATTATTTCATTCATACTATTAATGACAAAAATAAAGCAATATAATTACAACAATCTTTGTTTTTCTAAACACAGTTCATCAGTGAAGAATAGAACTTAACAACTGCAGGAAAGGAATTGTATGCAAATAAAAACTATAGCGACTGCAGGTACATTTTTCAAAAGACCATTAAGATTTGTAGTTATGATATAATTTTCATTACAAGATACAAAAATATTTTGAAACTATCATAATTCAACCAACCCTTTTTCTTATTTTTTTTTGTTTTTGGTTTATTTGTAAGCTTTAATTACTAACAATTACAAAAGTGTGCAAATACAAATATGCACACTTAAAGGTTTTGTGCACAAAAATAGGTAATTTTGTACAAATATGTAAATATAATTTTTAAATCATAATTTGCATAAATGTTTATTAATTAAATCAATTTACTTTGAATGACATAAATGTTTTGGTTTAAAAAAAAAGATCTCTTTATAGGTGGTCAAATGAAATATTAAGTTTATTATAATTTCCACTTTGTTTAATTTGAATTGAGAAAAAAATTGTCTCAAACTAAAAGAAATTTACTATAAGTTGTTTGAATGTTTTTAATGTATCTTACACATAATTTAAACAGATTATTTTGTAAACTTTTAGTATAATACTAATATATCAGTCTGGAAAAATGGGGAACTTCCAACTTAAAGAAAAACTGAATCTAAATAAAAACTATTTGTACTACTAACTTTGTTTATGCAACAAAACGCAACTACTTGATAAAACAGTAGTCTTTTTTCTATGTAAGTCATATTTACACAATAGGCTACTCAATTCCTTTTAATAGTTATTTTATCTAGGCCATTCAAACAAAAAATTCAGGTTAGGAAGTTGAGAAGTACAGTCTGTTTTTTTAGTGATAAGAGATAGCATAGAATGAAACATCAGGGGCTATCTATTATCAGCTGTGACTGTGCCTGAGTCAGATCACACCATGAAGAGCAGTGAGACCCTAATGGCAGAGGTGATTGTGGATGCTTTACCTTCCGGTAAGTATATCGTTAAAACAGAATAAAAATGTCAATCACTGAAGATTAAAATAAAATGAAAGTGTCAATTATGAAAGAACTAGATTTGATAATGACAGTTCGAAAAAACAACACTCTTAAATACTTATCACAAAGCTACAACGTTAAACCTTTGTTTTAATAACGTTGCCGGTGCCTATTTTAAAATAAGTGGGTTTATAATAGTAGGCTGATATAGGAATTGTATACAAGGAATTTTTAATTTTAAATTAGAAAATTAAAAAAAGCTTCCGATCCAAGCTAATTACACATACAGTATATAATTAGAATATCTAGCGATTTTATTGTAATATATACTGAACTAAAGGTTGACATTGAAGACTGAGATCCCCTGGTAATTTATAACTAGTTAAGTGGTTTTGAGAAAAAAATCGTGATCTTTATCACAACAATTGGAGCATAAACTTTTTAATCAATTGGGTCACTTTAATCATTTGTGTAGATAAAACTGTCAGTATAACTATTTAAGTAGTATTCTTGTATTTTTTGCATCCTTTTCTAAAGTTGCAGGTAAAGGTATCTTTTATTCTTTGTATAAAAATGAAGGTCATTTGAGAGGTATGTATCAACCCATGCACAATCATGGGAGCTAATCTCATTAGGAGTGTTCAACAATATGTTTATAACAAATACTTTATAAACATATATGAAAAACTGTTATTTTCACTATGATCCTCAAGTAAATAAAATAAATAAATTAAGTCCTGTTTAGAATTAGAAATATAAAAATGGTTATTGCAATCAGTACTTATAGTCTAAGCCAATTAACAAGATTAAAATCAGTTAATTAATTTTAACTAAAGAATTTACATTTAATTCATAGTTCACAATCTTTCAGTTTTGTATAAATATAGGAATAATATCATTTCTAAACGTTTAAATTATTAATAGAAAAGAATACAACTTAAGTGCCAAATAAAGTAATTTAAATGCTACTGTCTTTAATAAATACCACGTTTCAAATGTTAAGTATAACAATAAAATTACAATATTTACATGTCCTTAGTGGTATGTACATAACAAGTTACTAGAGAGAAAAAGTACATATCTAACAAATATTAATTTTATTATAACTTAAAATTAGATTCTCAACAATTGAATGTGATACAAAAAAATTTATAGCATTTATTTATTATGAAATGAAATTCTCCTGACTCCTCTTGGAAAGAAATCTGAACGCACAAGGAACTGAGGTCCCTGTCCATTCGCAGGAGTTACTTTAATCCACTTGTGAATCGTACATTTTGTAAGACTCCCATATGACAAATTAAATCAACCAAATGCAGGACACGTACTATCATTGGTTGTTGACTACCCAATGGCATGAAAGTATGAAACGAATACAACAAACTTATAATATAATAGTTACTTACTTAAAAATACATTAAATGTTGTAAATATGTCTAATTCTCAATCGTCTGCTTCCCCTTTCATTAGTCATTGTGTGTGACAATCTAGCTTGCCTGCCTGAGAACGTTTCGAATATAGTGCAAACTGTATCTGAGTAATATCTGCTCTATCAACTGAAACGGATATTTACGATCACTTCAATTGGAGCTGTCTGAGGTTATTGACAGCTGTAATTGACTAAAAAATTTACTTGAAAACCAGAATAGTGACGAGGTAACCAATAAATTGAAAATCAAAATTGAAACAGTGTCTTTGTGATTTAAAGGATTCAATAACTAATAATTAGTAAATTTTTAATGTGTGCTTAATTGCCGCTAAAATAATAAATTAACTTTTTACTGCACAATATTAAACAAATTTTATAATAACTAGTTTTCACTTATTTTTAAAAGACACTGTTTAAAATTTTTTGAGCAAATAGAGGGATTTAAAAATTAAGAACACCTCTATCAATACTGTTACAACATTTTAGTGTTAAGAAACAAATGTAAAAAAAAAAACAAAAAAAAAACAAGAGTTTTCTCTAGACAATTTTAATACAGCATCTCAATGCTCTATTCCTATTATTCACTCAGTATTTATAATATTTTAGGCGGAAAAATGGAAATCCATAGTGGAGATATCTAACCAAACAAGACAAAATATTAGTTAAATTTAAAATGATGCTACAATTTTGAAATTCTGAAATAACAAAGTGATTTAAGCTTTAGGGGCAGGAATTAGTAAAGTAATACAAATATTTTCAACAGAGTTATATATTACTTTATTTCTAAAGCTCTTCTCATCATAACATAAGTGTTTTGGAAGAAAATGTTGTTTATCACTTACTTTCTTCTTCAATAGAAACTGTACCTTTCCACTGTTTTGTCTTGGTAATCTCAATCTTGGAAAATAACATTGTAACCCTGATAAAATAAACTGTAATCCTTTAGATTAAATAAACAGATAAAGTAGCGACAAATGTGAGATAGTTAAATGTAATTCTATAAACAAAAACATTTACTTAGTCAATATGTGCCTTGACCGATACATTATCTGAGCAAGGAGCGTTTGAGGGATTGCATCAGACAAATTTTGTCTGCACAATGTTGACACTGAGTCACACTACATCTAATTATAATAAGATATTATGTTTTACATTTTGTTGTTATTAATTTGATGTATTTAATGTTATTATTGTTATTTTATTATCATTAACTCATTTTAAAAAATTGTCTTAGCATTAAACAATTTTAATAATAATAATAATAAATGGAATTTATTATCTCTTATATACAATACATACATTACATTTGACAAAATATGAATAAGTCCTTCTCACCAGGCTGCCTTTCAACAAACAGGAAAATAAAACTATACTCAAATACAACTAAACAAACATAAATAGCACAAATATTTTTAAGACTTAAGAGACAATAAAATAGGGCCCCTGAGGCATATACAGCCTGTTTTGGGGGTTCCTTCCTAATAAATATCACTCAAAATAAAAATCCAACGGTAGCTAACAAAACTAATTTCCTTTTTTCCCTATATTACATATTATTATTTACAATAAAATAAAAACTACAAGAAAAATATATAATCTAAAAAAGAAATTCCATTTGTGCCTACAATAACAGTCACTTTAAAAGTTCTACTATAAGAAACTAATCTACAAAATGAAGCTTTAACTTAGAATGACAAATAAATCCTCAGTCTTCTCTAATGTTATTAACCAGTTCTTAATCCCCTTCAAAAATACAACTCTATTTAACGCTTGTTTTATTTCAATTGGTATCTGGTTATATAATCTTGGCGCAGTGAAATTAAAACATTTAGTATAAAACGTACTTTTTGGCTTCGGAATTTGAAAACAATCTGCCTTTCTTAACTTTTGCTTGACGATATTTTCTAAATTAATTAAATTTCCACTTCTTGAATAAAAAACTTTAAGTACTTTATACACATATAAATTTCTTAATGGAATTATTTTTAATTCTAAAAAACAGGGATAAGAAGCTTCTCGTATGTTTCTTTTCAAAATCAATCTTACAAAATGTTTCTGAATAACTAATATAGAGTTCAAAGACGACTTATAAATCCCACCCCAGCATACTAACCCATACTCTAATCTACTCTGCACTAGTGCAAAAATATAGATCTCAGTATCTTCATGGGACAGATATTTCGTAAAAAATAAAAAATTCTGACCCCCTTTAACAGTTTAGAGTATTAATAGGCTATTTGTTTTTTCCATGTAAGATCTTTGTCCACTATGACTCCCAAATACTTAACTTGATCCCCTTCTTTTATATCTGCACATTTTGAGCAACTCCCTTCGATTCCCAAACAATCTATGCAATTGTAAGTTAGTACGTTACATTCATTGCTAGTTTTCCTCAGACTAAATGTAATATATATACTGTATAATCAATAATGCACCTGTTATAGCTGCTATGCAGCAAAATATGTAACGCTTTTGTGCAAATAAACAAATAAATAAAATAAACACAATCAAGTTTTAACAATTTCATAACTAATGCAGTAACAATTAATATTCATTATTATGATGCCAAACGTCAAAATATGGGCTAATATGAGAAGCAAATGAGTGTAAATAAACAAGTATAGTCATTGTTACTAATTAAGTTTGATTGTTCCTCAGAAAAAGCTCTTTATTAGTAGCCCAACAGCCAGGGCAACTAAGGGACCTACAGCTTCATGTGAAATGCGAACCACATAGTGTTGGTCTGATTTTCAGCTAAGTGACAAGCCTGACACTCAGCTCTCTTCCCTACACAACATGTAAACCTTCACTACCATCCAACAAGGACACCCCAGACTTCTCTAGTAGTGTCCACGTTGATGGCAACCATTGAGCAGACGTAAATATTGTTGTGTTGGTATTATGAGAACCAAACATATCGCCTACAATCTCCTTAACACTGTCTCCAAATAGCTGGGTTATAGTATTTTTATTAATGGTCGTTATAGATTAGATTCAATCCCAAACTCGAGGAAGATTAAATAAAAAATTGAGGCATGATTTTTAGTTTGTATTTTTAAAAATTGATCGTAGATAATAAAGTGAAAATTTTCATATAAACTCAAACAGTATCTTAAATTAACTAAAAAAAAAAAAACATTATACTTAATGGTACTTTTAAGACATTTACAAAAATGTGTAGTTCTGAAGAAAACCTGGAATATTTTATTATTAATGATTGTAAATATATCGATATATAATTTATTAGGAGGTATAAAAAGGATCTATCTGTCATTTAGATTCATTTTTATAGAATTCTAATCATGACCACAGTTTTAAACAAATAAAATCTACTACATTTTGTTGTTTAAACACTGTTGACAGCAGCCTACAACATTTAAATTTGACATCTTCATCAAATATCAGAAGACTACAATATATAGATTGTTTTGTAAACAACCAGACAGAAAATTAAGCAACAAAATACCTTTACATGTTTTATTTTTATTTTGATTTATTAATTATCTGGTATGATGTTGGTCTAGTAATTTCTGGACTTTTCTTCACTATTTGCTCCATTTATTGACTGCTGGATAAAATAATTTTGGTTTTTAGTTTGTTTCAGATTTCAAGGTTACTTCCTTTTTTCCTAAACGTATTTAGAGTTAATATTAAAAAATGTAATGTTGTTTTATTAATGTTAATTATATTGTTGGGTTTTTGAGGGTATTCCCTTAGTTGAGTCCCACTCTCACTGCGTAAAGGTATTTCTCCTTCGTAAACAAAATTAGTTTCTATGTATGCTGTTTAAGTTGATTGAGTATCAACTGTTTTGGGTCCCAGTTTGATACAATCCATGTTCTCTGTCTTATTTCAGGTTTCATGACTGCTGTAATCTTACGAGTGTTTTTATAAATGTATATATTTTATTGTTAGATGTCTCTATTTATTGTATAATTTAGTTTTAGGATAAGTACAATTTTCGTGTACTTGTATCTCAGCCACATGGCTCCATTCAGACACTTTTCAATACTTTTTTAAAGTCTGATGGCATTCAACATGATTTTATGAGTTCTTACTTTTTAATAAATTGTCTGTATTACATAAAACATTATAAAAATAAACATTTTGATCTACTCTTTACCTTTCTAGAATTAACTAATAGTGGTTTTGTTTTCAGCGCAACCCTTGGATGCAGAGGCTTCCCCTCCAGGCTTGTTGCTTCCTCTTCTGCCTTTTTTGGCTGGCGTATTTTTCACAGCATGTGTTTTCATAATGGTATCACTCTACTGTGACCAACGCCAGAGGTATAGTATGCCGACCAACTATGATAATAGTGAAATTAATAACCTAAGTTTTAATTATTTATAAATTAATTTTCATTAAAGCTGCCTTTAAAAATGCTGGGAAGATCTGGGTAGTTTAGTCATACTCATAAAAACACAGTAGCGAGGCTCAACTGTTTTACTTGCAACCAAGCAATCCTAGTGGTGGTACAGCAAACAGCTGGCGCAATAAGCAAATAAACCATTTGATTTGAATATTTCCACTCAATTAATTGTATTGCAACATAAGTAAACTGCCATGCTATCTAGTGGAGATGCTGTAGATTTGCGAGATGACCACTAGGATTGCTAGCTTCGAGCAGTTAGAATTTTTCTCAAGATTAAGCTTTGCTACTGTGTATATTTTTTAAGGAAAAGTCTTACTAAATTTCCAACAAATGCGTGTGATAGTCATTTTTACTAACACATAATGTCACTTTTTACCAAATGTTAGCAATTCATAATACTTTTTAAAGCTTAGGTTCATTTTTCAACTGACAGTAATTTATTATCACATCTATTCTCAGCCATAAATTGGGATATAACCTTTTTTTAGGTAAAATGTTGTATGACAATCTAAAATTGTGTTACTTGAATCAATTTTAATGTAAGAAATAACAATATAAGGTACACGTAGAAAGCTTCATCATAATTGTATATATCTGGAAGAGTCGAAAAGTCCTTCAAATCTGTTTGCACATCAAGTGCGAGGTTTGTCAGGAGCTGTGTATTAATGTACGGTACAGTGTTATTGACTGACCCACACACTTCAAGTGGTCTTATTAATATTGATGGATTAGATAGAAAGATGAATAAGATTGCTTTTCTCAATTTGGAAATTTAACTTTCATCTATTAACACTAAATTATTGGTTTGATACGCTTCATTACTAATAAAAAAATATTCATCTATAAGCAACTATATAAATGGATAATAGATCCCGATAACAAAATAAAGTAATAAAGAGTATTAAAATTAAATTTTGAGAAATGCACACTGTGACAATCTATAGGAACTTTTTTCTAGCCACCATCTCAAAATCAGTCTTTTTCAAATATATTAAAATATTATCACTTTATTTCATGCTTTACAACTGTGATTATTTTCCTTGTTCTTACATTTTCATAGAAAGAAGACATACATTAATGATCCAATAAGTATCCTGTGTAGAATGGATGATGAAGTTGTTACTATATTTAGAAAAAGAGATTGTTTAAAAAGATATTTAAATATAATTCATGAAAAATTTTATAGATAGAGTTTTATACACTGAAATGTATGTTTATTGTCACGCTTTAATAGTTCCACTTACACGACATCACATAGATATTCATTATGGCTTATAGTTTCATTTGATAGTCATTTATTTACAGGGGATAAAGTAATTGTTCCAAGTTATGTAATAACATTGGTGGGAAAAATATTAAATGTGCTGTGTCTGCTATTTGATGCATTCAATACATACAAATTTGTTATACACTACTGTCAAAATATGTGGAAGGGTTAGTAAGAAAAAGTCATTTGTACTTTAACTCAAAAATGGCCCAGTTTGTAGAACATTTCAGTGTTGTGTATACAGCTCAGCTTGTAGAATATTTGAGCGTTGTGTTTACAGCTCAGCATGTAGAATATTTGAGCGTTGTGTATTCAGCTCAGGATGTAGAACATTTCAGTGTTGTGTATACAGCTCAGCATGTAGAATATTTTAGCGTTGTGTTTACAGCTCAGCATGTAGAATATTTGAGTGTTGTGTATTCAGATTAGCTTGTAGAACATTTAAGCGTTCTGTACACAGCTCAGCATGTAGAACATTTCAGTGTTGAGTATACAGCTCAGCTTGTTAAACATTTAAGCGTTGTGTACACAGCTCAGCATGTAGAACATTTAAGGGTTGTGTATTCAGCTCAGCATGTAGAACATTTAAGGGTTGTCTATATAGCTCAGCTTGTAGAACATTTCAGTGTTGTGTATTCAGCTCAGCATGTAGAACATTTTAGGGTTGTGTATTCAGCTCAGCATGTAGAACATTTAAGCGTTGTATACACAGCTCAGCATGTAGAGTGTAGACCATTTCAGTGTTGTGTATACAGCTCAGCATGTAGAACATTTAAGAGTTGAGTGCACAGCTCAGCATGCAGAACATTTAAAAGTTGTGTATACAGCTCAGCATGTAGACCATTTCAGTGTTGTGTATACAGCTCAGCATGTAGAACATTTGAGCGTTGAGTATTCAGCTTAGCTTGTAGAACTTTTAAGCGTTGTGTACACAGCTCAGCTTATAGAACATTTAAGTGTTGCGTATATAGCTCAGCTTGTAGAACATTTCAGTGTTGTGTATTCAGCTTAGCTTGTAGAACATTTAAGCATTGTATATACAGCTCAGCTTATAGAACATTTAAGTGTTGCGTATATAGCTCAGCTTGTAGAACAATTAAACATTGTGTATACAGCTCAGCTTATAGAACATTTAAGCATTGCTATACAGCTCAGCTTGTAGAACATTACAGCGTTGTGTATACAAGTAGAACATTTAAGCGTAGTTTATACATCTCAGCTTGCAGCTAGTTTGGCCGGCTTTAGGGACAACTAAATTCCACTAGAAGCGCTGACTGTACGTCTGACCGCAATCTACTCGTACACAGATACTAGATCTCTCCCCCTCCCCTGGAATGGGTGGGGTATAATTGCAGGAAGTTGTTTAAGCGCGATCCTGCGGGTGATAAGCTGTGTCTCGCTGTACGTGTGCGTAGCGATTGGATTGTAATATAACATGCGGGTAAAAGTACAACCAAAAGTTGAGTACATAAAGTTAATACATTTTTTAAATTGTGTGATATTAAAAAGCAAACATATATCATTCATTTTTTAAAATCAAATTTACTAATTTGCAGTAAAATTACAAATTTAAAATAACTGATGAAGAAAACCAGTCCTGTAAGGGTCTGTTTTTAAAATTTGGGAATAATCGGGAAAATAGTTTATTAATTCTGTATGTATAGAGAAAGCCCAAATTTGCATCTTTGAGGTGCTGTATTTATAACTATAAACATCATATTTATGAAAGAACTACTTGGGAGGCGTTTAATAGCTGATATAGTCATTGAAATCAAACATTCTGTTTGAGCAAACAGCCCTAAGTGTTGTGTAGCGTATACAGCTCAGCTTGTAGAACATTTAAGCGTGTGTATACAGCTCAGCAGTATCTAACTATGGAGGCGGAGGGGGTTGACGGGAAAACTTGACATGAATACAGTACTGCAATTAAATATTTTAATTTAATTTTGAATATTATAAAAATCCACAAGTTACTTTTAGCGTCAACCTACTAACTTAACATTTTCCTGGTAACAAATTCAAACTTTTTAGAACTGTGGAAACGGTAAGCCTATATCATGATAAGAAACTTGTCTTCTTAACAAAAGTTGTACAATTATTTAAAAATAAAAACTTACAATGGGCTAAATTTCTCACATTCCTACCCCTAGGAAACCGTCAAACAGAAGAGGATGTAAAAATATATTGACACAAGTTGAATAAATATTTACTTGATAAGACCAAATACAGTTTTAATAACCAGCTTAATAACTTGTTAACCAGCTTAATAACTCTCTACATCCAAGAGGTGGTACTACATGTGGATGGTTCAGACCTCCCCACAAATGGAGATATACACCAACACCATACAAGATACGCAGGACACTACAACCTTCCAAATCACCATCTTCAAATGTACAAAAGAAAACCATCATACATGGGAAGGAAAATCCATAACCACCTCCCAGAAGAGATACGACTGAAGAAGGGAAAACCGCTCAAGAAAACACTGCAAGGGTGGCTGAAAAAACACCCATTCTACTCCCTGGAAGAATATTTCCAGAGGACCACTTAGCTCTTAACTTCATATCCAACATAATGTATAAATAAACTTATGTTAGGCTACAATTTGACACCATTTGTAATCTCAAAGATTATAAATAAAGATGATTCTGATTCTTGTAACATATTAGACTACTATTTTTGTATTATAAGAACTTTATTTTAAGTAAGTACAATATTTTAGAATGTGCTTATGTTATTATTTTGGCTCCATTCTTGGAACATGTTACATAACGAATAAAGATTATTATTTATTCATTGATACATTTTAAGCAGACAGCATGCCATCTGACGAAGATGGTTGTTGTGTTACTTTGTTGGAACTCTGTATCGTAGTCTTTGCACTTATGAAGTATATACACACAGTTCCTTAAGTGAACGTTTTATGATTTTGCAATGTTAAAGAGTGTTCTTACAGATTTGTTTACAAGGTGGGCAGTAACTACAAATACTTTTAGTTTAGCAAACAATCAAAACAAAACAGTGTGAATGCAACATCTCCAAATCACACATAAGTACTGTCCCCCACCAAAGCCAAGTCTTAGTTATGCCACTGCAGCTCAGTTTCTTAGCTTAAATCTTACTTATTTTACTCTATATTTCTTAAATGTTTCAACAGTAATATATTGCTTTTGAAGTAATTTTACATTTATACTCATTTCTTTGTATTTACTCTCATATTTCCTGTTTTTGTTTCAGAAAACAATATGTACCACATGATTGGAACAGAAACATATCTACTTTAACAACTCCATGGTACCATTTCCATGGAAAGCTGGGAAGCCTCAACACTCAAGTGCCTGGCGAGAAAAGCTGCCTTCTCACTCCCATGAATTTCTCTACAATAAATACGCATTCATCGAAAAACAAAGCAGACTCAAAATATCAAAAAGTTAAAAGACAATTTCCTTATTTTGTAACTATACCTGAGGAAGAGGAAGATCAAGAATCTAGGTTTCAGACTCAACATTCATACAAATCATGTTTCACACAAGTATAAAAGTATATATTATAGCTTATCTGTGATAGTAACAAATATTGTTTACATATTATAATTTTGTATTATTTTATAATTAAAATATTTATAATAATAATGGTAGTAAAATTATATTTTACCTACGGTTCTATATATATGTTGCTATAAAATATTCAGTTTTTTATACTCTTATGACTTATTATCTTATTCCCTTTACAATTCTAGATTCCATTGATCTTTTAGGAAAATCTGTGTCAACAGTGAAAATCACAGGGTAAAAAATGATTAGTTCTATTAACAAGTCAATTAATTTAGGGCAGTAGAGAAAATAACATCCTCCTCCATATGAAACTTGTATCTATTTTTGTCATTCAATACTGAGCAAATATAGTTGAACACAGTCAAAAAAGTATTATATAATTTTTTGAATAGTATAATACTATGGAATTATATTATTCAAAAAAATTCCATAATATAATCATGCATTTTTTGATCACTAAAAAATTCACATATTATACTTGCATGTTAATTTCAAGAAACTCGAAAAAAGATCAAGAATAAAAGAGCTTTAATCAGCTACGTTAACATTATCTAGATACGTTGTGTTGCACTTTGAGATAATTCTATTACGATAGCTTGATAAAAAATATAGTTATTAAAAATTCTAAAACAATATAGCTATGTTGTCATGGGTAAATAATTGCTAGGTATTTTAAATGTAATTTATATACACACACAACAATCTATTTAACATGTTCGTCTCGCAGCGGGAACCTTTCAGGCCTTTATACCCCGATTAGTTTACTGTCAGGATTTCTACTGCAGGTATTGATTTAGTTAACGCAGCGTAGTCGTTGTTTAAGTATGCTTCTCGTGCTGTGATAGTTTATCAATTCGATTATCGAAGCTTGTACTTTATTGATTAGTTTTTGTTGAGGGAGACAAAGGTAGTTGGACTTTTAACATTATTACGTGAAAATTAACAATCACAACGTTTCGATTTGGTAAAACCCAAACCTTTTTCAAGTGCTAAAAATTAAATTACATCTACACAAACATGTTATAAAACTACGTTCTTAAACTAATAAACTTATCTACTTTAATAATTATCTACATTTTAACCTAGATCCTAGAATGGGGTACAACAAAATGAACTTCTACTAAATATAAAAAAATATTAACAGGGTTAAATTAATATAACCAATTAGGCGCTGTCAAGGTCACGATATCAACGAAAAATTTCAAAACACAATTAAAATTAATATTCAAATCAGACTGAAATAAGACTACATTAAGTAATCATAAATATATGGTACCTGAAAAACACTATTAATTTAAAATAACATTCAACATGCACAAAAAATGATTTATGACTCGGAAGGACTGAGACTACTATTACAATTACATTTTAACCTGAAAAGACAACAATTATTAGGAATAAAACAATACAATAATCAAATATTACAAAAATGATGAAGTCTTACGACCCGCAGTGACGATGGCGTCTAGACATCCCAGGCACGAAGTGAGGATGATACAATCCAAATGCAGTGTCTACGAAGTTCCCTCCAAGGTGATAAAACACGGGGACAAGACAAACATACACACTACACTTCACAACAACCATACACAGACTGACGAGGTCAGGGACGTACGCTCCGAGATCGCCAAAAATGCGGTGACTCAGGTACGGGGACGGAGACTCATGGGGTGTTTAATTGTTGTAGGTGCAGGTGGTGTAGCATTCTGGTTAGATGATGTCAAACAGACATAAAAACTAAGCAAAACCATATTAAAAAATTTAATGCTCTCAAACAAACCTACTCATCTAACACACCTACAAATTCTTTGAACCTTGACTCACAAAATGGAATTCACCGAACATCACAGATGAATAATATAGTTAATATCTCCAGCAAATTACTAACTAAAGAAGAAACTGATTTACTATCTAAAGGGCTAAATTTTTCTGTTGTTACTAAAAGACCTAACGTGCTGGATTTCATTACTGGAATTGAATCGGCTGCTCAACAGCTACCTGAGGAGGATGCCGATCAGTTCAGGTGTGAGGCCAGTATAGTACTAAAGAAAATCCAACCCACCAAACCTAACCTCTGTAAAACTGAACTCAACGCTCTAAAGGCCCTCAAAAGTGAACAGGACATAAAAATTTTACCTGCAGATAAAGGAAATGCCACAGTCATATTAGATAAAACTACATATGAACACAAAATTCAAGAAACTCTTAAAGATGGAAAATACACAGTACTAAATAGAGACCCAACTAAATCCTTTGAAAGGAAAATTGAACAAACCCTTAGAAAACACAAAAAATACATGCCCAATAAATTACGTAGTAGGCTAACACCACATCACTCCAAAACACCACACATGTATGGCCTACCCAAAATTCACAAACCTAACTTTCCCTTACGACCTATTGTTAGCTCCAGAGATTCTCCTTCCCGTGAATTATGCAAGTTTCTCCTTCCAATAATCACTCCTTTAGCTAACACAACATCACACGTAAAGAATTCAAAAGAATTCACTGAAATGACAAAAACCATGACCATAAATAATAATGACATTCTTGTAAGTTTTGATGTAGTTAACTTATTCACTAATATTCCGGTAAAAGAAACTAAGAATAATCGAAAACAGGCTTAACCAAGACACTAAACTTTCAGAACGTACCAAACTGCCAATTAACATAATAATGGAACTTTTACATCTTTGCACTGAATGTAATCACTTTGAAATAGATGATCAAATATACCGCCAGG
Source organism: Stictocephala bisonia (assembly GCA_035578905.1). Lineage (NCBI taxonomy): Eukaryota > Metazoa > Arthropoda > Insecta > Hemiptera > Membracidae > Stictocephala > Stictocephala bisonia. The sequence continues at coordinate 1,533,404 of JAQJVL010000061.1, read as the reverse complement.
ATGATGGTATGGCAATGGGTTCCCCACTATCACCTATTTTCGCCAATATCTACATGGAAGAGTTTGAGGAACAAGCAATTGCTTCCTCAAATCTCAAACCTAAGGTTTGGCTTAGGTACGTGGACGACACATTTGTCTGCTGGAGTCACGGTGAACCAAATTTAGAAGAATTTTTAAAACACTTGAACAAGGTTTCACCCACCATTAAATTCACCATGGAAAAAGAAGTAAACAATAAATTATCATTTTTGGATGTAAATGTAGAAAAAACAAAACATGGCCTTAAAACATCAGTCTACAGAAAACAAACTCACACAGGCAAATACCTCAATTTCAATTCTAACCACCCACAGACTGTTAAAGAAGGTGTAGCCTTCTCTCTCTTTAATAGGGCCCGAGCCATGTGCTCAGACAAAACTAAACTAGACAATGAACTAAACCATGTTTCCAAAGATCTAATAAACAATGGCTACCCTCAGTCTCTCATAAACAAATGCAAACAAATAAGAAAACGCAAACAAACACCCACTGACACAGAAAAGCCTAAAGCATTCATGTCCATTCCATATACGCCTAATCTTTCGGAAAAAATCAGACGCATAGCTAGGAAATACAAAATCAGAACATCATTCAACACACAAAACACATTAAGACAGTATTTAACTAAAAATAAACCAAAGAATGAGGAGCAATCCTCCAAAAATGTAGTTTATTGCATTACTTGTGAATGCAATGAAAAATACATAGGGGAAACAAAGAGACCACTGGAAGTTAGGCTAAAAGAACACAAAAATAACATTAAAAAAGGAGACACTACACATTCTAAATTAGCTGAACATGCCTGGAACAATGAACACAGATTTAACTGGGATAACACTAAAATACTTCACAGGGAACCACATTTATTTAAACGTAAATTCATCGAAGGTGCCTTTATGAAACTAAATAATGAACAAGTAATCAGTCAAAGTAGCATAGAAGTTAGACCCATGTGGGTTCCTTTACTTAAAAACACACTTGATAAAAAGTTCAATACACTCATGACATCATCTAACCAGAATCCTACACCACATGCACCTACAACAATTAAACATCCCATGAGTCTACGTCCCCGTACCTGAGTCACCGCATTTTTGGCGATCTCGGAGCGTACGTCCCTGACCTCGTCAGTCTGTGTATGATTGTTGTGAAGTGTAGTGTGTATGTTTGTCTTGTCCCCGTGTTTGTTTTATCACCTTGGAGAAAACTTCGTAGACACTGCATTTGAATTGTATCATCCTCACTTCGTGCCTGGGACGTCTAGACGCCATCGTCACTGCGGGTCGTAAGACTTCATCATTTTTGTAATATTTGATTATTGTATTGTTTTATTCCTAATAATTGTTGTCTTTTCAGGTTAAAATGTAATTGTAATAGTAGTCTCAGTCCTTCCGAGTCATATATATCATTTTTTGTGCATGTTGAATGTTATTTTAAATTAATAGTGTTTTTCAGGTACCATATATTTATGATTAGTTAATGTAATCTTATTTCAGTCTGATTTGAATATTAATTTTAATTGTGTTTTGACATTTTTCGTTGATATCGTGACCTTGACAGCGCCTAATTGGTTATATTAATTTAACCCTGTTAATATTTTTTTTATATTTAGTAGAAGTTCATTTTGCTGTACCCCATTCTAGGATCTAGGTTAAAATGTAGATAACTATTAAAGTAGATAAGTTTATTAGTTTAAGAACATAGTGTTATAAGATGTTTGTGTAGATGTAATTTAGTTTTTAGCACTTGAAAAAGGTTTGGGTTTTACCAAATCGAAACGTCGTGATTGTTAATTTTCACGTAGTGATGGCAAATGTCCAACGACCTTTGTCTCCCTCATCTGATACTCCATCGTTATTAACAAATTTCAAAAAACAAAATAGTTTTTGTTAGTGAATAGTCTTAGTGTTAATGATATATTTAGTGTTTTATTTGTATATAGTAATGGCTGGGACATCTGAGACGTGGATGTTAGTATAAATATGGACGATGTTGGCTACTGCTCAAAGAGTACTTCCGGCGACGAGTCGAGAGACGTAGATGGGTCTCTTTAGCGAGTCCCGAAAGTTATGACATATTATCAGCTGATAAGAATTCAAAATGTTTTTTTCTTTGATAAATGATATATTTCATAATTATTTATGATATATGACAATAAATAGTCATAAGTAAAATTTGTCATACAGTGGGATTCTGTAGCGGTGCTGCGGGAGACCCCATAGGGTCCCGGAATTTATGACATCATATTATCACCTAAAAAGATTTTTTCCATTATAATAAATACAAAAATTTCAAAAAATAATTTCAGCTTCAGTACAAGGTAGGCCTAAAGTTCCGCCGCAGCGAATGTGTTAACCCTTTCCCCTCGGATGGCCAACCCATTTGGACATCACGATTTTGCCACCAGCTTGGGGAATGTTTGTCTAAATGTGTCCTCTGGGTCGAGTGTCCAACTCTGGTGGTCATTACTATGTTGGCGCTCAGATCGGGTAAGTTTAAGTTGCGTTGTCCGTTGGGATTAGCTGTCCAACTGTGATGGCCAGCAATGATTTCCCAACGCACTCAGATGTCCAACTCTGCTGGACACTTGACATATGTTTTTGTATTTTAGATATAACTTGTTTGAGCAACATTTTAAAATGTTTAACAGCTGTTTAAATATGTCGGAATTATATTCAACCAGCTGGTATCAGCCGTTTCCGTTTCTGCTTTGTGTAGACATCCTGATTGTGTGTCAAAAATTGGCTGTGAGTTTAGGATATATCTCGATTTTATCCTCGTGCATCTTGAGAGTTATTAATTATTGTAAAATTATATTTTATTGTAAAATAATATATGTAAATAATAGTTATTTAGATCGAGTTTTAGTATCCAGGTCTTTGTCATGGCATATTTTTCAAAAAGTATCACACTCATAAACATTTCAAAAACCGTTTTATTTCAAAACTAAATATTACAAAACTTGTAATTCCAGAATTTTATGTTTCATTAATTAAAACTGTTTTTATTTTAACTGAACTTGTTTTTATTTTAATTGAACTTATTTTTACTTTAATTTAAAACCAGACAGTAAAATATTTTTAAGATGCATGATACTCGTAAATAAGATTATCAGATCGCTGAGAAGCCGCTAATATGGCAATTATTTTAAATTATAATTGATTATACTTATATGTCACTTATATAATTTAACTCTACACATTTCAATTATCAGTTAAAAATAGAAAAATAGTAATTTGAAATAAGTCATAATAGTGAAAAAATGTTTATTTTAAATATTCATTACAAATATTCAGGTCAACATTTAAATTAAATATGTAGTATTTAAACTTTAAAAGCCAGGTGCAATCACAATAAGTCTGAATGACTTCAGTATGGATTCCGACCTGGTGAGAAAGGGAGAGTGACATGGCTGCCGTTCTTGTAAACAAAGCAGTCATGGCCAACCCAATTGGACATCTGACCTTACATTAGCAGGTGTTCGACTGCTGAGCTGATGTAGAAACAAGTGTGGCCAACTGTACTGGACACCTGATATGTAAGAACATTTTTTAACAGATAGTTCTAAGGGGAAAGGGTTAATGGACACTGCTAAATGTACCATAGTATTTAGATCCAAATTCAGTATTTTTACTCTACATATAAAAAAAAACATTAAAATGTACTTAATTATTCTAAATATTCTAATTCAAGGTTCTTATATGAAAAAAGGAAGCTTATAAAATATATTTCCAAATAAATAATAATACTTCACATGAGGTTTAAATGAAAAAAAATTATTGTAAAAAATACAACCATATATTTCAATACAAAATAAAAAATATTGAGCAATTATGTGACTGTTATTAAACTCTAATTGTTAGGCTCTGCCGAGAACCATGGCCAAGAGAGCCATACGGACATAGAGACCACACTCTGCCTGTCTGAAATATGCTGCTCGAGGGTCAGAATCCAGCTCAGGGCTGATTTCAAACACCCTTGGAAGGGGATGCATCACGACCATCTTGCGTTTAGCCTTGGTCAGTAGCTGGGGAGTCACTACATACAATCCGCAAGCCTACCAGAAAATGGAGATAAAGATTAGTATTTTCAGTGTCATTCAACAAGTACTAAATTAATGCTAATCAATGTAAATATATCATTTAATCTAAATCACAATATACTTCAGGTTGATATAAGTCAGTATATTTTTTTAATTAATTTAATACAGTATAATTATGACAACATAATTAATTTATGTTGGTATTAATTCATTAATACAATGGTGGGTACTGAGCTTACATTCATACTTTTATCAGGATAGTTTGGCTGTCAAAAGACAATCTTTAAGATTGGAGCACTCTATTTTCCAGCATGGAAATAATGCAGCTGCGAGCTATTTCACTTCCTATTTAAATATTTGTTTAACAAGCTCCAGATTACATGGTTCAAAGCTATTTAATTTTTCTCCTCAAAATATAAACAATCACCTAAATTTAAATACTTTCAAAACTAGTCTTAAAGAGTTCTTATTGCTTCACCTATTTTATTCTGATAACTAGGGATGAATCAGTCCCTAAAGTCGGTTCTCGGTTCTCTATCTCTATCGGTTATTGACAAAAGAACTGGAACCAAGAATTGATGGGAAAATCTTGGTTCTGCAGTTCCTTCCAGAAACGTAAATGGTGAGACAGATTTCATATCAGAAATGTTTCAGGTGTGAAAATTGCTGATAAACAGAAGAATCAAACAACAGCCAGCACAAGATAAACGATATATCTTTGTCAGAATATATCTGCCCAGAAGGTCACTTCCTTATCAGTATGTAATTTGGCCACAAGATAAAACAAAATATTTAAGTACTTGCCCACAGTCTGGCCACTTCCTTATCAAAATGTGAAAAGAGACAGATCACATTAATGAATAGGAATTCACGCAAAGGCAGTGAATTAAAGCCATTCAGTTTTGGTCCAAGAATTCAGAGTCCAGTTTTCCTTTCCACCTGAGCTCTACCCTTGTTTATCAAAACCCTTTATTATCACTTCCTGTCTGATAAAAACAACTTGTGGAAACATTCCATTCTGTTTACAACTCAATTAACATTATGAAATTAATTATGCTTCTAGTTTTATTGTGAATTTTAAAAAATAAAAGGTTTTTATGATGAACTTAAGATATTAATTTATTTATTTAGACTTGTAATGAACAAACAATGCATACAAAACCAAGGGAATTGGTTTGAAAAGTAAATTTTTGAGATTAATATTGTGTCAAAACTAGACAAAATTAGTCTTTACCATTTTTATTAAAATAGTTAAATTTTATTTTAATTTTTTTTCTTCTTTTTACAAAGTCTTAAATTGGATTAATGTTTAAAGGATTAATGTTTTAAATTTCATTGACTTGTCACTTAAAACGTTTATTATTTCTTAAATTTAAAGTGTATACTGTAATTTCTAAAAACATTTATGGTATTGGGTGTATTGTTTTTTAGGAATGTGAGTAGCATTTATATTTTTTAATTCAGTATTATCACCAATTGAGAAAAGAACCAAAAATAGTTTTTTTTTTCAATAGTTAGTAAAAAATATTTTTTAATTAATTATATAATTATTTCTCTTTGCTATATTTTTGACATAATACAATTACATCAACCTCTTAAATTTATTTATGGTAATTTCAATCAATTTTGTGATTTGTTTTTGAATAAGATTTATTACTAAACCAGACCTAAAATAGCAGGTTATTTTTTTATTGTCTCTAGGCTGATAAGTTTTGTATTTCCTCAAGGTAAATTTCAATTGCATACTAATTTGAGCATTGTATTCCACTTAGCTAAATTGTATACTTTTTAAATTTAAAGTAAATACAGTAGACTCTCGGTTATCCGAGGTAATTGGGACCGAGACCACCTCGGATACACAAAAAACTCGGATAATCCCGAGATGGGTTGTACTGATAAGAAAAACGCGTAAAAATCGATAATTGTGTTACCATTAACATACTAATAGTACAAACTAATAAACTAACACATATAACTATATAAAATACAAAAACATTTACCTTAATCAGTAAATATTAATGTTTGAAAAAGTCTTTGATTGACTTTTGCGTAAGTTTCGTGCCTCTCTTTGATGCCGCAATGTTCCGCCAACGTTGAAAATGGAGGACATCGAATGGAGTTGATTCCTCTTGTTGCTCAACGTATGCGAGTGCTCCTTCAAGTAACTTCAATCCCTCGGAATTAGTAATCTTTGGAGTAGCATCATCTGTGTCTTCATCTTCTTCTTCTTCATTATTGTTTTTGTTTACAATGAAATCGGCAATTGCGTCGTCTGACAATTCCATTTCTTCGTCTCCATTAATCCAATTGATTACATCTTCATTTATGATTGGTTCTTCAACTGGTAAATGATTAACTAGGTTGGCTAAATCGACTACACAGTCGTCAGTTTCCTTTTGCGTGTCGTTTGTTTTGTGCTTTATTTGGAATATGTTTTTCCACGATTTTTGAATCGTGGACACTTTTACGTCGTCCCACGCAGATGCAATCTAATAAGCAACGTCTTTGACAGTGATTTTCTTAAGTGCATCCGTTACCGTCAGTCCTTCATCTAACTTGGCTAGCAACACTTGGAGAAGCCTTCGTCGATAGTTTCTCTTCATTGCTTCCAAAACACCTTGGTCTAGGGGTTGGATGAGCGATGTCACGTTGGGTGGAAGAAAAACTGCTCTTATTTGACCACTAACTAAGTCACTTGCATCCGGATGAGATCGCGCGTTATCTAGCAACAACAATGCTTTCTGGGGCAAGTTTTTCTGCTTTAAATATGCCTCAACAACTGGGACAAAATCGTTAAAAAACCATGTTTTAAAAATGGTACAGTCCATCCATGCATTTTGTTGGTTTTTGTAAACTGTTGGCAAGCAATTTACTTGAACATTTTTGAATGCCCTTGGGTTTTTGGCTTTCCCTATTAATAGGGGTCTTAATTTTAATGAACCGGAAACATTGCAGCAGTTCATGATTGTCACTCGCTCTTTACTTTTTTTGTAACCGGGTGCATTTGCTTCATTTTTAGCTGCTAACGTTTTCGATGGAAGCATTTTGTAATTGAGCCCGGTTTCGTCACAATTAAAAATTTGATCTGACGTAAGTCCATCATTTAAGATTATGGTTTCAAGTTTTGAATAAAAACTGTCAATTTCAGATGGGTCGGCAGAAAGCTTCTCACCACAAATATTTAATTGTCGGATGCCATATTTTTTCTTCCAGGTATCCATCCATCCTTCACTAGCACAAAAATTTTCCTCCCCATCCTTAAATTTCCTATGAAATTCAAGAGCTTTAGCTTGGAGCATGGGTCCACTTATAGGGCTGCCCATACCTCTCAACTGCGAAAACCACAAGTATAGCGCTTCCGATGTTTGACCATGATCTCCTTTCTTCATTGTCTTCCGCCTTAAGCCACTCCCACTACTCGCACTTTGGTTAACCCACTGTTCGATTTCTTTCTTCTTTCGTCTCCAATCTCCAACAGTCACTTCACCGACACCCAACTCTGCAGCAACCTTCTTTATAGATTCGCATTTTTCTAACCTTTTAATCGCATTTAATTTTGTTTCTAAGGAAACCACTACTCGCTTCCGCTTTAAACTCATTTTGCACAGTAAGATTCTCTTTCACACACACAAAAATGAACTTATAAAAAATAATTAAACGTATGAAACAAAACTAAAAACCACTTATTAAATAGGCCTACAAACTAAGAAACATTAAATTAAAACACTTAAAAATTAACCGGTTTTAAAATACTGTAATACGCCGTTACTTTGGAACAATAAAAATGCAGCAAACAACCACGTTAGATAGACAACTCAGACTGACTGACGAGGACGACACGACGAACAACAAATTCTGCAATAAACTCAGTTCCTAATAAAAGGGGGTGGGTTGACTTCCGAGAACTCCGGCTCGACCTAGCAGCGACCGGTAGAGGCATTCCTGATGCGTGAATCGCTATATTCGCGTAAATTCGCATCCACACGCATTTAATCTCTACGATAACCAACACGGTTGTGACCCGCCCTCTCCGACTTTTGCCTCGGTTAACTGAGGGCTCGGTTAATCTAGGCTCGGATAATCACGAGTCTACTGTACTTTCTTTTTGCAAAAATGTAAACAATTATAACCTGAGAATAAATAAAATGTTACCGATTCTATAGTTATTGGAAATATCATATGTCATTTTATAGAATTTTAAGGTGTATTATACTTCAAATTGGAGAAATCGCCAAAATACTATGCACTGTTTTTACTGACTGATTCCATATAATTTGTTGATTCACTGGCGTAAATGTATTAGACAAATTTTCAGAGACTTTCTCAAAAAGTACTCAGAACCGAGAACCCAGATTTCAGTAAAGAGCCGAACTTGAGCCGAAAAAGAAAAAAAAAAAAAAAAATGGAACCGACCCATCACTACTGATAACAATTATTTCAACTGGGTCATTCAGCCAGTTTCTTAGCATACACTAGTTAAAGGCATTTAGTCGTTAATTAAAACTTGACAAATTACCTGTGACGTAGGTTGAGCAACCAAATTGTGATTAAATGTAATAGTGCAATAATAAATAAATTCGGAATTCATATTAATTCTCGGTTCTAGTGATTTCCCTAAATTATTCTTCATTTTATATAAAATAAGTATTTTAATGAAGTTTATTTTCTAAATGAATTAAAATACTCAAATCACTTAAATCCACAAAAAAGAGTGAAAACCTGTTATTGGTTCCCTCATTTCTCATTAATTCTTTTTTATCACAATTTATTGCAAGTTGGCTTAAGACCAAATAATAATTTACTATTAAGAAATTAACACATTTTTAGCTTTCCTCAGTTTGGATTTAGAGAGTTAGCAATCACGTACATGGCACATTTTTGTGGCCATGATTGTGTAATTAAAATAATCATGAAACTAGAATATGGTGGTTTCCAGGGAGCTTCATTGAGTTTCTTTGATTGCAACTCCTCACATTGTAATAAAACTTATTTTGGAAAAAAATTGTACATTATAGTTGAGATGTAATTTGAAAAGACACTGGCGAAAGTGTTGTATTATGAGATTCGGTTTATTCAACAGTTTTTATCATCTGTTAATACGTGATATATCATTTTTATACATATCTGATCCTACAGGACAGTTACTACCCTTGTCACCTTACAAATGTAATCAATGATGTAAAATGTGTATAGTCACAACCATAAAAAACTTAATTATTCATATCAAACAAATCATTATCAGACCACTGACAAGCTAGATCATTATTGACATCAGACAACATATTTTAGTAATTAGCAAGGCTTTGCAGCCAAACCCCATTCCTCACTGCTTTTTTCTTTTTACTTTGCAAATATTAAGATTTACAGGAAAGAAAACCCCAAACCTGTTATGTTATAGAACATTTTAAAACATAGGGAAGATTTACCTTATCATATTCAGCTTGAGAACTGAAGCGTTCTCTTTGAATTCTGGTCATGTACAGAACGTCTGTGTCAGGTAACACTTCTTCCAAGGTTTGGTACTCCTTTTGGGACACCCCTTGCGCTGCAACATACTCCACAATGTGTTGGGGCATGCCTAAACTGGCAGGACTAACATATTGGAGCTGAACGTTGTAGTGTGTCAGCAGCCTATAGGCATAAAACATGTAAATTAACAAATTTATTCAATTAATAGTGAAAAATAAAAACAATTTTTTTATTTATAAACCCCAAGTCATGAGTAAAAATATGCCTATGGTAGATGCAAAAATATAGCCTTTGTTACCAAGAATGACTGAGCCTTAGAAAGAGCCATTCATTAATAACAGCCAGGGTAACTAAGGGACGTACAGTTTATTATCATTAAATCCGAACCATACAGTAATGATATGATTTTCAGGTAATTGACAAACCTGATACTCCCTTTCCTGGACACATGAAAATCAGACGAACTGCAAACTAATAAAACAAAATAAACTTGAACACTGCAGACTAATCAAATAGTATCAGGACTAATCCATGCTAATATGACTAACAACAGTACCTTTAACGTATAATCTCCACAACACTATGCTAGAGTATCTGAGTTGCGCACTATCTGTTTTATAGATCTCAGTAAAGCTTTTGACCTTGTTCAATTTAATATACTATATGAGAAACTAATCAACATCGGTATACAAGGACATTGTTTGGAATGGATTCAAAATTACTTGAAAAACCGTCAGCAATTTGTTGAAATTAATAGGGGAAGTGGTAGAAAAATTAAAATTGTTTAATCTAGTTTAAAAGAGATTAAAATGGGTGTTCCACAAGGATCCATTCTTGGACCCCTCCTGTTCATAATTTACGTAAATGATATAGTTGATCAAGTTCCTAAAGAGAAACTTATTACCTTAGCAGATGACACTACACTAATAAACAGAGGAAAAATATTAACAATCTTGAAATTGAAACGTTTCTTACATCAACTCAGTTTTAAATTATTACACTAGTTTAGGGATGAAAGTAAATGTAGACAAAACACAGTTTATGAATATAGGTTTGGCAAAGAAATTATACTCCGGATTTCATTTTAATGTTATATTAGACGAGGACCAGCTCAAACAAACTGAAAGCATAAAATTTCTTGGTGTAATTGTTGATCACAAATTGAATTGGAATGAACATATTAATCAAATTTCACTAAAATTAGCAACCGGTTTACATTTAATGAGAAAAATGTATAAGTTAAACAATAAATACACATCAATAAGTTGTTATTATGCTTTCATATACTCTCATATAAGTTATTCAATAATTCTCTGGGCAGCATCATCTTATGAAAATTTAAATAGAATATTTATAATGCAAAAACGAGCAATTAGGTATATAAATAATCTGAGTTCTTTTGAATCATGTAGAAACTTTTTTATCAGTAACAGAATTCTTACAGTGCCATCTATTTATATACTAGAGTGTATAATGTACTGCAAGCTAAATAACATTGAGACTGAAAAGAATCATACACATAATACAAGGAAAACAAATTATGCCGAAAGTCATAGGTTAAAGATATATGAATCCAAGACCTCATATATTGGTAAAATTTTTTTAGTAAACTTCCTATCAATTTGAAACAGGAAGTAGAAAACAAGTCCTTTAAAAAAAGTTACAAAATTGGCTTGTGGAGAAATGTTTTTATAGTATTGATGACTTTATGTCACAAGAAATTAGATGTTAGCTAATTAATATACTTTTTTACTATAAGATACATTGTTAACTTTAATATTAAGTTATATGTATGATGACAACTTTTATACCTTTTGAGTAAGATTTTTGTAAAGGCTGTATATAAATAAATAAATATGGCTTGTTAATGGCAGTAATAAAAGTTTAAAAGACAATAACATAAAATAAATCTAAAAATTAATACTTTATTGCCTATGCATAGATCAGTTTATGGATGTTGAAAGGTGTCCAGGATTGGGGTAGATATTAGCGAGTGCTGAATTCAATACAACACTGGAAGAGTTACAGTTTACCAATAAAATACAACACTAGAAGAGTTACAGTTTACCAATAAAATACAACACTAGAAGAGTTACAGTTTACCAATAAAATACAACACTAGAAGAGTTACAGTTTACCAATAAAATACAACACTAGAAGAGTTACAGTTTACCAATAAAATACAACACTAGAAGAGTTACAGTTTACCAATAAAATACAACACTAGAAGAGTTACAGTTTACCAATAAAATACAACACTAGAAGAGTTACAGTTTACCAATAAAATACAAAACACTAGAAGAGTTACAGTTTACCAATAAAATACAAAACACTAGAAGAGTTACAGTTTACCAATAAAATACAACACTAGAAGAGTTGCAGTTTACCAATAAAATACAACACTAGAAGAGTTACAGTTTACCAATAAAATACAACACTAGAAGAGTTACAGTTTACCAATAAAATACAACACTAGAAGAGTTACAGTTTACCAATAAAATACAACACTAGAAGAGTTACAGTTTACCAATAAAATACAACACTAGAAGAGTTACAGTTTACCAATAAAATACAACACTAGAAGAGTTACAGTTTACCAATAAAATACAACACTAGAAGAGTTACAGTTTACCAATAAAATACAACACTAGAAGAGTTACAGTTTACCAATAAAATACAACACTAGAAGAGTTACAGTTTACCAATAAAATACAACACTAGAAGAGTTACAGTTCACCAATAAAATACAACACTAGAAGAGTTACAGTTCACCAATAAAATACAACACTAGAAGAGTTACAGTTCACCAATAAAATACAACACTAGAAGAGTTACAGTTTACCAATAAAATACAACACTAGAAGAGTTACAGTTCACCAATAAAATACAACACTAGAAGAGTACAGTTTACCAATAAAATACAACACTAGAAGAGTTACAGTTCACCAATAAAATACAACACTAGAAGAGTTACAGTTTACCAATAAAATACAAAACACTAGAAGAGTTACAGTTTACCAATAAAATACAACACTAGAAGAGTTACAGTTTACCAATAAAATACAACATTAGAAGAGTTACAGTTCACCAATAAAATACAACACTAGAAGAGTTACAGTTTACCAATAAAATACAAAACACTAGAAGAGTTACAGTTTACCAATAAAATACAAAACACTAGAAGAGTTGCAGTTTACCAATAAAATACAACACTAGAAGAGTTACAGTTCACCAATAAAATACAACACTAGAAGAGTTACAGTTTACCAATAAAATACAACACTAGAAGAGTTACAGTTTACCAATAAAATACAAAACACTAGAAGAGTTACAGTTTACCAATAAAATACAAAACACTAGAAGAGTTACAGTTTACCAATAAAATACAAAACACTAGAAGAGTTGCAGTTTACCAATAAAATACAACACTAGAAGAGTTACAGTTCACCAATAAAATACAACACTAGAAGAGTTACAGTTTACCAATAAAATACAACACTAGAAGAGTTACAGTTTACCAATAAAATACAACACTAGAAGAGTTACAGTTTACCAATAAAATACAACACTAGAAGAGTTACAGTTTACCAATAAAATACAACACTAGAAGAGTTACAGTTTACCAATAAAATACAACACTAGAAGAGTTACAGTTTACCAATAAAATACAACACTAGAAGAGTTACAGTTCACCAATAAAATCAATCATCTTAAAAAAGTAATTAACAGTTTCTGATGGCGTTGAGACAAAGATTAATTTTTTATATATTCTTAATACTATATAGAATGGATTGGATGCTTTGGGGATATTGTAGTATGTATAGGGTGAGTAGTTGGATTTTTAACCCTTGAATCAGAATTTAAGTTCAGTAGACTATTTTTTTAGAGTGATATGCAGACTTTATGATTAAAATTTGTAGTTGTTTTTGCCAAAAGTGTGAGATGTACCAAAATTGTATCTGTATAAATAATGTTTAAACATTTTTTAAATTTCTATGTAGAAAATAAATATATATTTGGTAAATGTGTACTTATAATGAAATATCCAAGTTTAGTATCATTAAAAAAATTCTTGTTGTAATCTTAAGCTAACAAATAAATGACATATGATCTATAAATCAATAATAATATGCAAGTTACAAAAATTCATCTAATTATTGTATGGATACTAAAGAGTTGTGTAATTAAATTTAGACAGATATGTTTGCCAAAAATGACCTATTAATAATGTCAATAGGGGAAAAAAAGAAAATTATAAAAATTCCTCGAAAAAGTAAACAAAATTGGATAGTAACACAAATGCTGACTGATATTCATTAGATAAACCCATTGTTTGGCAGTACAGGAACACAATAAACAATGGAATTTTTCGTTTGCTGGTTTGAGGATGTTTATGCGTAGATGAGTAAGTCATCAATAAATACAAATCTGTCTGTGTCAAATGTGATTGGTCGATTGCCAATTCCATTAATCTAATGCTATGTATTGATACTATACTTGTAAAGTAATAATAATATAAATAATAAATAATAATATAAATGTCTGATACCAGTCAGTTACCAATAATGGTTTTATTATAATTTAAGAGTAAGAAATCAAAAATATAAAAGTAATGTAAAAATTTTGTATTTATATCTATTTGATGCTATTTATGTATGTTTGTTGTACATGGATAAATAAAGAATGTTTAAAATTGAAATGAATCATACTGAAATCAAATTTAGAAGCCAAAGAGCTTTTATGTGAATGGCCGATTTCAGAAGTTCAACCCTAGTAATTATATTCCTGTCAATGCTCCGATATATATTTTTTCTTTTTACGATGGGGAAATGCATTATGCACTGTCAGGGCACTTGTTCCAGGCACCTGGTGTGTGGGACTTGCACCCACTAAAAACCCATCGGTCAAATTAGAATTCCCTCTCGGAACCGCTTGCCACATTACTTCAAGAAGGTGCCTACGTGAACCCTCACTGGGTTTACTACTGCTGTTTTTCCACCGTGACTAGTCATGCTGGTGCCGCATTAAGTTTCTCCTATCTTCTTTTTCTTCAACACTCATCCTGCGTAAACAGCTACGCTGTTCCAGACCGCTCAGCTGAGTATAGTGTCCGGCGAGAGAGCTTATGACTGCTTCCAGCTTTCTTCTTTTTAGTTTTCGTATGTTTTACTGTAGTAATGGTGTCCTTGATACACCTACTCTGAATTTCTTCTCCTATGTCTTCCAATGGGCTTGGAATGTTTAGGAACCTTACCACCAGTCAACCAGTAAACATGTTTAATTGTTACCTTTCAGCATTAAAACCATATAAAATAAGAATATAATACACTTCAGCATAAATTTTCTAGTTTCCCCATTAATAAATATTTTATATTGTCAGGTGCCAATATAATTATATTTGGGAACATTGCCGTTACTATTACCACTATTCAATGTAATAACATATTTATTTATTCTCAAGACGCCGATCGTCAAGATATGGGCGAATGTGGATTTCGAATAAGTGTTATGAGCGTAAATGAGAGAATGTAGTAATTGTTCCAAACTAAGGCCGACTATTCCTTAAAAAGTGTCATTAATTAATAGCCAAATGACAAATAAACAGCCGGTGGTTATCAGCTGATCCCTTTCAAAATGTTTTACAATTCTGATTGGGATCGAACTGAGAACCTTTAGCTTATGAAGCTGGGATTGAACCAACTAAGCTACTGACAAATTACATACAATGTGATTATATTGTATAATAGTTCAAAGGTATTATATTCACTTGAAAACAATTAAATTGTTAACAGCATAGGAGTTCATACAGCACACTCTAAAAGATAGCCTTCATAGAGACTAAAATATAAACACCATACCTGGCCAAGGAGTGTACTGTGCGGCCATGCTTGAGGTCACCAACCATGGTGATGGTAAGACCATTGACTGTACCAATCTCTTCCCTGATAGTGAATACATCTAGCAGAGCCTGTGTAGGGTGTTCGCCCACACCATCGCCTGCGTTTATCAGCGGTTTTCGACAGTGGTGAGCTGCTCTCTATCAACAAACCAAAAACTAAGCTCTTAAAAGTGTACAGGAACAAGATTACTTCAAATTAGGTTAGCACTAAATGTTAAAGAAACATACTTCACCAATTAATACATGGAATATGTGGAGCACAATTGTTACTTATGTATGAAATCATTATTTTGTAGTATTTAATAGAAATTTTGTTTCTGACAAATAAGCTAAATACAAAAATCATACTCCTGAGCCAATAATTGCCATGCTAATCTTGATGGTTTAGCAACAAGTAACCATGTACACAATTTGGCAGAAATATCATATTTTTTAAAGAAATGCCCTGGTTTTGGATTAAATTAGAACTGATATACAGTTAAATACTGGATTGACGTGTTCATTGCACATTGGCTCATTACACCCTATTTTTTATTTATTCATAAGACGCCGATCGTCAAGATATGGTTGAATAAGGATTCGAATGAGTGTGATGAGTTAGGATGAACGAATGTAGTCATTGTTACAAACTAAGACTGACCATTTGTTAGAAAAGTGTCATGCTCAGAAGAATTAACTCCACCTCTTGTAACTATTATAAATAGGTCCTTCAGAAGGGGAGTGTTTCCGTCTCAACTAAAAACATCAAAAGTTTATCCACTACATAAAAAAGGCTCGAAAAATGATTGTATAAACTATCGTCCTATCTCACTAACGCCAAGTATTTCTAAAGTTATTGAAAAAACAATGTTAAATAGGCTAATCAAGCATCTAAATGACCATGATCTTCTTACTCAACACCAGCATGGCTTTATAAAAAAACAAATCTACAATCACAGCCTTAACCATTATCATAAGTTTCATGGCTGACAATCTTGATGACGAACAATTTGTGACTACCATCATGATCGATTATAGCAAAGCGTTTGACTGTATTGGACATGGATTGATACTGGAAAAATTGGAAAGCCTAGGAGTGGTAGGAGTTGCAAAAACATGGTTCAAAAGCTATCTTGAAGACCGGAAACAGTTTGTAGACATACAGAAGACAGAAAAGGGAAGAACAACTATTTATAGATCAAAACAACTTCCGCTGTCACAAGGGGGGTTCATCAAGGTTCTGTGTTAGGACTGATTCTTTTTGTTTTGCTAACAAATGACTTTCCAACTTACATGAAAAATAATAATATTAATATCGTGATGTTCGCTGACGATACAACTATTTTCCTCAGAAGCAAACTTGCTGTTAGCCTACATGATCTTACCAAGGTAGCTCTTGATAAAACAATCTCCTATTGC
>JAQJVL010000061.1:1255490-1516458 GCA_035578905.1 Stictocephala bisonia | reverse complement strand
ATAAAATATAATTTTGTACATAAAGTTAACATTTCAAATTGTTTCATTCATCAATGCAAACGTAAAATTTTTATACATAAAATAAATTTCTCTTACCTTACAATTTTTTGTATGTTCAGTATATATAGCCAAAACATTAAGATAAAACATACATTATTTATCCACAACAAATGTCTATATAAAACACAACAAATATACGAAACAAATGCATGAAATCTATTCACTCCAATCTATTTTTTAATGGCTGATCATTAATAAACAAGTAAAAAGCGATTTGATATTAAAGTTATATATTTATCAATAAATAGCTCTTTGCTCCCTCACACTGCATGAACTAGCAACAACTATATGCTTACTTGAATGCAGAACACATGGATATTTATATATCAACTACAATTTGTTTGTACTAAAAAAAAAACCTTATTGATAAGCGGGTAATCTATTGCCCATACGCAATTGATGAAAAAGACAGCATAGGCAATCTATTATCTGCACGTGACCATGTAAAGATGTTACGGGCAATTCGTTGCTTACTCGTAATTGCGTTTAATTAATCTACGTAATTGACTATATAACTAATGAAATTGAGTTATCTTTACCAGGGTGTCCAGTAAACTTCCTTTAACAAATTCCCTGACTTTTCCCTGACCGATCCGTGATTTCATAGAAAATTTCCCTGACCCCAAATCAACATAGTACTATTAAGTTAATATTACTATTTAACTTAATAGTAATATTATGTACTACCATGTACATACATTATGTTATTTACATCAATTACAATTATTAATAACCGAAATATCAATATTTCACAAATATATTATTATTGATAACCGTAATAATTAAATTCAAAGCTATTACCTACAATAATTGTTCCTTTTAAACTAGTTTATAAAAGTAGAGGTCGATTAAAAAAAAATATTTATAATTAGCCTTGAGTAAAAAACAAACATACCTTTTATTCTATTGTTAAATTATGACAATTTTCAATACTTTGAAAAACGGTGCTAAATTATAATTTCCCCAAAACCAGCATAAATTTTAGGTCTATGACTTATTTAAAAAGTACTAATCAGAAAATTATTTCAGTAAGTTTTTAACTTTTAGCGATATTAAGCTAGTTGTATGAGGTCGAACAAGCATAAGCAACGTAATTAAGTAGCTTTTTCATAATTTAGAATATTAAATGGCATGTAAAATTAACATTTAGTACTGAACAAAGTAAAGGATTTTTTGTAGCGCACCCAAGTATATATTGACTATTACAAATCACAACAGACTTGTGTTCTTGTTAGGATTTTCCTGGTTTTGTTTCAAATTCCCTGACTTTTCCAGATCATTTAAAATTCCCTGACTTTTCCAGGTTTTCCCTATTTTCCCTGTTGCTGGACACCCTGTTTACACAACATAATCTACAACGATTTTCTTACATTTATCATAGACATGAAATTAAACAGCAAAATAAAGTATTAATCACCAGCATTGTAAAGTATTAACAGTGACAGACACAGACTCAGCAGTCTTGTGAATATATGGTTTGTTTATGTCTTGTTTTGGTTGGTGTCATTGTATTGTTGTTGTGTTTTTATTTAGATATTCAGTTCTTTTTCTTCTGTAAACTATTAAGTATACTCATTTAACAATTTTTTTCATGTATAAAACTAGAGATAAATGGTTTCCTGGTCAGAATATTACGAGTTGGTAGAAATACAATACAAGTCTGGATGTGCTTTTTCAACTAAAATTTTGAATCTATTGTGCCAGCCCTCGCTCAGATTGTTGGTTTTTTGCTTGCCCACCAGTGCCATGTCATAGTGATTCCAGAGAGCTGGTGGGAATAGGGGAGCAACAGCTCTTCTCCTTCCTCTCCCAGGCCGACCAATAACATAAGTTTCACCAAAGTACTTTATTATTGGCAGCAATATATCGTCCACTTCGTCTTGTAGCAGACTAAAGACACGAGGAACTTTGTCTGTTGGAACGAATGCCAAGGCTGCTATCATATGAGTTTGGACACAAATAGTTTCATCATCAGCATCGTTATACTGAATTTGGAGGTCAACTTCCTGAATTTTCCGATACACTGATTGCTTCAAATAAAATTTTGTTTTGAAGGCAGTTGGCATGCTTGGGAGGTATCGCTCAATTCGGAGCGTAGTAGTTAAGCAGGAGGTTGGTTAGGATGTTCTTGCGCTTTCCTTTTTAAACTTAACTTAAGCTTTTCAGCTTTACATTCATTGTGATTGGAGGGGTGATCATGGGGGAACTGTTAGATGCCTTTAAAAGCAATAATTGGTGCCCCTGGGCCCGGAACTGTTGCAATTTGTAATTGAACGAGCTGTACACTCCTTCCTATGACCCTTCAACATACCCAATGCCGTTGATTGTTACCAACATATCTTGAATGGTAGTAAAGAAACCCTTCAATGATTAGCATATTTCTAATGATTTATACTGACATTTTTAACTTGGAATTTGGAAACTTAAACCTTAGAATATTAGTTATGACAATGAGAAGTCTGGGTGAGTCTAAACCAAATTTTGAAATGGTTTATTGAATGTGTAAAATTACCATGAAAACGGAGCAAAACAATTAAATGCGAAATATTTGATGCGGAAAAATGCCAAACAAAAAAATGACCCCCAATCATAATGTATTGTTCTAAAGAAAGAAAGATTTGCTTCATCAAGGCTTTTAAATCAAAATATTCGAGTAGGAGGTGAAATTAACGTTGACTATTTTGGGAACTATTTGCCTCCTATCTTCTTTGCTGAAAATTCATTGTAAAAAATTATTTCAGAGTTAAAATTAAACTGACCTTTTATAAGTTTGTTACAATCCTTAAATTTTTCTTTTAAAATATATAGTTTGCCCATTTTTACACACATTATCAAACCCTTATAACAAACTTTGAGAATATCAACATTTTTATCAATTTAATTTAAACATTGGTTACAATTCAGAAGGTGTTTTGCTACATACAATTTTTCAGGTTTCTTATTTTTAAAGGCAGAAATATGATTTGTATACATTTTCATGAAATTTGCAGGTCGACCTATATAAAACATACTTCAATGATTGCAGTTAGAATATATTCATTATTATTATTCATTATTCATCTGTAAGACGCCGATCGTAGAGATATGGGCGAATATGAGGAGTGAATGAGTGTGATGAGTGTAGATGAACGAGTGTAGTCATTGTTACTATCTGAGTTCGACTTAGCTCAGAAAGGACTATTTATTAATAGCCCAATAGCCAGGGCAATTATGGGACCTACAGCTTTACGTGGAATCCGAACCACGTAGTGTTGGTCTGATTTTCAGCTAACTGACAAGTCTGACACTCAGTTCTCTTCACTACACAACATCTGAACCTTGAATACTATTCAATACGGACACTCCAGATTTCTCTAGTAGTGTCTACGTTTGATGGCAACCATTGAGCGGACGCCGTGTCGGTATTAAGAGTACTGAGCATGGAACCTATCGCCTACAATCTCCCAAACACTTTGTCCCCGAGTAGCTGGGTTACAGCACTGCGCCACCAGTGCCGACATGTAAAGTCCATAATTTAGAGGAATTGTAAATTTTAGTGCAAAAGCTTGAAAAACCTCTATTTTGAATAGGTCTTTTTCATCGATTCAAAGTCCTCATATCGCTTATTTAAAATATGTTTTTTATAGAAAAATTTCAAAATTTGGTAGTTTTAAAAGGGTTAAGAGAACATTGTCACTTGACAACAATCATAAGATAATGTACCGACAGAATTAAGAAGTGGATTGAAAAAATCCAAACTATACAGTACTATCCTTTACACCTATATCCGAAAATGTGCTAGATGTTCATAATTCACTATACAATTTTTTGAGTAAATTTTGAAACAAAATTACAAGCAAGTAATTTTTTGACCCATTTGCTGGTTTGATATTACAGCAAATCACATGTTTAAGCTTACCTGCCCTTCAACATAAGCAACTTCTTTCCGAAGGACCACACGGTGGACACAGCCTTTGACCTTGAAGCCTGCGAAAGGTGTCCATCTAGCCTTACTAAAAGGCATGGCCTCTGGTATGGTCCACTCTGCATCCATGTCAACCTCCACATAAGTATGAGGCTGCTCTGGCAGGTTAAATATCTTTCGCGGATTGCGATGTAGTCTATTCACCAAGTCCTAAAGAACCATGACATAGTATTAAACTTTTTATTTGAAATAAGTGAAAATGAGACAAATTAAATATTCAAGTTGTTAAAAAATAAATTATAAATGTGAATTCTAAAATTACAATAAACAAGCAAACTATGTTCAAGCAAATTCAGAATAAATGAGAAAATATTAAGTAGTACTAAGTCGCAAATGACTGGGTGACCACTTTACTTAAGTTTAAATTCGCAGTTATTTTCCTAGACCTACAATGATATTCAATCTACCTCTAATCTTCCTCAACAGAGTACTAATATTTTCCTCCAATGACATTCAACCAAATATTCCTGTTTTATATTAGTTCAAAATTACCGATATGTTGAGAATCGGCGATGAAAAATGAGCAGCCAAAAAAACAGCTCGGATTATGCTGTTTGATAGATTTGATGTGTGATTTTTTATATGTGTGTTTTGATGAGTGGGTCAGTATTCCAAAACTGGACCCAGTTAATTGATCCACCAGCCCACCCATACATGTCCAGTGGTATTGACCCACCCGCTCACCCATACACGTCCAGTGCTATTGATCCACCCGCCCTCCCATAGACCTCCAGTGCTATTGATCCACCCGCCCACCCATACACGTGCAGTGGTATTGACCCACTCATCCACACATACACGAGTAGTGGTATTGACCCAAACGCTCACGCATACACGTCCAGTGCTATTGATCCACCCGCCCACCCATACACGTGCAGTGGTACTATACCACTATATAATATATAGATTTGATAAGTCGTTGCTGTTCAGTGATATCAAGATAGGGGTTGATAAAAAGTTGTAACAGAGGAGGAAGATCATTGTAGCACAACAGATAAGACGGCCTGTCAGACTGCTTCTATTTTATTGTTAAAATAGACAATGAACTGGACCTTGAAAAATAGATTTCTAAAGTGTATTTATGAGTACCTATTACTTCTTTTTACTTAAAAGAAGTTACTTTAAAAAAAATTAAACCTGATCAAACTTGATTGAGTTCTTAGTAAATTCTATAAAAATAAATTTGAGATGACAGCCTGTTAAACAATGAAGATGAGATTATATTTTGAGAAGGCAGGCGAAGAGAGTATTGTCAGCCATTATAAGCCTGGCTGAGGTCAATGGCATTCAACACATAGCCGTCTTCCTGTAGCAGCAGTCAGAACCAGAATAGTTAAACAAGGAATAAACTAGGATAGAAGGTTTTGTTATAATTATCAGGCTCAAATAAATTACTTGAAGCCCCCATAACAATGACAAGATAATAAGCAGCCTAAGTGTTTACAAGGGACTTAGAAATACCAGAATAGGTAGGTGCCTTGTAACAAACTTCTACTAAAACTTCTATTAAAACTAATATCAATAAGCATACATACAGGACATCCTGATTCGTTGGGAGTTATTGGAAAGATTGGCGTAGTACAGTACGCCATAGTAGAGTACAGGGAATATTACATTCAGCATAAATGGCAACTCTTTCACTCTCCTTAGAAGTGCGATTGTTTCTACAGTGTGTCGTCAACAAGTTCAAAGCTCTCTTATCACTTTAATTAAGTTTGAGCCAGGTTTCAGAGATAATAATAAATTAAACTGAAACAATATCCACCTGAAGAGCTGTGAGTTTCTCTTATTTATGATTAGAGTATTCTCAAGTTCACTGATCCCATCGTTGACAGACAGTGATGAGTCTATACCACTATCTACTGTTAGCATTGAGCCTGAAATTTTTACCTATTTAAGGGACAATATGTGGCATGTTCCTATAATTCTAAAAATAATGGAACCTGTGCATTCCTTGGCTTTCTCAACAACAAAATGTCCACAAGTTATAGCATGTATTATATTAATGTTGTTGGTCCAATCGGCCAGCCTTTCTTCCAAACTTTCACTCTACCACCAGAGTGGCCGAAGCTAAGAGGTTGCCACGCAGCCGGTCCAGGTTCGATTATCCTGTGCCACTCCAACATTAAGCTGGTGATCCAACGAGCCAACAAAATAAAAATGGGCTCGTCTAAGCAAGCGAGGTGTGTCTTAACAGACATCTCTCTCCACTAAAAGCCATACGAAATTTACTTTTGTTCTCCCACCAAGGAAGTAATCTAATCTAAAAAACAAGTCAGCTCTTTGCTATATAAAACCCAGCATTTACAATGTCTCAACTCCTCGATTAGTCATGAGGCCAGTCTGCCAAAAGCATTTTCACTTGACAGGAGATAAAAATTCCTATTTTGTTTTTAACAATAGCAGGGCTGATTGGATCTTTGTTGACTTTGGCTGGTTATCGATTTTAAGAACTCATCGGATGACAAGTATATTAATTTTCACTTATTATTTGAGTCTGACCAGTTGCTTTTTTTTAACCACTATTCTCTTTTCTATCTGTATCTATGCCCGATCTTATGTGTTCATGGTATTAAAACTTACTCAGGTTTTCCATTTAAGTGTATACCCTGAACAGTGTTGTTAATACAAATTCTTTCAACCCGATTCAAACAACCCTTCCTTGAATTCAGATTTTAGCACACTAAAACAAATTATACGGGACTCACAACACAGACTTTTCAGAGTAAGAGTTACCTCAATGGTTAGTTTGCCTTCATTGACTGCTGTGAGCAGGAGGGGCAGCATGGTCTCCAGACCAGGAAATCCGGGAGGGGCTTTTTCACTGGACTTCTCCTCCAAGGTGTGGGGAGCTGTCAACAAAATTCAGTTGACATTTTTCCGAAGAACAATTTTTGTTTCACTAAGAAGAATGTTATTATGGTGTTAAACAATAAATGTAAACTATCATAAATATGAACAATTTTTCAAATGTGTAATGCAAAAGCTTGAGTTAACCTTAAATCGATAAGTTCAATCATTGGCCTGATTTATGTAACTAAACAGAGATTTAATGCTAACATTTACGTTTATAATAAGATATGTTGGTACAAATGTAAAAACTGTTAATTTTACAGATTGAAAATTGAAACAGCAGTTAGCAGTTTATTTTTCCTCTATATAATATCAATTATTTCTTATCTGTAAATTATCTATAGCTAAATTTAAAAAGTTTTATTTTTCAACAGTTAAAAAATAAATTAATCTGTATATTTTTTAACAAAACATATCGTAAATTACTTAACAAAACTTTGAACATGTTAAGTTTTACTGATACAAAAGTTGAAAATATGATAATTGTATTATTACATATTGCTTTGCATGCTTAACATACTTCTTATTTATAAAATCAAACTAGAAAATGCATACACTAACACAGAGGCATGCAAAGTGTAAGAGACCGGTTCCACACTTTGAACTCTCATATCAGTGACTGAAATAAAGGTGTTGGGGTTTGGGTTTGGGTTTGTGGTGATCAGGTAGTGGATGAGCTTGTTTGAAGGTTTATAAGGGAAGGGAGCACTTGTCCGAGCCAATTACACAATATACAAAAAGTAAAATGCAGTTGGTGTAATAGACCAAGTGCAACGCCTGACTATTACTCATGTTCAAAAATACAAATCAGCCAACTACTTTAACCCATTGTGGATAAAAGACGTGGCCTTTACATTTTGTGTCGAGTGGACTAATAGCTCAACGATGTGACGTTGCTGCACTTGTTGTTTAGAGTTGCGTCATTTGGCCCTCAGGGTCAATGTTAACCCTAGGCGCTTGCATACGTAATGCACATGTTTTGAGGCGCTTATCTGTTTGTCTCCTTATATTATCTTTGTTACCATTTCTAGTTTACTATTTTCTCGACTACTTGATATTAGTTTGGGGAGTTAAGTCCTTATCATTTTGTCATGTACCGTCAGACCCAGGCGCGCGCCACTCTACGTGATCCGCAATGGATTAAACTGCTGGTCTAGGCATTAAAAAAAATGTTTTTTTAATAGACAAGAACAAGAATCTAAGAATAAAACTTAAAAACTGATATAGGTACACTAATATGCATAATTTATGCACTTATATTGCACCTAATGAATTTCTATGAAAACTTTTTCCATTTTCCAGTAAAAATTATAAATAACTATTAGTAATTGGTTGTCGATGTTATCAAATAATGTATAAAAAAAAAATGGGAAAAAATTAGGATATTGTATTTGAGTTGAAGCAATTCTTATGTTCTTATACATATACGTTAGAAGATAAATTAAATGCACAGAACTTTACATAAACTGTTAAATTCGAATGAGGTTAGTTAGATTAGTAATGCCGCTACAATGGAGAAGGTCATAGGATAGCCTCGCATTAATTACCGTGGTCTGTAGCAAAGCAATCAATAATGTCCAGATTGTCCCATAGAGCCTGCCTGTCTTCCTCAGTAACCAGCACTGGTCGTACCTGGGCTTTACCTTCTCCCAGCCTCTCCACTGCCTCATTTGTCAGGAACAGATGGTGGGGGCACACTTCACATGTGACAGGCAATCCCTGAAAATGACATTCATCAATTTATCCAGTCTTAGAATGCAAATAAATAAAATAGTATGGAACACTATAAAATGCCATCATGTGAAAGAAGAGAAGTTCAAGATTGTTGTACAATAGTTCAGACCGCTAAGGAAATTACACTGAATTCTTGATTTCTAATTCAAAAAGAATCAAAACAAGTGAATGTCAAACAACACAAGCATATTACAAATATACTTACAAATATTGATTCCGTTATTAATAACCTCCTGGATATCCTCTAGTCTGAGGATGGTAGACGTGATGCACAGAAACCTATGAATTTTTTAAATTTATTATGTAATAAATTTGAGTTGTGTGATGTTCACTAGATTTTAATTCTACGAAAATCTTGCATACTTTTCTATCAAGCTTAGTTTTTTTAAAAAAGTATGACGAATCTATGTATAATATGTACAACCTACATCTTATATTTCTCTTTGAATTTCCTCTTGCATCAGTTATAGATTATTTACCAGTGCTATTAGTATAATTTATGTAGTAAGTGGCTGACATGGGTTTGAATAAAATGTAGAATTCAAAGCTATAACAATAAAAGATACTGTTTACCTTTTCCTTGGCCGCCCGTATGATTTGGATTTCCTCTTTGCGTGCCCAGGCAACGTGAGTCGATGTGCAAGTGGCCATAATACTGCGTGTCTGACTCGATGGACACAGAGGGAGATGTCGCAACGTAAAATGCTGCAATGTACCAAAATTATTTAAAACGATGTATAGTACAATAATACATTAACAACTAGCATAATAACGGGTTTTTTTTATGCCGTATGGGAGAGATGCAGTGATTTGTTAATATGTTATATGTTAAATTTGCCATCTTAAAAATAGATAATTAAGATTGTTTACAATAGTTCAACCGCAAGGAAAATTACAACTGAATTCTTGATTTCTAATTCAAAAAGAATCAAAACAAGTGAATTCAAACAACACAAGCATATTACAAATAACTTACAAATATTGATTGCCGTTATTAATAACCTCCTGATATGCTATCTGAGGATGGTAGACGTATGCACAAAAACCTATGATTTTAAATTTATTATGTAATAAATTGAGTTGTGTGAGTTCACTAGATTTAATTCTACAAAATCTGCATACTTCTATCAAGCTTAGTTTTTAAAAAATATGACGAATCATGTATAATATGTACAACCACATCTTATATTTCTCTTGAATTTCTCTGCATCAGTTATAGATATTTACCAGTGCTAATTAGTAGAATTGTATTAAGTAAGCATGACTATAGGTTTGCAATAGAATGTAAAATCCAAATAGTACGACCTCCATGATGCGCCGTATGATGGATTCCTTATTGTACAACATGAAGCAGAGGGAATCTGTATTGAGAAGAGTAATGCGAAGAAAGACCAGCAGGAAAAGACCTTGTGGATCGACCAAAGGCTGAGATGTGAAAGATCAGTGCATTAAGGATTGTATATGCGGAAAATGGATGTTGGAAGAAGAATATAAGAAGGAAAGTGAGGAAAATTTGCGAGGCCAAAATTTTGTTGATCCAATAGTGTTATGTTAAAACAAACCAGTGCTTTAGTTTTGAAAAATGATCTTACTAGATTAAAGAAGTTGAATTTCATATGATTTGTTATATTATTTGAGTCATCATCCAGCTTTTTATCCCTGTACAGTTTTATTTGTTATTAATTAAAAATATGATAAAATATTATCCTACTTACAAAATATGAACCAGTCTTGAGTTTTTTTTTAGGATTTCTTAGAATTTATTTATACCTCAAAGCCCTGAGCAAACAAGCTATCACTTCAAGTTTTCAAACACATTTTTTTTTAATTTGAAATGTTTATGTTAAACTCACTTTTCATTACCATACACTTTTATGATAACTAATTATCAATCAATAACTAACGCTCGGTTTGAAAAAAAAATTAAAAGTATTCTTTAAACAGAACAATCATTATCTGACCATAAGATAAATTTAAAATATTCTTGGCCAGAATATCTTTTGTCAGACTATTGCCATTGTTCAAAATAAAAGAATAACATTCCATATCCTTTAATTTTTATATTTAATAATTAAATTTACTTAAGTGTTTTCGTAATGACCAGGATTGTTTAGTGATTATTAATATGTACTTATCTAGTTACATATTAATGTGATGGAGAATAATTGTTCTTATAGGATTATTACGAGGGAAGCTGTTTTCAATTCTGTATTTAAAGTTCTTTATGACATTTTTCTAATAAATCTAATCTATTAATAGATGACATGCCTTGATCCAATCAGTAAGGTCCCTAAGACGGAGTGTGTTGAAGGTCTCGTTGAGGTACATCTTGAGGCCGGCAGCTTGAGGAGCCAGCTCAGGGATGGTGCTGTAATTGTCAGAGGTGGCCCCAAGGAAGATTGCATAGTCACAGCGAGCTTTGGTTGCTGCCAGCTCTTTTGCTAGGGTGAAAGTGGCTTCATCGGTAATAGCAGGCATAGTGTTAGGCATGGCACAAACCATAGTTATACCACCTGCTAGGGCAGCTGCAGTTCCTGTACCAAATATTTTTTTATAATTTAAACTTAAGATTTTATTTTTATAGCTATCTTGTAATAAAAAAAAAAAAGATTTAGGTTTTGATATGGAAAATGTTGACAGAATGACCTGATTGGTATTAAGAAAATAAGAAAAAATAATATTTTACGAACAAACAGTTTTGTAGTATATACTACTATACACAACTAAAATTAATCAATATGTTCTTTAACACTGGAATCATGAACTGTCTGGGGTGAAGCAATAATCATGTTTTTCTGACAAACTACAAAAAAATACAAATAAAAACTATTGCTGTACAGCTATTGTTATTAAAACTTAAATAACAAACTTAGGAGTTAAAAATTTTAAACAGTAAATTTACAATAAGTAAAAGGAAGAAAATGGATTTTTGGAATGTCTGTCAAAATTTGAGCATTTTGAAAAAAAAGGCTGAGTAAATTAAACAAATTAATAAATAAAAAACCATTCGGAATCATTTTAATATTTCATAAATCGTATACTTATTAAGCAACTAAACACTTACATTAATCATAAACATTTGTGTGTGGGACTATTTTTTGAAAAAATGCACCTCAAGTTCAAAATAAAAACGACTATCAAATAAAAATATCATCACTGATTACAGAATGGTGTGACTGAGGAATACAGAGATGTTCAATTTCACTGTGTAACATTTTCATACTAATCCAAAAGTTCCTTAGAGCTGCATCGTCTGGGAGATGAAAGTTTATATTCTAAAGCACTACTGTTTGATATAAAACTAAACCATTTACGCAGATTTAGCATTCTAAAAACTTTTAAGCCTGTTTAGAGAGTGGCAAAAGCTGTAAGGACTGCTCATGCTTTTTTCTCGTCACTGATTAAGTATCACTGACTTAATATCTCAACTCTTACAAACGTCTTACAACCTAACCTTGAAAAAAAATTAATAAATATTCACATTCTAAGCTCAGTTGTTATGTGGGAATTTATACCTTATATAAAAAAACGTTATTAGTGATTGAAATATTAACTGACCCTCTAATATAATCTAGTATGACACTGCAGTATAGCGTATACGAGGCTTATGTTATAACTAACACTTGCTCTTGCAGGTGTACTCAATGTACAATGCCCTTGAAGGACTATTCTGTTTACTATAATTGGGCCGGTTTGAAAGCGATCTGCGTGAAATATTTAGCGCATGTAGGGGCTCCAGCAACAGAGGGGAAGTGTTCCACTGCTCCATCTTTAGTTGGTGTGAGGGGCAGTGTTGGGAGTGGGGACAACAGACACAACCAGCTAGTGAAGTTGCGGTAGGTTAAGATGCGCTTAGCATTTCATCTCCTTCACTCCCTTTGCTTGTAGGTCATGTTAACCCTTTAACGGCTGAGGAATCAGGCAAGCTTAGTACCTCCAGCGCTACATTCGTGTATACACGATTCCCTGCGTAGTGCCGTCAGCGCTACACTCGTGTTAACACGAACGTTGACAGCAGCTATTTCCTGATATTGTACTGCTTTTACTAGTGACTTATAATGCTATCTTGTGGTGTTATTTAGTACTACGAGAACCGTAACGTATTCCGACATGTGTCTCACTCTCGTGGAATATTTTGTAACTGCTTGAGGAGCATTAGCGATGGAAATAAGCGATTCTCGCCCGGATTGTTTCTCACATGGAGCGGGAACGAGCGATTCTCGACCGTATTATTTTATTGGTAACCGTATTGGTTCGCCAACTTCTCGAGAAATATCTTGAGCCTCGTCAAGTTAAGAAGGGTGGCCGTCCATCTGGGGATAACCCGACTAGACTTACAATGAGACATTTCCCCTCTTATGTACCTGCAACGGAAAAAAAGGGCAGGACCATGCAGACTTTGTGTTGTATGCAAGTTTACTCAGAGGCGGGAGAAAAAGAGACGTGAAACCAGATACATTTGCGAGGAATGCCAAGTAGCGTTATGTGCGGCACCATGTTTTGCTGAGTTCCACGAACTCAAAAATTACTAAAACCCTCAGAATAAACCATAAAATAGTGTAAATAATGTATATAATTTAAAAGTAAAATAATGCAAATAGAAAAAATATATCCCTCAACATCCAGAGGCGGACATTGCAAATTGATCTGGGTAAGTGTATTATTATTATTAATATTATTTCACTATTTTATATTAATATTTTAATTTATTAGCATGTTATCTGCAGATTTATATAACTGTTGAACATACTCTTAAAAAACATTGACATAAAATAGTTTATTCATAAGGAAACAAACTTTTGAGGTCTGAGCGTCAAAACTCGTAAATTTTACCGCGATTGCTCCGCCGTGGACCGACTCGCATTGAACAGCTCGGCAGTGACGGCGCATCGAAACGTGTTAACACGTCAACAGCAGTTAAGGGGTTAAAGGTAGTAGAAAAAATTGCTTGAATTATAAGTCAATATAATATTACCATAATCTTGTGTATTGTCATTTTTGTAGTTATTATAATCATGTTGAAATTGAATATTACGTGCTTGCTCGAACTATCACGAATTAAACAGCTAACAAAGTAAACTTGAAAATTGCATATGAAGTAATAAGTAAATAAATCATTAATGAAAGAAGTGATAAATATTATTTCAGTTTGAAGGTTGGTTACTGAACATTTCAATCACATTATAAGCATTTCAAATAATATATATACAAAACACAATAATATCGCAAATCAAATTATAATATAACCTCAATATAAATCGGTAATGACAACAAACAGATTGTCCTTACCGATACCAGCTGTCCTTACTTCTATCTCAGGTTCATTTCCCCCTATGCCATGTTCCAGCTGTACTAGATTCCCATTCCCTCCATGTTCCTTACCCACCAATGGTCATCTAGCACAATGATATGATGAAATAATGATATCGGAGATCGTATAACACAAATGAACCTTAACATTTCTTCCTTCATCACTTAATAATTATATTTTCTAGTTGAGAGTATCTTATTATTAATAAATATATTGGTAGCAGCCAATACCTCGCACCAACCCACATGTGTACTTTTGTTGTAAACAAAGATAACGTTAGAGGAAACTGCCCAGCTGTAATGCTGACTGTGAACATTATTTCTAGACCTCTACCATTAAATCTTGTTATTTTAGTATTTTTATCTACTGTTTTAGAATTTTAAAACGTATTATAACTGAGAATCTACTGTATAGAAAATGAGGATGTTTGGGTTACAAACCAGAGGAAAAGTCCTCTTTGTGGGTGGCACCTGGCTCTCGTAGATGGACATGTACGTCAATAAGACCTGGTAGCTTGACCATGCGGTGAGAAGATAAACAGTCTGTATGTGTCTTCATACGAGGTTCCTTGCGGATCTTCAACATTGCCTAGTTACAGAATAAATAAATTATGCCAAATATAATCACCTGATTTGATAAATATTTTTCTTTTCCAATTTATTCTTCAAATTAAAAAATATATCAAACAAAAAGGTTTTTAAAGACTTTTAGCTGGAGAAAACCTTTTTGTTTTCCGTGCCATAGAAGGGATTTTGACACTATTTAGAATTTCTAATAATAATTTCTAGAATAAGACATTAGAAGGGATTCTAACGATTTAGATTATTTTTTTATATTGTCATGAATTTTAAAAGGCAGGTTAACCTTAAAAAACTGGCCTGGTAGAATATCTCTTTAAACTTAACTATAATAACAGATGAATAATTTTAAATACAATTACTTCGGACATAACATTCTAAGTAGTGATGGGTCGGTTCCATTTTTTTGTTCTGTTTCCAGTTCGGTTCTTTACTGAAATCGGTTCTCGGTTCCCGGTTCTGAGTACTTTTTGCGAAAGTCTCAGAAAATTTTTCTTATACCTTTATGCCAGTGAATCAACAAATTATGTGAAATCAATCAGTAAAAACAGTGCATAGTATTTTGGAAATCTCTCCAATATCAAGTATAATACACCCTAAAAATTTTAAAATGACATACAATATATCCAATAACTATAGAATCGGTAACATTTTATTTATTCTCAGGGTATGATTGTTTACATTTTTTGCACAAAGAAAATATGTACTTTTAATTTAAAATAGTATACTATTTAACTAAATGGAATATAATGCTCAAATTAGTCTGCAATTAAAATTACCTTGAGGAAATTACAAAACTTATAAGCCTAGTGAAAATTAAAAAAATAACCTGCCACTTTAGGTCTAGCTTATTAATAAAACTTATTCAAAAATAAATCACAACAACTGATTTAAATTACCACAACTAAATTTAAGAGGTTGATGTAATTGAAAGAGTAACAAATAAAAAGCAAAAAAATAATATAATCAATTTCTTTTAATTTTATTGACTATTAAAAAAATTGTTTATTTATTAACTATTGGTTCTTTTCTCAATTGGTGATATTGTTAAATTAATATTATTGCATTAAGAAAACATAAATGTTACTCACATTCATAAAAAACTATACAGCCAATAAAACCATATAAATGTTTTTAGAAATTACAGTATACATTTTGTTTTAAATTTGAGAAATAGTAAACTATTTTGGGTCAATTAATTTTAAGTCAATGCAATTTAAAACAATAATCCTTTAAACAACTGAAACAATAATCCAATTTAAGACTTTATAAAAAGAAACAAAAATTAAAATAAAATTTAACAATTTTAATATAAAAATGTTAAAGACTCGTTTTGTTTAGTTTTGACACAATATTAATCTCAAACATTTGTTTTTAAATCCAATGCCCTAGGTTTTGTATGCATTGTTTTCTCACTACAAGTCTAAATTGAGTTGTAAACAGAATGGAATGATTCCACACGATGTTTTTTATCAGGCAGGAAGTGATAAGAAAGGGTCGCTAAACAAGGGGTGGGAGCTCAGGCGGAAAGGATGACTGGACTCTTGAACAAAATATGAATGGCTTTAATGCACTGCCGTTGCATGTGAATTCCTATTCATTAGCGTTATCTGTCTCTTTTCACATGCCGATAAGGCACTTCCTTATTGGTCCTACTTCTGGTCACTACCAGACTATAGGCGAATATTTTCTGACATATATTTTGTTTATTTCGTGGCCAAATCACATACTGATAAGGAATTGGCCTTCTACGGGCAGATATTTTCTGACAAAGATATAATGTTTGATTGACGGGTGTCGTTTGATTGTTCTGTTTATCAGACTTTTCACACTTAAAACATTTCTGATATGAAAGCTATCTCCCCATTTACGTTTTTCTAGAACCGGGACCGCAGAACCGAGATTTTCCCATCGGTTCTAGGTTCCAGTTCTTTTGCCAATAACCGATAGAATCGATAACCGACTTTAGGAACCGACCCATCCCTAATTCTAAGGTTTGAAAGGTTTTAAGTTACTACTAAGATTCTTGATTAAACACTGACTTGGTGCCTCAATCTGGCTTGTTAGTGTAACAGCAGGGTGCAGGGGAATACTGAAGAAAACACCTTCTTCATATGTCATTAGTAAACAGAATGAGTCTGATATATTTTACATCCATGAGCATAATAACATTTAAATCTCTTAACACTAAAATTGATAAATCCCTGAATATTTTAATGTTTAAAACAAGTTTATGTTTTTTAATTGTCAATTGGCGAATTCATTGTTTATCATTTTAACTTATTAAATATATATTCTAGTTAAGTTGACAGCATTTTATCAATCCTGTTGATATTCTACCTGACAGTACAATATCCATAAAACTAATTTAAAAATGGACAATTTTTTAGATAAAGATTATATCCTCCTCGGACCCATTCGCACCCTGATAATAATTTTTGGAAACTAATATGATTTTTTGGTTGAAAATAAATCAAGAAACTCACATTATTTTTTTGAAAATTTTTATTTAGGCCTCAGTATGAAAAAAAGCATGTCCCCTATAAGGGACATTGGGTCTCGGCCAACCTCAAAAATATGAATGGTACACATACTAAAACAAGAAACATTATTACAAAATTAAATATGTTAATAATAATAGATATTACATTAGTTTTCTACATTTCATGAAAAACTATATAACAGTTCCTTGCACTATTCAGGAACAGGAAGACCTTGAACATGTTCTGCACTTCATCCTAGCTTTTTTGAATCACAACCAGGAAATCTGCAGCGGTGATCCTAGTTGCCGGTATCATGGGCATGTGCTTTGCTGCGGTTTTCCTTTGGATATCAAGAAGGATATTGACGTGTTTTTTTGACGGTCCTGGCAGTGGTAAAATATCCACTTATCGTTGTCCTCCTCTGGTGTTTGGTTGTGAATCAGATGGTACGCGAGATCCGTACTGTATTCGTGGTGTCCACTCTGTCCTTCTTTGGTGTTTGTCCAACATTGTCATACCCCTTCGCATTATCTAATCAGAAGCAACAACTAAGTCTATCATATGGAAAGTCAGACGTACTGTCCACTTTTTTGTTCTTGCTGATAAGACGGTAATAAGAAATTATACAATCAAATAGATCGACGCCACCCATTTTGGCATATTATTGTACGCAGCCCCTTCTTCGTCGTTGTCATCATCATCGTCCTGTAGAGCATCATCGATCCTGGGTGAAATCACGAAAGTAGGATCGTCTTCATCCGAAAGGTCATTAATGTCTGAATCATCGCTGAATCCCTAACGATTGCAGAAGTCATCCAAAACACCTGCGAAACAAATTTTCGTTACCGAATTATCTAAACAATATTATTTCAACAACCCCCTGTAAACCATTGAAAATATAATCACTGAAAATATTAAACAATAATTAACAATCTAGTAATGACAGTATATTACTCCTAAGTCAAGTATTTTTATCATTAGTTTCAGTTTTCATTTTTCAAATGTTAAAAACAGAGGTATGGCCAAAACCCAATGTCCCACATAGGGGACATCCAATTTTGCATGCCCGGCTAGGCTAAAATAACAAAGTAACCTCAAAACTAATGATCACATGTTGAAACACGTACTTTATTTAGTTTGTCTAATTTTTATTAGGCCTAAATATTAACAATTACATATTATTAGATAATACTTACGTTGAGAGGAACATGGTAACCTATAATCTCGTTCGTCTGCCATCTTGCAATGCTCCAACAAAGCAATGACTAAGCAGAAATGGATTTCTGGCTACTTCAGCATGCAGGCGGACTCTAGCAGAAACAGTTGGAACTATCTGGAAATGTCTACTACATGCAGACTGTTTACTGTAGCATTTTTAAAAATGTCCCCTATTGGGGACGCTGGGTCCGAGGAGGATATTATTATCTAGATAAATATAATGTTAAAAACTGGTACACCAGTGTGAAAAGAAATGTTTTAACTTACTGATAGTATCCCCTCTTACATAATGACTTTATCTCTGTAACATTAACTAGACTTTACAGGAGTGAGTCTGAACAAATCTCATAAATAAAAAAGATAACACAGATGTGAGTAATAAAATATTACTGAACAAAAAGTGTTCACTATTACACCCAATTTATTTAACCAATAAGTGGAGTATTGTCTAACAAGTGTACGTCTTTCATAAAAATATTTGTAATTCATGTGAACGTTTGTTCAAACATGAATAAGCACAGTACGTAAAAATTTACATTTTTTCAAAAACTGATGAAAAAATATATTTGAATAATGAATGTTTTACTATTTTAAACTATATTGTTATATTTAATTCATATTATACTTACAATAAATATATAATTTATTATATTTCAATAATGCATAAAATATACACACCTTATCAAATGAAAAAATTTATTTAGTAATTTATACAATAAATATGTAATAGAAAAAGGTCACATATATAAATATATATGTGACCTCTATTGTCATAAATTTACATATATGTCATTAGATCTACTTAAATTTCAACATACTTAGTGTCATTTTCAAGATCTAGAATTTGTATGATAATTGTGTTAAACTCAAGTAGATCAAATGAAATTTATGTGAGTTGATGACGATACAAGGTATATAACCTTTTTCAACTAATTTTATTATTTCAGGTTGCTAAAAATGAATAAAATAAATATTCATTAATTTCAATTATGCTCATCAGAGAAGGTATGCAATTTAAATTTGAAATCTACATATTTCATTTAATTAAAGTGCAAAGAGGTCAAGGATGGTGTTTTTGAAAAGATTAAAAATAATTTTGATTGTCCATCTGATAGTATGATTAATGATTATGTTTATAAAATTACATTTTACCAAACTAGAACCACCAATGTGATAGCACTTGAATTAAAAACTTGTCTTGGATGTAAAATGACAACATCGAAGAGATCTAAAACTAATATGTTGACACATTTTTAATGTTAGCATCTATATATTAACCTCAACTAGAAGCTTGGCACACTTGACATCAGTGACTAGAGGTACTGAGAACTCAACCGCCAGCCTACGCGTCTTGTAGCCATATGTCATGAAGGCAGAAACTCGACGTGCACCACCGTCACGCATTGGTAGGTTGATAACAAGGTCGAAGTCTCGCCGTGCCAAAAAATCAGTCAAGTTGTTCAGCTCCCCACTGGTTGTATTCTCTCCTATGTTCTCAAACGTCCAATGAGCAGATTCCACCTACACCAAAATTGAAAACAATATATATCTACAACTTGTAAAATATGTATTCAAATAAATATATTTTATAAATCAGCTACTTCATCATTCAATGTTTTTTTTTTAAAGCATAATTTTTTGAAAAGAGATTACAGAATATTTATAATTTAGCATATATAATCTTCCTAACGATTCCTATTTGGCAATTTCATGTTATGTTTAAAGACTGTCAATATAAATGTTGTAATTTAATCAATAATACTAAATACCTCAGTGTTAGTAAAATTGCAAATACCTCAGTGTTAGTAAAATTGCAGAATCAATATGATTCTCCACCTCTATATGTGTATGGATGGGTTTCCACCACTGTACGTATATAGGTGGGCGGGTGGGTCTCCACTACTGTACGTGTATGGGTGGGTCTCCACCACTGTACGTATATGGGTGGGCGGGTGGGTTTCCACCACTGTACGTGTATGGGTGGGCGGTGGGTCTTCACCACAGTACGTGTATGGGTAGGCGGGTGGAAACAAAAACAAAAACTATTTAACTAAAATATTTTCCTATGATATTTATTTATTGTTTGTTTGTATTTTAACATAACAATTATTAGAATGCTTACTCGAATGTTATAACTAAAAAACTATGTTGTCTAATATGAGGAAATAAATTGCAATCCTTTATAGAGTGCAAAGGAAGGGGGTAAATACTGTGTATCTATACTACCATACTATACTATCATTGGATTGCTTGATCCGATACCAAACTATAACTCACAAGGGAGAATATGGTGAAAAAATATGTTTACAACAGTGAAGAGTGATGTTTTTTGTTTGTTTTTTTTTTTTTTTTTTTAATTTCACACATTTATTGTGATCTGTGGGCAGTATGTGAAAACGTTTTAAGTGTCACTGCGGTGTGAGAAAACTGTGTTGTTTGTTCCAAAAAGAACAAACTATTGTTCCTGATGGATGGATGAATAATAATAAATGAAGCTGGCCATCTGTTAAGACATATGAATAACAAAGTTAGAGAAAATCATTTGTACAAGATTTCAAAATTGTGGACTTTTCTTCTCAGATATTGTGTACAGATTTGCACAAAATTATGACTGATAAACTTAGTCATCACAAATTTTGTACATACTGGGTAAAAAAGTATTTGAAACTGAAAAACTTATTTCTTGACATGATAAGAGCCTTAATATGGGAAGACACTTTATAGTAAAATAAGTCATAGTTGTCGCTTCAAGAGTTATATATGAGACACCTATTAATATACTTCCGTTTTATTCCCAAATGAAAATTACATTCTGAATAGCCCTCGTGTTATGCTTTGGTAAAGTGAGATTTGAAAATAATAGACATTTTGGTGTGCCTATGATTTATATGTATTTCTTAATACACATGATATGACAGTAATATGTAGAGCAATAGACCAACCTGGACTCCGTGCTCATTGTAGAAATCAGCTGTGCCCATACTGCCATACAGCTTGAAGCCCATCTTGTGCAAAGAACGTATGCTTGGCAGTAACTCCATTTTGTGCTGAAAATATTTCAATTCTTAAAATGTTTGTATACATAATACTAAGGGAATTTAGATCAAAGAAACAATGATCAACATTTTGGTTCGTATTTTTAAACTTCTACTTACAGCGTAGTAAAAAAACCAATAAAATTGGTCGGTAGCGTAGTTGGTTCAATCCCAGCTTCGTGTGCTAAAGGTTCTCAGTTCAATCCCAATCAGAGTCAATACATTTTGAGAAGGATCAGCTGATAATCACCGGCTGTTCATTTGTCATTGGGCTATTAATTAATGACACTTTCTAAGGAATAGTCGGCCTTAGTTTGTAACAATGACTACATTCGCTCATCTACACTCGTCACACTCATTCGAATACCATTTTCGCCCATATCTTGACGATCGGCGTCTTATGAATAAATAAAAAAAAAAAATTAAAATATTTAAGAATATTATCTGTTAAATTCATTAGGCGTCTCACAGAGATTATATAATTTGTCAATTAATGCCGGAAGCTATACATGATCAGGAAAAGCAAACTAACAAAATTAGCAATGTACAAATATTGCCTTAAAGCAATGAAAAATAAATTGACTGTGAAAGCACAGCTTAGTATGTCTCAAGAGATCTAACTGCGATAAATATTGGTAAATTATTGTGAAATATCACCATTTATAGAAATTCAATGGTTATATACCAACAATTTAACTACTGAACATGTTCGTCTAAGCTTGGGCATGGATTCAAAATAGCCTACATTTTTTCGAGCTTATTATGACCAGCCTTTGTTCTAAATTAAAGACTTCACATATCTCTAATAACAACAAAGTTTCTCTACATATGTTGAAATCAAACTGAAAATCAACATACATAGATGTAAGTAACTCAATATGTTCTGTGAAATTCTTTATTTCAAAATCATACTTCTAAATATTTGTTGAAAACCAACCTTAAAGCTTCCAATCGACAGTAAAATGGCTTTTTTGGGCATCTGGAAACCAGTGCTCATCATGGCTTTTAGATAAGCTTCATATCTATTGTCTCCGAAACAAGCCACTTCACCTGTGGAAGCCATCTCTACTCCCAACATCACATCTGCCCCTGCATCAATAAAATAATGTGGTTATGTGATAAAGGGAATATATCTAAATTTAAGATGTATTTCTTTAAGTGACAAATTTTACTGGAATGCCAAGAAATGACCAGTTATAGAAATTCACCGGGCATTTACCAACAATTTTAATCGTTTAACATAATATTTGTTTTTTGTTAATGATGTATTTTTTAGAGTAGATTTATTAACAGTTTGTAGTTTCTTTAGTTTTCCTGTCAAAATTGCTTTTTATTCTGTATTTAATTACTAACTAGGCTGAATGATACAGTTAATACTCCATATGTTACCTAACCTATAATTCACAAATAAAAAATGTAATGAACAGATTGAAACAATTCAACAAGAAATAGACTCTAAAGGACATATATTTTGTTAATATTCAAATGTCTTACATAAAGAAGCATGTGTCTTAATAAAAACACGTCTTATTAATGTCAAAATAATGTTAATAAAAACAATTATTAACGTTTATAAAAGCTCGCTGTTTGTAAAAAGAATCTTAATTTTATTAAATAAACAATTACTGATATCATATTTCATAAATGACTATTATGTTTATAAATGAGAGTAGCACCTAAGATAAAAAATTGAGCAAGTGATGAATATATTGTTCATCCTACATATTATTCATCTATATATTATTCATCCTGTACCTGCTAGTCGAGAGAAGGAGAAAACAGCAACCTTGACTCCCACCTTGCCACAGCCTGCTAACACGTCGACAGGTTCCACCTTTTCTCCAACAATTACCCGAGTTGCCATGGCAACAAAGTCATGATCCAACGTCTTGGAGACAAAGGGAAATGATCGAGACACCCTGACATTGCATTCAATCACTTTCAGTTCATTGTCCTATTGGAAAATATAAATTTGTTTATTATAACAAACTATTACAATAAATTTATCTAGATATATAAAACGCAGAAACAAAAGGAACTTCTTTGAATGAAAATTGTTTAATAACACAAATTTAACTGCATATTAGAATAAAATTATTTACAAGAAAAAATAGAACCCATTTTAATTATGTATGTATTAAGTGATATTTTTAAAAACTGGTTTTAAACCACAAGAGCATACCAAAGAGATTCAATGCAGTTTTAAAAATATAACTGTCTTATCTTTGCTCTCCATGTGTATGAGAAATAGACTAGATACTGACGTATTACAGAAGAAGCAAATTTACTCTCTTTGTTAATGGATAAACATACCAGACACTGACGTACTACAAGAGAAGAAAATTTGTCCTCTTTGTTAATGGATAAACAAACTAGACTCTTAGGTATTGAACAGTAGAAGCAAATTGCTCTCTTTTAAGTTTCTAGACACCGAGACAAAATCAGAAAAATTAAAATTTTTCCAATATTAAGGACTTTTAGATTTGTGATGATGCAACGATCCAGCTTAAGAGTACATATATACTGAAAAAATAATAGTTTTAACTGTTACGTTCTGTTTGGTGGTTTTATAGTAAATTAAGTTGTATGGGGTACATATATTCTAGGTACAATAACATTTGACGAAAGGAACTTAGTAATATCTTTTAAATAATAATCCTTATAATTAACAGATTGACGGGAATTAACTTGTACTTACTTTGGCAATGAGTTGCATGTTAAAGGGTCCCGTAACTTCCAGGTTGCTAGCTATGGCACGACAAATGGCTTGGATCTTAGCCAGAGTCTCTGGGTTGATATCCTGAGGAGGTGTGACCAATGTTGCATCCCCCGAATGTACACCTGCATTCTCAATATGCTCAGATACTGCCATACAAAGAATCACACCATCATAGGCTACTGCATCAACATCTATTTCCTGCACACACAAAAATCACAAAGACTGAACTTTGGCACTAAGAAGCTTATATATTTAACCCTTTTAAGGCTGATCATATTTTTTAGCATGTGCGAAAAAGGCTGGTGCTTTTATTGGTACAGGTCTGGTCAAGGCTGCAGGGTTTTTTAGCCACGGAGCATGTTTTTAGTTAAAAATTCATAAAAAATTTGTTTTTTGTATGAACTTAATATATTTTATATTTCCTTCTTCCATAATAAATGGCCTTTTAAGAAAAAAATCATCATATACCAATATATTTGGTCAAAAAAATAAATAAATAAATAAAGTTAAAAAAATTATATATATTTTTTTTCCTCTTTTGCCTAGCATAATAAATATAAAATATGGTTGTAAAATGACATGTATATTTATATAATAAACTTAGTTTATAGCTAGAATATCAAGTTTAAAGTGCCTACTTTTTTTGAAAGTGAAGATATGGCACATTACATAGAAGTTGGCATTTACATTTACATAAAATAAAGTTCTGTATCAATGTATTTTCGTGTGTTGGCAACCGGTTCAGATTACTTTTACTCATATTTGTATTCAAAATTACAAATATAACACAATATAACAATTATTTGCTAAAACACAGTAACAAAACGAATACTATGACTTACCAAACCACATAAACAACAGACAACAAACAACAATGAGAGATCAGCTGACAAATGAGGAAGCAAAACACTGAGGTTAAAAAAATTTATCTATTCAGCAAAGCATGTTATATTTGATTTTCCATGAAGCCAACATTTTACATAACTCTTACAACGTTACATGGCATTTGGAGCAATAACAAGTCAGTAAAGTGAAAAAATGTTAACGGGTGCCTATTACGGCTGTCCGCCGGGAACGCAGTATTGACCGCGGGGGTCTATTACGGCTGCTAGCCGCGATCGTAATTTTTGCCGCGGGGGCCTATTACGGCCGTCAGCCTTAAAAGGGTTAAGATAATGCAAATAAATCATATTTTTTAGTATTTAAATCAAGCTATTCTTTAAGAGGGATAAATTATTTAAAAGGACTATGTTAAAGTATGCATGGTAGTGTACCCATGTAAAGTATCAAACCATTGTAAGACCAAGTAATCTGCTAGTAACTTACATATCATCCTTACCAACACTAATTTTCATACATATTTATTTATTTTGTACCACATACGACAATATGAAATACACAAAATGTTGGCAGCATTGAAAACATTTTTCTTCTTAATTAATATGACTTTAACTGTTACGTTCTCCTATCCATTGAGTACATTTTGTGTACAGAATGCCTAATTCTTTTTTAAACCAGGAACTTAATTCCTGATAAGACA
This sequence comes from Stictocephala bisonia, assembly GCA_035578905.1. Classification (NCBI taxonomy): domain Eukaryota; kingdom Metazoa; phylum Arthropoda; class Insecta; order Hemiptera; family Membracidae; genus Stictocephala; species Stictocephala bisonia. The sequence goes on along the minus strand of JAQJVL010000061.1, from coordinate 1,490,963 downwards.
AAATAACAATTTCTTTTTTGATCAATGCCTATTTATTACTTTCAAAATTTTTAAGAGATATTATCAATACATAGTAGCAACATTAAGTTATTGTTATTGTTATTTGTAACGTTTGATTTAGAAAAAATTGTATATTAAATATTTTGCTTTCTAAAAATTGTCTACACTGCCTTAAACATGGATTGGTACTCTTTTTTAGGCATTTTTGATAATATCTTCACTCATCACTCATCTTCTACAGGGAAATCTTAAGGTAAGAGATTTAATTTGAGATGGTGGATATCAAAATGTAAATAATTAATTTGAGTTATCTATTGCCAAACTCAATGACATCCAAACAATGTCTTATAACTATGTACATCTAGTCCCAGAGAGTCTAAAACTTCCTTTATTTGACTTCTGTCTGTCCGTCAGTAATGCCTGTGGATGAGCATTTTTTCGCTTAACAAGAATTCTGTTTAGTATATATATATATATATATGTCAGAAGATTTTAGACCACTTCAAACTGTCGCAAGTTTTTTGGGGAACAAAATTGTGGTTACTTAAAAAATTGTTTTGGCTTGATTTTGTTATTTTTTAACAGAGAAACCATTTAACTCTTTTTCCTTTATTTTACACATGCATAAGACAATTTTAGCTGTTTTTGATCTTTGGAATTCTCCTCAAGGTTTTACTCCAAAGTTACCATGCATGTTATTCTTATGTACGATGTTTTAATGTTTAGTTTGTTGAGGGGAAGGAAAGCTCTGAGGCTATTCCTAGGTTGCACTTCAACCCTAGGTTTATTGTACTCGCCTGTTACCTAATAGAATGGGGTACCTATTCCTAGCAGCTTAGCCAGCTCTAAAATCTTTTTCCCCAGACTAGCTACCATTCTTTCTTCTGAGAGTTCGTACCCGAATATTCTCTTTATCCTGAGCTCCAGAACTCAGTTAGTAAATGTTCGGCAGACTTGAGATCCTCACCACAAAGCCGGCAACTGGTGTCTTCTCTATTGAGACCAATCTTTGCCAGATGTTTCCTGATGTGGCCATGTCCAGTGATATACGCAACCACCAACCTGACTTCATTACGATTCATGGTGGTGAGTGATTTGATCAGCATAGTGTTTGATCCCCTCACCAGAGATTTTGTTAAGACCTGGCCGTGAAACCGCTGCCATCTATTGTGGTGGCGATTTTTCGCCAAGTTTAGTAATTCAGTTTTGGCAGTGGTAAGTCTAATGCCACATACTGGCTTAGTCCCCACAAATGGAGTACAAGCTTCCCTTGGCTAGGAGGTCAGCCTCTTCATTTCCTTCGAGGCCGCTGTGCCCTGGAACCCATCTCAATCGGACATTATTGAGGCGGGCCAAGGTGCACAAAATTTGAAAACATTCCCAAGTGAAACTTGAGGTGAATTGGCAGGAGTCAAGTGCTTTAAGAGCAGCTTGACTGACATAATACAGATCTGTTTGCCCTGACTTGTCTTGCTAGTCCCTGTTGAGTGCAGACAAGGATGGCAAAGATTTTGGCCTAGTAGATCGTACAGTACCTCCCCAGACTAACCCATAGGCGAGTCCCAGTAGAGACCGTAGACCCCGTACTCAGTCCCACCCTCCATGACAGAACCATCCGTGCACCAGATGATTTCTTTAAGTGGCGGGATTGTATCTATCCTAAGTCTCCAGTCTTCCCTGGATTTGATGTCGACTAGGTAAGGTCTGGGGATGAAATTGTTGTGTCCATGAAATCTAGTACCATGTCCAATGTTCTGCTGTGTAGTTCTTTTTCAATAGCTCGCGAGTGGCCAGATTTGGATCTGTTTCTCTTGAGCTTGCCTACACTATTCAGTTTGTAAGCTGCCTTCTTAGCCTCCATCGTAAGTTAAAGGGCAAGTGGCAGTAAATTGAGCAGCACTTCATGAGTGATGCCGTAAATTTGAAAACTTACCCGTTATAATTAAGCATGATAGTTGTTGGACACTAGCAAGCCTTTTACTCGCCAAACTCTGACAAGCCTTGTTCCACCACACAAGAGCCTTATAAGAGATCTTCAAGCGAATGACTGCCACATAGAGCCAGCAAGTCATAAGCAGCCTCATCCCCCATGTCAAACCAACAGTGCGCCTGGACTCTAAGAGCGCCCACTTTGCCCTGTTAATCATAGTACAAAGATGATAGTTCCGTCAGCTTGCAATCTAGGGTTACTCCTAGATATTTAGTTTTCTCAGAGAGTCCCAATGAAACTCCGTTGAGTTTTAAACCCCTCAGTGTTCCAAGGTCTCTTATTCTCGTAAAAGTCAAGATGGTTGTTTTTCCAGGATTGACAGTTAGTCCTTCCCTGGAACACTACCTGCTTACCAGTTTCAGGCTTTCATTCATGATGCCCGAAAGTATGTCACAAAACTTGCCAGTCATCAGAGCTATGTCGTTTGCATATCCCTGTATGAAGATACCGGTATCGGCTAATGATTTCAAAAGGATCAACCACAAAATTCCATATTAGTGGGGAAAATACCCTATCTTGTGGACGTCCCCTCACCATCATGATCTGCCTAACCTAATCGTCGAGAAGGGAAGCACTAACCTGCCTGGACCTGAGCATGGAGTCCATCCACTTGCATAGTGTTGATGGAACTCCACGTTCCTGGACTCTACAGGCAATTGTTCCATGAGATGTATTGTCAAAGGCACCCTCAATTTAGAAAAGCACAGAGAGCACTCTTTGTTCTCTAGTTTTAAAAACTAGCATGTTTCAATGTTACTCTGATGTCGTTTTTATTTAGACTGTTAATGAACGTAGTAACAGCAAACTTAACACTACTAAGTTTATATTTTGATCTCGATGATTATTCAACTAGTTTAAAGTAATCATTATTAAAAGTAACGTACATAAAATCTATGGTTTCATTACATATTCTTACTTTGGCTTCTAGAAGGTACTTGGAAATCACAACAGGATGTTCCTTACTGACTTCACTTGCAGACTGAAGGTAATTTTCAAGATCATGCTCAGAGTGAGCGACATTCATGGCTGCCCCACTTAACACATATGAAGGTCGCACTAGGCATGGGTATCCCACCTCTTCACAAAACTGCACTGCAGATTTCAGATTGGTTAGTTCTTTCCATCTGGTCAAAAAATGAGCCATTAAGTCAACAATGAAATTAGTATTTTAAAAGCAAATTACTGGTTTGTAAAAATATGTTCATGGCTCATTAAACTTCAAATTGTAATAAAAAACTTTTTGATTATCAATACTAAAAAATTGATTATATACAGCAATTTTTGTAAACCACAAAATCAAACAGCAAACAAGTTACATGCTACAATTTAAACCTTTCTATGTGGCATAATATAATTGTTAACAAACAAAGCTAATGAATATTGTCCATTTAAGAATATTTTATAAATAGACAATAAATAGTATTAGCAATATCAATAAAGTTAATTACACAATATTGATTTATTCCAAACATAATGTAAACAGTAAACATTACACAAAAATAAACCGTAATATTAAGAAATGTTTCAGATTATATGCTGTATTTAGTTTTTTCTTCAAATTCTTGTATTCTAAGCCAGGAAAAACTCCCTCGCCAATATCTGGGAGAAATCGTTTTCCTTTCTGATCCCATTTGAAGTTAAACATCACTCCTGCCCAGACTTATATTCTACTTTGGATGAAAAAATATTATTTAATAAAGGCTTTGATTATACATATGTAAATATCTGTAGTATCATTCTAAAATGATATAAAATGTTTGACAATGCATTTCACCTCAGTCAAATAAATTTTAAAAATGATTACAGAAATTCCTTTATTTTATATAAACACATTTTGTTTGCCAGGATAAATTAAAGTCCAATCGAACTATTTAATAAAATGTTGCGTATCAACACCAAATCATTCTATCCCTTATCTACGGAGTAAAATGATAAGTAATTGCACATTGACACATGTAATAAATTTGGTATTACCTGGGCTGTGAGATCCCAACACGATCCAGCATACGGGAGAACTTAAACCGGTTTTCAGCACCATCCACAGATTCTGGGGAAGTGCCAAGGATTCGAGCCTGCTGACGGTGCAAGTCCATTGCAATATTGTTGGGCAGTTGACCTCCCATGCTAAGAATCACTCCCTCGGGGTTCTCTAGATTGTAGATATCCATCACTACCTATAAAAAAATTTACACTAGGATTGTGATACAACTTTTTAAATATTGACTACTGATTCAAATCATCTTTATTTCACAACCAAATAATAATAATACATTTAAATTGTGTTAATATTTTTATATACTTATGAGGATACAAAAAATTAAGAATAATAGTCTTGTTTCCCTAAATTTCATTATAAAAATACGAAATATGTCATCAACAGAGTATATCTAGAGTGTCATTTCAACAATAATGACAATTTTGAATGGATTTAACCAATTAACTTTAACTTTAATTATAAACCACTAACAATCAATAAAAAACTGAAAAAAACAACTAGAAGTCTAATAACAGCTGTTTTTTTAAAATAAGTTTTTAACTTTCTATAAAGATGTTGTTGTATAGAGGGTATACCGCTACACCCAGCATCATGAGGGTGACCTCAGTAGCGAATCCTGATAAAGGACACTGAGACTACTGGGTCGAGAACAGATGTGCTAACCATACATGCCGGAGCAAAAACGCTGTCCAGCATGTATGATCCTTGCATTTGTGGATAGTAAACATAGTAACTGTACGTGTATGGTATTGACCCACCCACCCACCTATACACGTACAGTGGTACCTATACTGTACGTGTATGGGTGGGCGGGTGGGTCAATACCACTGTACGTGTATGGGTGGGCGGGTGGGTCAATACCACAGTGCGTGTATGGGTGGGCGGGTGGGTCAATACCAGTGTACGTGTATGGGTGGGCGGGTGGGTCAATACCACTGTATATGTAAGAGTGGGCGGGTGGGTTTGACAATTTTGAATGGATTTTTATCCTACTAAAATCTGATGATGTTGTCTTTGACAACGAAAGGCCTCATTTAATAAAATTTAAATTATTGGAATCTTGTAGTTAATTTCTACAAATTATATAATTTTCCAATAAAAAGAGCTTTAAAAATTATTACAAAAGTTTATTTCACTACATCTTGCCAACGTATTTAACTGTTGATATCAACTTTGCATCATACACTTTAAACGCTATAATTCACAAATCTATAGTGTAGTGATTTATAAAGACAGGGAGTAAAATAGACATACACCAGTTCAGATACTTTGAGGCCACTGTCCCCATCTTCATTATATTACAGCAGCTAATCTACGATGTTGAGGCCAGTGGTTTGAAATGCCTCAACTTGTATTTTCTTTTTGTGGCACAATTCAGGCATTTGCTCTAATTTATTGATATATTTTGTCATTTTTGAGTCCAATAAACATAAAAATTACTTCAAATTAAAACTTTTTACAATATTTTTCACTACTCCTTTTATAAATTCTTTGATTAAAACAATTACTCCTTTTGAGCAAGCAAACTGTGGCGTTTCGGGATTGCAGTGCTCCTAGAGTGTAATAAAATATTATGGCTAACCTCGAATGATATTTCTTCAAAATAAAGACGGTCACTCATGTCATAGTCAGTGCTGACAGTCTCAGGGTTATAATTGATCATAATAGTCTTTCGTCCAAGTTTACGGAGTTCTCTGAGGCAGCCCACAGCACACCAGTCAAACTCCACAGAACTGCCAATGCGATACACTCCAGATCCTGTAAGAGAAAATTGGATTCTTAATGACTTTCTCAAACTGATCATCTTACTGATGTATATTACTTAACTAGCTGAATGTAGATAATTCATGAATACAATTAAATTGAAGGCTGACTTTAACCTTTTTGCTGCCGGGTTTCTTTGGTGAGTTCTACCTCTTCTCTGCCGGGCTAGTTTAGGTGAGACTATCATGAATTAGGCTAGTTTGACTGCCATGCCAAAATGAGACATTTTGTGAAGGTTATCTTTAAAACTCAAAAAAACTTAAATTATTATAGTAGATATTATGATACTTGCGTTGTTATTTTCCTTATAGACTTTAGTTTATGTATACTATCTAAAGTTCACAAAATAAGACCATATCTATTTGTTATTTCAACAAATATAAGATACAATTTTGTAATTTAAAAAAAATGTTATTTTATTTGTAGTATCAACATCTTTGTTAAGTCTGCTTATTCAGTATGTAATATAGGATATCATTTTGAATAATTAAAATAATAATGTATGTAATACAAAAATAAACAGTTTAATGGCAGTCTATATAAACCCTACAAAATTTATAAACCTAAATTCCCTTGCTAAAGTTATTTTTTTGTGTCTTTACTACTATCCTAATACTAACTAATTTGAATATAAAATATAATTACAAATTGTTGAAGAATATAAAAATTTCTTTTTAAAATTTAAAAGTTAAAGAAATAATGTTTAAAAAGAATTTCTTTTAAATGTTATTTTTCTGAATGTCATATTAATATGAAGCTGGCAGATTGAGGCCAGACCCACAACATGATATTAATATGATGCTGGCAGAGAAAGGGTTAAGTGAACCTATTTTTACAGTAATTTGGTCAAAAAAACTGTGAAATTTTTTAAGAAGCAAACTTTAGACATCTCTTTTGCATAAAGTAACTTTGTTCAAAATCTGCAAATGAAGGATAGTTGGAAACACTTGATGTTTATATAGTAGCAAATTTGCTGATTTTGTTCAGGCTTTCATGTGATTTTAAAGATCAATATTTCTTTTCACTATCAACTAGACACAACTCCGAAATGTAACTATGTCTGGCATTATCATAAATATTTAAGTCATTTTTGAATACAATGCACCTTAGTATCACTATTAATTTTCACACATAGTTTATTTTTCCTTAACATTTTTAAAGCAAAACATGTACTTGTACGTTCATTTTGTAAAACTTCTTTTATTATATCAGCACAGCCAAACATACTAAGCAGGATAAGATAAAATAGACTTAAATAAGGATCCAAAATAATTTTTTTCAACTTGTAACAAGATATGTAGTTTGTCATTTGATTTGAACTAATTTTCACAAATTTACAACTTTGAACAGCAATACTATTCCACCAAAATTGTCAGTTTGAATTTTTGACTAATTTCATCAAGCTCAAATTAATGAATCAAGATGACAATCAAGATCAATGTTCTTCTAAACTTAAGCTTGATTCAATCTTTAAGCCCTTAGTAGATAAAGGGTATTCCAACCCTTGGGGCACGTAAACTTTCACCTCAGCTGGAGCTTGAAATGACTAAATCTCTTAACTTGAGCTGGGCCCGGTTAAACTTGACTAACTTCCAAGCCTCTACACACCTCTATCATCCAGCAGAGAAATCATGTGGGGAGTAGGTAAACCAGAACCAATTTTTGGGGTAATTTAATATGATCATCACTCATCAATAAAGAACTACTTAACTAGACATTTGTTTACTCACCAATGACCATGGTGAGGCCTCCAGGGAAAACTATATCATGTGAGGAGCCATTGTAAGTGAGGTAGAGGTAATTGGTGCTGGCTGGCCACTCCGCAGCGACGGTGTCAATCTGCTTTACCCATGGAATCACACCTGATTACATAACAGTTCATCATAAATTTATTCCCGCTAACTTTATAACTATATGGTTGAAGAGATGAGAAGTAGACTACTTGAAAAATATAAATTAAATACAATTCAAAACATCTTTTTTCAAGTTATGTAAAGCTTGTTACAGTGGAATAGTGTCAATAAGATCTATAATATAACTCTATTTTCAAGTCAATCCCTACTACATTAAGCTATAATAAATGCAAATCTACAAAATGAACAACTACTCTACGGAATACAGTACTTTGTTTGTAAGATATTCTTTGAGTTTACTACGGAACTTCAATGTGTCAGGTTCTTCTTTAATATTTGTGGGCATATATTTTAAAAATTTTGAACCTACAATTGTTGGTTTTTTTTTTTTTTAATTCTAGCCGGTGCCATTGTTGAGTGATTTTATCTTTTTTCCTAGTGTCATACGAATGCGAATGATAATAATTAGTATTATTGGAGGTTCTGGCTACACGTTGTTTCCAAAACATACAAACCATAAACATTGGTAATATTTAAACTTTTAAAGTGTGGTCTAGCTGAGTCATCTTTTTTTAGCTTTAACATTGTTCTAACAGCTCTTTTCTGACATTTTAAAATTTCATCAAGATTATTTTTTGATGTTGATCCATATAAGCATAATCCATATGATATATAAGAATGAATGTAGGAAAAATATATAATCTTCAATGTTTGTAAATTACAGAGATGTGACGTTTTTGAAATAGCATAGATACCGGAATTTATTTTTGCTAGAACAGCACAAATATGGTCATTCCAGCTCAAATTTTCATCATTCCTAATCCCAAAAATTTTGTATTTCTCTCCCTTGCAATAATATTATTTTGTAGAATTATTAAGGATTCTTTCTGATGTGTATTTTGATAAGTTTTTAATTGCAAAAATTTGGTTTTTTATTTTATTTTTTGTATTTAAGCTCAGATTGAAGTCTTTTAAAAAGGTAATTAAAATTTAAGAGCTCAACATAGGAAATGTTTTCCACTTCTTCTAGTGTACCTGCGGAAATTCCCAAGGTGGCATCGTCTGCATAGAGACTTAGATGTGTATTGTTAGCGAATGATAAAGAGCTTTGCATGTTTTTAATATAGTATAGGAAAAGCAAGAGACCTAAATTTGACTTCTGGGGGACACCTGCATTAACATTTTGTATTTTTGACCTTATTTTCAATACTCTATTTGTTGCTGTACAGTGTTTAATTTCTACAAATTGAGATCTTGTGTTAAATATGATGTGAACCAATTTAGTGCATTTTTTGTAACTCCTAGGGTAGTTAATTTATGTAGCTTAGGCCTTGTATCATCAAGCTTCCTTAGCCCATATGCAATAAAACACAAACATTTTATTAACACATAACATTAATAATAATGTAATATTTGAGTCTGCAATGTTGTTAATTTACAACTAGCATTGCTGCTTGCAATTTTGTTGAGATAAAAAGAAAATAAATATATAATGTGATTTTATTTTACGTGTATGATTTAAGAATTGTTCTCACGTTTAGATATGATTCTTTAAATAAAAAAGATAGGACAAAATCAGCTAACTTACTTGAAAAAATAAGTGGACTTAAATAAAAAAATTATATCCTATCACTATAATAAATATTAGGTGTTAATTCCTCATGTGTTAAACACAATTAACTCCTCAGGTGGATAGGTCATGAGAGATTAAAATGTAGGTATTAAACAATTAATTCATCATTAGGTATCACTGGAGGTTAGGGTTGGAAGCTCACAAAGTACAACTAACTACATTAATTGAGCCATACAATTCTTCACCCAACACTACAAAGGGGGACCTTCAATGGAAACTAGATGTGGATGTCTACAACCCTAGGTGGGATCATCCCCGTATCTTCTGCACGAGCTTGACTAGTCAACAACAGAGAGAGACGAAGACATTAAACAATAATACTTTATTCACATGATCATTGAAGAACAGTATTTGTGTCACTAACCTAAAAAAATTTTTAAAAGGTAAATTTCAGATTTAAAAACATACATACAAAAAAATGTTAAGCAAGTCAAAAATTGTACAAAACAATTATAAAACATGTCACAGAGATAAAATGATATAAAACATGAAAATGGATATAGATATTAAGAGTTGGAAAGTGTTTTAAAGAGAACATTATGGACTGTGTTTCATAATGATAAATTCGTAACGATGAAGATAGATTCTTCATGTGTCTTGATTTAAGTTTGTGCTTTCCATCTCTTTTAAACTGTAGAATGGGCAGTCTAGCATCCACTTTGTCATATTCTTTCCATCTCTTCGAAGCTGTAGAATGGGCAGTCTAGCATCCACTTTGTCATATTCTTTCCATCTCTTCGAAGCTGTAGAATGGGCAGTCTAGCATCCACTTTGTCATATTCTTTCCATCTCTTCGAAGCTGTAGAATGGGCAGTCTAGCATCCACTTTGTCATATTCTTTCCATCTCTTCGAAGCTGTAGAATGGGCAGTCTAGCATCCACTTTGTCATATTCTTTCCATCTCTTCGAAGCTGTAGAATGGACAGTCTAGCATCCACTTTGTCATATTCTTTCCATCTCTTCTAAGCTGTAGAATGGGCAGTCTAGCATCCACTTTGTCATATTCTTTCCATCTCTTCTAAGCTGCAGAATGGGCAGTCTAGCATCCACTTTGTCATATTCTTTCCATCTCTTCTAAGCTATAGAATGGGCAGTCTAGCATCCACTTTGTCATATTCTTTCCATCTCTTCTATGCTGTAGCATCCACTTTGTCATATTCTCTTTTAGCTTCTTATTTGAGGTATTCTTCTTTATATCTTTGGGAAAAGTTCCATAACTTAGCAACAGAATATGATGATTGTCTTTCAAACATTTTAAGTCTGTGAACAGGTAGTGTAGTTGAGAGCATTTCATGTATGGTAAATATGGATATCGACACCTCGTTCTAACTTTTGGTTACAAGCTAGAAGAATGTTCTCCAGTATGTATAGACACACTACAGTTAAGATGTTCAGGCTTGAATGAATTCCTGCACAAATCTCGAGGGCCCAGGTCAGCTAAGATCCTTATAGCCTTCTTCTGAAGAACTCTACTACCCTAGCCTACACTTACAATGCATGACAAATGCATTCAGGTCAAGGAGCCATGGCTACCCAGATTCATCAAAACCCAAAAACAAGGTAGAAGAGAGAGACTAACTTACAAATGTTCTTCCAATTCCAAATATAGATACTGAAAGAAAGTGTTGGGTTTAAAGAAAAAAGCTGTTACACTTTACAAACACCACAAATGTGCAAGTTGGGAAGAGGGAGGGTCAAGGGTACCTGTGTTTGTAGATTGCAAAAATGTGACAAGCTTGCTCACTAACCCAAATACAGCCTTGACGCCCCTATCTCCATCACAATATATGGCAAAACGAATCTGTCCACCAATGTAACATACATTTTGCAATTATTTTTTGCACACTCATTTTTTATACAAAAACAAATTAACAGGAAGTTTTCTTTTTCTGAGTTACTGACATTTTCTTAACATTTAGAAAAACTGAATTAAAAATATGTTCTCTTTTTTATTAACTACTTGAAGTCTAATGTAAGATTTTGATCAATTCAAAACAAAACTAATACATTAGCCACATTTTCATTGCACATAACACTTTTAATTGGTAACATTTTATGAGCTAATCCTGAACAATTTTGGTCTTAAAATGGTGTACCATGCTCCTCTCTCTTCTTGCGTACAGCCAACTCAGTACTCTTGACACAAGCAGCTATCTGTTTGTCACTAAAGCCAAGACGTTTGGCGTTGAGGAGGTGTTCAGCTGTTAGATCCACCTGTGTTAATCCCTCCAGTGCTGTGTGATAACGAATAATGTTAGCCATCTTGTGTAAGAACCATCGATCAATTTTGGTCAACTCATATAACCTGCAATCAAGGTTTATTTTAGTGTTACAATCTGCTAAATAAAAATATTATTATTTAGAATGCCCAAATCAATCAAATTATTCCCTTACACGATCAACAAATTGTTTTATCTCACACTACAAATCAACATTCAAACAAATGAGTAAATATCAAATAAAGACCTATATTAGTGTTCAACAAATCAAGTGCTTTTATTTTTGTAACAAAATTACACCATAAATGCTGGCGAAGAATTATTTTACGTAGCATTCAGAGTTCTCTCCATTTTATTCCAATAAACATTATATTGTAAAAACTGAACATAATCTCTCCTTTATATTTGTAAAAACTTTCTTATTTTATTAATGGAGAAAAATGATTTTACTACTAACCTGTCTATGGTATAGTCAGCCTTGAGTGCAGCAGCCAGAACAAACATGCGTTTATCTGTTGGCTGTTCCAACTCTTCATCACATGCAGCTTTAGCGTAAGGGTCAAAACCCAAGGTATTCTCATCAACCATTCGCAGTGCTTTCTGAAAAGCTTCTTCAAACTTGTGACCCACAGCCATTACCTCTCCAACGCTCTTCATAGAGCTACCAATCTGTGAGCAAAATACATACTTCTTTATTTCTATTTTAACACAATTAATTACAAACATCAATACTAACTCAATTAGATGTACAGTAATTTAATACCCAAAACAGAAAGAAAAGAATCTTTCTGCCCAACCCCATCTTGATCCATATTCAGGTACCTGCCACTACATTGTGTTGACAATGGCCATTTTCTTTTGCCATCTAATGAGGTATGTATTCTTTGATTACACCACAACTGAATTTCAACGTCTTATTTACCATTTTTAAGCAGAATATACTATATTGTAGTAAAATTCAGGACTATTTATAGATGTTTTGCTCAACTTAAATTTTCACTAGCTTTTTACTCATAAGTATAATGTCTACATTTTATAAATTATTCATTCACATCAAACATCAATTACCAGGAATAAATTTAAAGAATAATTTCCGAATTGATTGTATAAAACCATAACTTTAGTAGGGGTGTGCGAGTCGTTGGCATTTTTTTCGAGTATCGAGTATTTTCGAGCGAGTATTTATAGAAGGATTTCCTGTTTACCCAAGGCAACTGTAAAAGGCAGACACCATCCTAAGCCTATGTTAAGTTTTGCAAGATTCGTAAATATATACATCTAAACTGAACACAATAATTTTTATTTGTTGTTTGTAACTGTAACATGTGATAAATAAAACTTATTACTTCCTGCCTTCCTACATTTTTATGTGGCATTGTTTTGTTTACGGTGCACAGACAGATTTGTATTGGTAACAGGTTTTTTAAGCATTTTGATCCGGATTTCTCGTCCCCTTTCTTGGGTCATAAAGACACTAATCATCACTTCTGATTTATTCACGCTATTTTATGTTAGGTTACAAGTGACTAGTAGACTCGGCAACCAACATGTGTGATCGCTACTATTTACAGTGATCGCTACCATCCCAGCTCTGTTGATCACGTTGAACTGAACTAGTTCAAATCATAATGAACGAACTCTTTCACTACGCCGACTAGTTCATTTGACTGTCGTCATGTACTACCTATTCTTAGGCGTATTGTTCAGTTCATAATTATGCGTACCAAACTGATAACGTATGATTGGTAAAATAAAACCCAAACATTTTTTATTGATAACTTATAAAACTGTTTACTCTTAAAACTAAATTAAGATGGAAATCTGATATTTCGTGAAATACAACTACTCGCTCGAACTTCGGGTAGTTTTAGGAGCTTCGAGCCAAGTTCGAGTAGTAAAATTCTCGAAGTTTCGAGTACTTGCACACCCCTATCTTATAGTTAAAATTGATTTTTCATAGCGTTCCCATAATTAATCAATGACCTATATATTTACTGCTATAGCCTTATTTCAAGTACACTTTGAATAGATTAACTGTTTACTGAACTAGCTTTGTAGATTAATGCCTATTTTTTTTTTTTCAAACAGTTTTTATCAAATAGAATCCTCTAATCTAGGATTCCTATAATCAAAAAAAAGAAAATAAATAAATAGAGCATCTTGAAGGAATGCTTTAAAGTTTCTCCAGTACTGTCTACTACTACTACGGTAATAAGAAGTATATCTAAAGTAACTTTTGTATGGCTTTTAGTGGGGAGAAATACCCAATTCAGACACAGTTCCCTTCGCCTGCTTAGACGAGCCCATTTTTGTTTTGTAGGTTCGTCAGACCGCCGGCTTTACATGACTTCCAAACCACAATAATCAATCTCGAACCTGCTGTGTGGCAAGCCACTGCATTTGCTCCACCCTGGTAATATAATCTGTATTTGATACAGAAAAATTACATAACACACGCACATTTGTGCAATGCCTAGTAAAAAATTAGCCTACCTTGGTGCTAACTCTTGAAAATTTACTTAGATCCCAGCGAGGTATCTTGACCACACAATAGTCAAGACTAGGTTCAAAGCAAGCTGTGGTTGTTGTAGTGACAGAATTGTTGATGTCGGGTAGTGCCAGGCCTAATGACAACTTGGCTGCGACATAGGCTAGAGGGAACCCAGTAGCTTTGCTGGCCAGAGCAGAGCTGCGAGACAATCTCGCATTCACCTGCACATTTGAAAAAATACATTAAATTGATTAATATAGTAGTGGTAAAACAATGTTTAATGTCTGGCAATCCCTAGCCATTACCGAGGAATAAAGTTCTAAATCAATCTTTCTCCTCATCAAATGAATGCACTAGTGGCACTAACATTTCCAGTAACATGTTGCCTTTAATAAGTTGTGCTTTCCTTTGTATTGTATTAGTTGACATATCTTCCCAAGCAAGTTGCTGTTTTCTAATCTTTCCAACTATTAATTCCTGGTCTATTGTCCTACACTGTAACCAAAAATTTACATTTAGTATGGCAATTTTTCAACATAATCACTCTCACAATCTAATTAGTTAATTAAACATTTGAATTTATGATGAATTATTAATATTATACTAACTGCATGGATAATTAATGACTTGTTTTGACTAACAACTTTAAGTACAGCTTTATTGGCTTTATGTTTTAAAGTCAAATTTGTTTGAATTCAACATTACCATGTATTTTAATTGAACCAAGTTTAATTGATAAACAAAGCATTACCTCAATAATGTAATACTCCTGAGAGGTAGGGCTGAGCGCGTACTGGATGTTGCACTCTCCCACAACACCAAAGTGACGGATTACATTGAGAGCAGTAGTGCGCAGACGGTGATATTCACTGTTACTGAGTGTCTGGCTGGGCGCTACTACAATGGATTCTCCTGTGTGAATACCCAGCGGGTCCACGTTCTCCATGTTGCATACCTGCAACAGCATTACATGCACATAACATTAACTATCCAGCTGCTATCTCAGAAATAACAAAAACATTTAAAATGGTAAAATCTCCAAAAACACTTTTTTTTTTTTTTTTTAAATAGAATAATTGTGTAGCTTTGAAGAAATTAATATTAGGGATGTTCCAGAAGTCAATCATTACTTCTCACAGATCCGACACCAAAGAACTGATGGGAATATGTTGATTCTTTGTTCCAAGTTCAGAAAAAATAACAAGTATAGCAACGTAAATGTCACTGATTTTATATTTACAACAATGAATTTCAATAAAGTTGTAGTTTATTTTATTGTAATACTAATTAGGGATTTACAAGTTAGTTAGCATTTCCAGTAAGGTTTCATTTCTTGATACAAGTCAGCTTCAATTTCAGGAATTTTTCAAGCAGGTCTTTTATCTAAGCAAAATATTGTGTTCAATCATATGTCTGTTTTTTATATCCTCTTTATTCATTAGTATATAAAATAAAATAAAAGAATACTTGAATGATGTCAAGTATTAACCCAGGTCAATCAAATTAAAATAGTTATTAATACATACCATATACATATCTTTGCAAAATTATGATTAAAATAATATACTTATAGAAGTGAAAAATATGAAATTTGTAATTTACAATTATGTTACTGTCACAGTTTATCAAGTGAATTACTTACTTACTCCCATGGTCACACATATCTAAGAAGATATTTGGCCGCACCAACAAAGCCCCTCCATCTGTCTCTATCTTCCGCGTCTTCCTCAGTCACTCCCAATCGCTCCAAGTCTCCCTTCACTTGTTTCCACCACTTTTGCCGTGGTCTTCCTCTCGGTCTTCTTCCTTCGGGATTCCTCATTATAACGTGTTTCAAATTATGATTCTCCTCTCTTCTTAAAACATGTCGAGTCCATCTAATCCTTCTGCATTTAAATTCACAAATTACATCCGGGTCCCTGTAAAGTTCTCTCAGCTCCTTGTTGTGTCTCCTCCTCCACTTTCCTTCTTCAAACATTGGCCCATAAATTTTTCTGAGGATCTTATTTTCAAAGACAATAGTTTCCTTTCTTCCTTTTTATTGATTTTCCATGTTTCAGCTCCATAGAGCAATACTGGACTGATGATTGTTTTATATATTTGAATTTTGGTTGTTTGTGACAGTAATTTTGAAGACATAAGTTTGTTGCATGCGTAGAAACATCTGTTTGCAAGATTTAGCCTATTTTGTATTTCTATTTCATCTTTGTTTTCTCTAGATATTACAACGCCTAAATACTTAAAAGAATCTACCTTTTCAAATTCATGGTCTTCTACTTGGAGTGTCTTGATTTATGTTAATTGGATTTGTGGCAAATTGCATATATTTGGTTTTTCATCATTTACTTTTAGACCTAATTGTTCTGTTTCTTCTATGAATAATTTTGTTAGCTGCCGTACGTCTTCTAAATTTTCTGCAAAAATTACCACTTCGTCTGCGAATGCCAGTACGTTAATTTTGGAACCAATTGTTATTCCTTCATCCATTTTTGCTACTTTTTGGAGAGCTTCTTCTATCGCTAGGTTGAAGGAGATTGGGGAGAGTCCATCAACTGCATTGATTTTGAAGGGTTCCGAAACTCTTCCATTTACTCGTATTGAGCCTGTGGAGTCCGTCATACATATTCTAGCAAGATTTATCAGCTTTATTGAAATACAGTTTTATTTATTAAATATATTTTAAGTTTATCCTTAAATTTTGATAAAGATGTTTCAGATTTGATATTTTTGGGTAATTTACTAATAAATATTATTCCTGCATACTGTGGTTTTTTACAAAATAGTGCCAATCGATGAGAGGGAATGGTTAATTCGTTCCGCTGTCTAGTATAGTAATGATGATTATCACCATGAAGTTTATGCTGTCCGATTTTTTACCTAACGGATAGTACTACTTCATAAATGTACATTCCATAGACAGTGAGAATTTGTAGTTCGGCAAATTTTTCTTTAACTGAAACTTAAGATTTCAAATTTAATATGATTCTTATTGCCATTTTTGAAAAATTAAGATTGATTTAAGATTTTTAAAAGTTCTTGCACCGTACAAGGATATACAAAAATAAATGGTGAAACGTATTTATGCAAAATAAACCATTCTTAAAGTGTTAATGTCACAAAGATGTCTTAATTTTCTTATTGCAAATATACCGGATGATACTTTGGACAACACTTTCATAACATGATGATCCCAATCTAAATTCATGTCACATGTTAACCCCAGAAAGTTTATCTCTTTAACCAAACAAATTTCACATTTCTCTACGGTTTTATTACCATCTAAAACCGGTTAGATCAGTTTTCAAAAATTAAAAGTTTGTTATTAATTGAGCAACGTAAAATCAGTATCTAACAGAGATAACCAAAATAATACTAATGTCCAAAAATATCTGTAGTCAAAGGATTTTGTTATCATATAGAGCACGAAGGGTTTTCAAGATTGTGAAATTTGCATATTAGGAGAGATAGTACATCAGCAAACTTACTTAAGAAGATAAGTCCACTAACATCACAGTATAGTAAACAAACACAATAACGTTTACTATCACTTTGGTTTTACTGGACTTGTCTTCTTAGATAAATTTGCTGATGCCCTATTTCTCCAAATTTACTAATTCCTAGTGCCCTTTTTTAGCCTATTTACGCCAGTGACATTTTTAACTTATTCCTCCCAGGATTTGAACCAGTGACCTTCTCCGAATTAAGCAGAAGTGCTAACCACTAAGCTATCAAGAGGCCCTTCAACTTTACCTAGAACTTTGCACATTATAACTCTAACCACTCACAGTGTTTCAGTATAAGATCAATAAATATGTTGAGCAGGATAATGTTGATTTTGTTGGTTGGTTGTTAAGGTAAATTAAGTTGCTGGAGTCACAGGCGTGATTTCCAAGTATCTTGAAGGTAATGATGTGACAGAGATGGTAAATTGTGTTTTCGTTTGTTCAAAAATAAGAGCAATAGATTTTTCTATGAGCTCTTTAGTATGCACAGTTTTATGATGTTTAAGACATCTTTCAGTACTTTTTTTACTAGCAGCAGTAACAATACATCAGTAAGCATTACGATAGAAAATAGAATAGAAAATCTTCTTTATTATGGTGAAATTAGGGCTAAATTTGCTCTTCCTTACAATTAACCTCTTTTTAAGCATTGGGTATGGTTTTAGTCATGGGACTGGTCTAATTGTATCTTATTTTTGATAAAATTGATAAGATAACCTTGTTTTTAGAAAGCGTTAACTAGTTAGTTATTTTTATCTCAGATCAAGTTTTTTTTAACCATATTTTTTCGATCATAGTTGATAGGTGAGAAAATATGCATTCAGCTTGGGGGGCTAAGTTTTCAAATTTGGAGACTTGGGTGTTTTTTGAGTTACTGTTGGTAAAATGAAGGTTCATTTCTTATTGGTGTGATTGTGGAGTATACTACACCATCACTCAATTTAGTTTCAAAACCAAAGCTGAAGGGCAATTTGTTTTAAAGAACACTACCAGATTAATTCAGAGTGGAAATGTTTTATAGATTATGGACAAACGTTTTAACTTTAGATTCACAGTAAGTCCAGATCATTAAAATTCATTAATATAGTGGGAGCCAACTGACTGTTTGGATAGTTTCTTTTGCCCAAGTAGTTAAGTAGGTTGGAAGGGAAGTTTTTTTTTTTTAAGGAGAGGAGGTCCTTCTTCTTAACCTTACTCTGTCCACTCCTCATGGACTATTGATCTGTGTAAGGAACTTATTCAGACAGAGTAAGGAGGTGAACTAGTACAGAAGAAGGTGATTATTACTGATAAATATTTCCAGTCTAGGCCGGATTCGAACCAGCGCTATCTCTAACCCAAGCTCAAAGCCATGACGCCTTAGACTGCTCGGCCACCGGCTCGCCCATTTAACTCAATTTCCTTCTCCAAAAAAAGATTGGCATAAGAAAGGGTTTTATGGGTGCTTATAGCCCTATCTTATATCTGAAGGTAGTTGATGTCACAACTTTGAAAATTGTTATTAGCAGTCACTTAAGTCAAGTAGAGGAAAGTACCAGAAATTAGCAGTAAATAGGCTAAGGCATTGAAATTAGTTCTGGTGGAACTACTTGCAAGCCTCTCTTCCACATATAATGCTTCTCTGAGGTTATACCATATCCTGGCCAGCTTAAAAGGCTGCTAAGGTTGTAAAGATTTTCAAGACAGGAATACTGACTCATTGAGAGACTGGGTCAGTCAGGAACTTCATCCATCTTTACAGTATACTAGCTTCGCTCATTAGTCAGCTCCATAAACCTCCATGATGTTCTTTATAGTCACGGGTGAGCTCGGCCTAAGGCTTCTTAGTTAGATTCATCAATATCTCACATATATCAATGAATGGGAGTACATAAAAACTTACCCCAATGGCTGACATTTTTTTTCAAAAACTAATTGTTGTGATTGTGTACTGTCAATTTATGACTGTCAGAAGTAGTCTGTATATGTGGAAGGCTAAAAAAATTAATTTTCATGTATGGCCGTCTAGTCGGCCATCAGCCCCTGGTAAACAACTTTGCCAACAAATTAATGTCCAAGATTTTTTAAACCACTTTATTTTATAATAAACTAGTTAGTAATAGATGGAATCAAGTAAAACAAATGAAAACGATTAAAAACTAATATTATCAGGTCTAATTTTAACATTTTTTTCACAATTAGTCTAAGTGTCTAAGTTGAGATTCATTTTTCAAAACATGCTACACAACACAATTCAATTTGCCAGGGCGTTTGTGTAACATAAATACAGTATTTTTTAATGTTCCCTTCTTTGCAGTACATTTACTCTTTTTGCTTAATTTTATTCCTAATTTCTCGACAAAAACAAATTAAAAACAGTTACAGTAACTCCAAAAATAACTGGAAACTGAAAACCACGTTCTACTCGTAGGATACTACAGAAATGCGGGACCTACTAGCTAGTGAACTGATCTAATAATGTGAGAGTGCATGGCTGACTAGATGGCCATCAGCCACCACCGGTGATAACAGTCACGCAGACACTAGCGGTCGGACGACTTAACGGCCACGTAGCACTGAATGTGTTAAGTTGGCTCTATGCAACTAATAAACCATATTTCTTTGCCTACTTAAATGTAGGGTAATATACTATCTTAGTTGCTATTATAAAGAGTAGAGATCAAAATCCCTATTAACTAAATATCAGATTATAATTTTAGTTTGAAACTAAGTAATTATTTCATTTAAATTTCAGGTAAGTGACTGATATGGCTAAAGGCTTCACTCCATCAGAGACAATGCATGCATCAATTTAAATATGAAGTTATCTTTACAACTATGATAAATGTCTGGAATTGCAAGAACAACACAACCAACAATTACTCAGTAAATGATTGGATAAGAGCTAAGATTTAGGAATTCGGGCACGTCCTGCAGATAAAAGGAAAAGAGAGATGTATCCAAATATTAACAAAAGTAAGCATTACGTTAGTTTAAATTTCGATATAATAATTACAGTATATACTATACTTCATCAATGGCTATAACAGATTCATAAGAGAAACCCATTTCAAAATATAAGTGCGGTTTGGGTATATTCAAACTCCTACACCAGTTCTTTCTGATGACAGCTTCTTTAAAATACACTGTTGGGATAGGAATTAGTGATAGGATACATAAAATAATCCCCTCCTATAATGACAGTTGGAGGGATAAAATCCTAATTGCATTATATAGTCAAGGTGCATTACGGCATTTAACACTACGCAATAACATTAAGACTTAATTTCAAAGCAGATCAACCAGGTATATATATCAGGTGATTATTTGATAAGTGAATTTCTTTCTTATCAAAATAACTCACAGTGATGCAGTTGTCAAAAACATCTCGGACCACTTCGTACTCTACTTCTTTCCATCCCTTCAGGGATTTATCAATAATCAGTTGACTAGAATGTGCGAATGCATGTTGTGCCAGGCGCCGCAGTTCTTCTGCGTTGTTGGCAAACCCTGATCCAAGACCACCCAAGGAGAAGGCCGCTCTGGCTAGCACTGGATAACCTAGGTGATCTGCTGCTTCTAAAGCCTATACAATCAGGAACATAAAATTGATACTTTAACCACTATCAAATCAAACAAATTATCAAGTTATGTGTAAATACAATGTGTTATTATTAATATAACCATTAAATGTAGGCACATTATAGTAAGTAGGATCTTAGGAAAAATGAGTTATAAGTATTCATATCTCCTACCACTGGAATGGGTTGTGAAATCAGTTTTACTCATCATGAACTTAAGTGAAAAAGGTAAAATATTGCTTTTATTTATTTAAGATATAGCAATACCACAATATGTTCTAAAACCTATATGATTCATATATTTTCTTTTCATGGTAAATTTTAAGACTCTCCTAAGCACGACATCATTGGAATATTCACAAAAAGGAACACAGACAGATGTAAATTTAAGCCAAGCTCTGATACCATCCGGGTATTTTAAAGTACTGTATTTGAGAAATGGTTACCAATGAATACAGATGACATAAACAAGAAGGAAAAGGCCAATATTATCCCTTTAACCGTTTTGATCACTACTTGGCCAATTACTTGCTGCAAGGTGCTAGTGACAGGTACATACGTTCTATTAGGATATACTAGTAGTGCCTTGAAAAAAAAAACATTGATCAGCCAGTGATCGAAATAGGCTGAATTTTTATTAAAATAATTTTTAAAAGCAGTTTAGATGCTTTAAATTAAACGTCACTCAGGGCACAGTTACAGGATGTTTGTTTTTATTGTTAATTAATTATTTTTTAATAGGCATTGTTAAATTTCCATTCCGTACTAAATAATATATTCATGGTTCAAGTGGACAAACATTGTTTACCACTCCAATCCTGAAAAAAAAACTTACTGACACGATTACAAAATATATCACACTTGAAATGTACGAAAATATCAACAGGGAAGTGAACTTTTTAACAATTAGCCTTCAATCATCATAGTCTGTGAAGCTTTCCTACAATAGTAGGAAAATAATTAACTCACTGCTACAGAATATGAAGGAAATGACC
This sequence comes from Stictocephala bisonia, assembly GCA_035578905.1. Taxonomy (NCBI): domain Eukaryota; kingdom Metazoa; phylum Arthropoda; class Insecta; order Hemiptera; family Membracidae; genus Stictocephala; species Stictocephala bisonia. The sequence continues at coordinate 1,468,959 of JAQJVL010000061.1, read as the reverse complement.
TGATGATTGGCTAATTGAGACTGTTCAATAAATTTTCTTATTGATAAACATTGATAAACTTCAATTTTGTAATGCAAGAAGCATACTACACACTCTGTAATGACACCATAGCATTTATGCAAGTTAGAATCATTCTCGATTGCATAGTTTTCAAAGATCATTTCCAAAAGTTTCTGCTTTTATAAATGTATGCACTGTCAGCGAGAGTTAAGATGTCACCTGAGCTCCGGCTTATTCAAAAATTGCATGCGCTACTAGATTCTGTGCTACGCTAACATTGCACACAGCTGTCTGCGCACACAATGACGTTGGCAATTTGCAAACCACACTATTAAGATTTGACTTTTCAAGGCTACGAAAATATCACCGTTTTTAACTGACTTGATATAGTTGAGAAAATATGATATTGCTGGCTCAGGTGACATCTTAGCTCTCGTTGACAGTACACGCAACTTAAGGATGCAGTAATGGTGATGTCTTTGAGTAACAGGTTAGCTGATCATGTGTCCAACATAAACTATATAAGATATATTGTAATGTGTTCTGTAGATTCTGATGAGCATATGTAATATATATATATATATATATATATATATATATATATATATATATATATATATATATATATATATATATATATATATATATATATATCCAAGACTGTTAGAATACTGTTGCTTGCATGATGTAATAATCACCTTTTTTGTTGGATAAAATCTTGAATGTTAACTGTAAAAAATTAAATAACCAGGTATTTTTCTTTTTTTATTAGTTTTTTAATCAATATTGAGTCAACGAAGAAGGCATTTCATAAATTGAAAATCAGATTTAAAATCATTTTGTGAAATAAGCAAAACCTTATTAATTTGAGCAATAACCTAGTAGTTTTGGATCTCAAAAAACTTGTTTGAAAAATAAAAACAGCGTTAATTTACGGTTGTATTTAAACTAAACATTTATAGTAATTCCAGTTTTTAATTTTTGATTAATGCATTTTCACCAGTTACGGCATCTTCAGATCATAATAACCAAATTGTACGATTTAAAAAAATTATGTTTAATTTACATCCATCGAAATTCCACCAAATACCAAATAAAGAAAATTACAGTTGGTTTGAAAAGAAATTGTTTGTTTAGTGTGTAGTAATATAATAACCTCAGAAATTGAGTAGACTGCAGTGCTTGGTGCCACCTTTTCTCCTATTTCATTTATTCTATCTCCAAAGATCTTGCGGTCCTCAGTCTCAATTATGGACTGTATTGGTGTCCCAAGAACTTTCACTCCATATTTGTCCAATATTCCGTTTTTCTGCAGTTCAATCCCGCAGTTAAGTGCAGTCTGACCTCCAAATGTCAATAGTATACCATCTGGTCGTTCTGAACATATCACCTGTTGAACAAATAATAAACCAAATCAGTGATAGATAGCAAAAATAAATGTTGTAAATTAATATTGTGGATTTAAGTTATCACATATTTTTAGTGATACAATAAAAGGAAGATAATGCCACGAGTGAAACGATCTTAATTATTTAATTAAACTCTCATAATGAAATATCGTACCCCTAACTTTACTGCCTGGTAATTAAGACACAGAAACCTTCTAGTTATTATCTAGATTAATATCTAGGCCTAATCAATTTAGTAATAACAATAGCAATAGCAATATTACTTAATGTAAATCAATAGCATACATTAATTCTTTATTTATTTATTCTTAAGACGCCGATCGTCAAGATATGGGCGAATATGGATTTCGAATGAGTGTGATGAGTGTAGATAAGCGAATGTAGTCATTGTTACAAACTAAGGCAGACTATTCCTTAGAAAGTGTCATTAATTAATAGCCCAATGACAAATGAACCCTTTAAAAATGCCTCATTTGATAATAATACTTAACGTTTCTCGGTCATATAAATGTTAAACCCTAACGGCGTAACGAGACTTACTATTTCACGGCACCGCGGTATGATGCACACTCATCGACCCATCTTTTCTGTGTTGTAATAATTAGTTTTGATTTTAATGCTAAAATATTCTTATAATACTAAATGAATCTACTAAATAAATCAAAGCTGACACCTGAACTCGTCCATTTTCACCGCTAAACTAACATAAAAATGATAAAACAGTAATTCAATCTAAATGGTACACTAGAAAGAAACAGGTCCTCGAAGTATGAAAAGGCGGAGTAGTTACTTTAAAAGATAATGTGTCGCAGCACCATATAGATACAAACAAAAATGTAGTAGTTCCATTTTCCATTTACAGCTGATGTGTGGCAGCATCTCGAGTATACAGTCGATAAGGTAGAGCGTGGTGATCTGTGGCATTTGACCTACAGTGGCCCGAAGCAGCATGTGGCAATTCAAGGCTTATGATCAGAAGAGGGTTAATAGTACCACAAAAAATTACTTTTCTTACCTTTTTACATCTAAAAACAACGAAAAATTAGATACCTATAGTGATGTGGGCCGGGCAAATGCCCAGTGGGCGGGTCGTTTATAAATGGGCATTTGCCCAAAGCGATTTTAAGCGCCCAAAAACTGGGCGTTTATAAAAAGTTCAGTTTAAGGCGCAATACAATAAAACCTGTAATATTTTCAGTGTGGTATTTTAAATAAATATTTTTCTAAATTGTTAAATAAAATCTTATTTACTGATTAAGCAGGTTTCTACTCTGTAATTCATAAATATGTGCATAAGATAAATTTATAATGTCTAATTAATTAAATTTAAAGTTAAGTATTAAGGTTTTGTTAGTAAAACAAGTGCTTTTTAACCACAATGTAAATTTCCTAACATATAAAGGCACCTAGGCCCTATAAAATTATTTTTATTCATATAGGTTGGTAACACTGTCTCAGGACTTCTGATGTGGCGGCCTCAGCCATTAGCCTGAGTGGTATTACAACATAACCTCTAATCTACCTTGTGACCTTGTGCTGTTCTGTGTTTTACTAAGTGAAAATGGTAAAGAAAAAAGGATCTGTTTGGAACTTTTACAATTCGAAAGGTAAAGGAGTTTCTTGTAAATATTGTTTTAAGGAGTATAAAGTCCCACATGCCAAGAAAATGGAAACACATATACAAAAATGTTTTAAGTGTCCTCAAGGGTTAAAAAAAGTATTTGAATTAGGAAGAGGAGTTCCATTGGCTCCTTTGGTAATTCCAGTGAGGGATTTAGACAAACCAGGACCAAGCTCAGCCTCAGAAATATCTACATTTAAGTCAAGTTCTTCGAGTTCAAGTGATATTACCCTACAGCTACAACTACCAGCTTCTTCTACTCCAAAAGGAATCCCATCATTTGTTGACCATATGGATGTTCAAACTAATGTAAGTAAACATTTAAGAAAACAGATAATAATTATTAGGCCTACTAGAAAAGATTCTAGTAGGCCTAGTAATAATTATCTACTAAGATTTTTAAGATAAAATCTAGGCTATTTTGCTTACGCTAAACCAAGTCTACACCTCAACAATATTTCAATATTGCCTTTAGGCCTAACTATATCAGCCCGTGGCCGTACCGGCTGTACCCAAGACTCTTCAATTATTTTATAAGTAACATTAATAAATTTAAAGCATCATTTGCTAGTGATGGCGTAGGCCTAAGTTTAATGTACAGTTCTGATCTGATTCTGGATATATATATTTTGAAGCTGAACATGATTATTAAATATATCAAATGATATGATGTAGGCTTATGATGGCATATGTAAATCTTAGTAGCCTAAAGCTAAAGTAAACTGCTCAAACTTTAGTGGTTTGCTAAGAAGAAGAAACCAGTATTGTATTTATGTTTATACTTATACTATTTTAATTGAAGTTAGGTTAGGTCTCTAATTTTTTAGGTTAATGGTATGTATGTTGTTATTTTTTCAGGAGATGCTGAACCAGAGCCTTGCAAAGGCCATTTTTATAAGCGGATCTCCACTCTCAATGGTTGAACACCCACTTTGGATTGATTTCTTCAAGAAGATCAGATCTTCCTTTGAGTTGCCTTCAATATATCGGTTATCCTCTACGTATTTAGATGCCCAATATACTGAAATGCAAGGTAATGTGAATAAGCAACTAGAGGAGGCAAGAAATCTCCACCTGCAAGTTGACGGCTGGAGTAACCTAAAGAATGAATCAATCATTAATTTCATAATTTCTAAGCCAGAACCAATTTTTGTTGAGTTTGTGATGACCAAATGCAATAGTCATGATGCCGAGTACCTTGCAAAGATAATAACAAATGTGATTGAAAAGTACGGACCAGAAAAGTTTCTTGTACTCATTGGTGACAATGCAGCTAATATGAAAGCTGCATTGAATGTAGTAAAGGATAAATTTCCTCATCTTGTCCTTCTTGGGTGCCTAGCACATCTCTTAAACCTATTGTGCTCGGACATTTTAAGCTGCAACACAATGAAAACTTTTATTGCTAATGCAGTTGAGGTTGTGAAAACCATAAAACAAAGCCATGTTTTATCAGCTTTGTTCGCTGAAATATCAGCTGAAAAAAACCTTTTAAAGATAGGGTGTCCTTAAAGTTGCCTGGAAGGACCAGGTGGGGAAGCCATCTGTTCTGCCTCGAGAGCTTAAAATCAAACAAAGTCATCTTGCAGACATTAGTTGTAAGTGAAAACGCTCGACCATACTTGAAGCCTGAAATCAAGAAACGAGTTCTAGATGATGATGTTTTCTGGGTGAGGGTTAACAAAGTCATAGAGCTGATGAACCCGATCGTTCATTTGATAACATCTTTTGAGTCAAATGATCCACAAATACACAGGGTGGTGCGAAAGATGAACGACCTGGAGGAAGTGCTCGTCAATACACTACCGACCTCCCCACTCCAATCGGCTGAAGAGAAAGTCATTATGACAAAATTTAAAGCAAGAAAGGAATTTGGTGTGTCTTCCATACATCTTGCAGCTAATCTCCTGGATCCAGCAATACAAGGCGCCAACTTGAAACCAATTGAAATGCTAGATGCCATTAGTTTCATCTGTGAAACTGCGAAAACCACAGGTGTAGGTGTAGATGTGGTAAAAGTTAGAGAGGACCTGGCAGATTATAGAGACAAGCAAGGAATTTGGTCGAGGAAATTTGTATGGGAGGGAGTGGGTGAAAAGGTTAACAACAAATATCGTGTAACTCCTTTGTTGTGGTGGCGAGGTTTAAGAGGAACCTGTGAGTTAGCGGTAGTTGCAATCAAGATTCTTGGGGCCCCTGTCACATCCGCTGCCACAGAAAGATCTTTTAGCACTTTTGGCTGGATTCACAGCAAGAAAAGAAACAGACTAACATCTCAGAGAGCAGCAAAGTTAACATACCTTGCATACAACTGGAAATTGATGAATGGAATTCCAAAGTCCCAGAAAAAGACTAATGAGATCCAAAAAGAAATTCAAGACCAAGGAGAAGGCACACAACCCAATGATGATCCAATGATTGGCCTAGAGGTAATAATAACAATATTTATTAACCAAATCAACTAAGAATCACTTAAGCTCTGACCAAATTTCTGTTATGTCTGTGCCTGTGGCTTGTTATGCCTAAATTTTTATCTTCAACATTTTAAAATTTATAATTTTCTTGCACTTTTTTCAGTGCAAGAGTGTTTTTTTCAAGATGTTAAAATTGCTAATTATTATTTATTAAAATCCTTCTTTACATTTCTTTGTTTCATTAATCTTTACTTAAGGGTTTTTTTGTTTAGATTGAGGGGGAATCAGAACTCTCAGCAGAATCTGAATCAGAACTTGATGATGCCTCCTTGGAAAAAAGTGATGAAGATGCTTCTGAATCTGAAGAGTCATTAGTTTAAGGAATTTTGTTTGATGAACTGAAGTTTTCATTATGCCCATAATTATTTAAGTTAAGACTGATTCATTGTGTGTAATAAACAAATGTAAATTAATTCTATTACATTAGCCAGATATTTTAAATAAAAATAAACCTATGAAGTTATTTTCAGTCTAAATTATTTCCTCTTGTTGACAAAAGAAAAGTGTTGACTCTGTAGTACTGACTTCCTACCAATATAATTAAAATTATACAAGTAATTATTTTTTTTAATATAGGCTATTATGTAAATATCTAATGTTAGAGGTTTAAAAAGTTGACTAGAAGAGTAGTGTTCAATTTAATTTCCATTAATTAGGTTTATTAGCCTTTAACTGGATAAACGCCCGGCGCTTATGGATTTTGGGCGGTTATTTGGGCAAATGCCCTGGGCATTTGCCCCGAGATTTAAACGCCAGGGCGATTTACATCACTAAGCATAGGCAAAAAACTATTTTCATGAGTACATTACAAATGGTAGGTAGGCTTAATTTGCACATTCTTAAAGAATTGCAATTGTGTTAAAATAAAGGCACATTTAAGGGATAATAAAGGTTAATAATAGCTGCCAGAACTGTCACACTCTCATAGCAACAACCTACTAGTTCAACTACTCGCTGCTAGGTTGTGACATATGGCGTGGTAGCAATTTCAAAACCCCTGTCTTGCCCACTTCTCCCTAATCTATTTCTTTCACATAAAGTATTTTCATTTTTTTTACAACTATAGTTGGCCAACTATAATAGAACTATAGTTGGCCAACTGAATCAGAACCACCCTCCTGTTGCTGTGAATAAACCTTTTGTTAATATGTTTTACTGAGTATACCAGATTTTTTTTTAATTTTACCAGATTTTTTATCTAGGATGAATGTCCCGATATTCTAGAACATTTTTACTGTGAAATGTATAAAAATCTGCTCTTCTTATTTGTGATTATTAGTGAATATAAACAGTTACATTAAATAGAACCTTGTTCTTTAAATATGCATAGATATCAATGCCTCGCAAATACTAGGCTATATTATTTATAAACCTGTTTGAATGTTCAACTAACCTGCTCCACGTAGTCAGGCACAAGAGGAAGAAAGTAGACTTTGTCGGCAAGCCCCTTGGATGTTTGCACAGTGGCAATGTTGGGGTTGATTACAACTGTTTGAATATAATGCTCTTGCAACGCCTTAATGGCTTGAGAACCCGAGTAGTCGAACTCTCCAGCTTGACCTATGTAAAACATGGTTAAATTTTAAAATTAGAAAATCTAAAATTGATCTCCCATTTGTATGTATTTAAAATTATTTTTCTTTGAATATGAAAGGATGGTTCCAATATGTTTAATTAATTGTGCTGAAAACATCAAATATTCTCTGTTCAGATAACTGTTTTGAGTTTTAAAACATTCACATTAGCTCATTATTACTGTTGTTTTTTTCAGTTTTACTTTTGTTGTTCTTTATCGTTATTTTGTTTACATTTCTTTTAGTATCATACAGTTAACTTGACAGATTTATTTTTAAAAATTAACAAACTTATTAATTTTAAACATAATAAGTCAAAAATACATTTCAGTTTATTTTTGCATTTACACTATATAAATAATAACAATTTAAAAAATAATTAGTTTTTTTATATTGCACTCTTGTAACCTACGCTATACAAGACATTAATATATATATATATATATATATATATATATATATATATATATATATATATATATATTCTCAATGGTTTAAATTATCAACTATAATTGAAATCTTGTTAAGAAAACAATTCTTCTACAATGTATAAAGTTACAGAGAAAATTTATTCTTCTAAGATATAGATTATTAATCCTTCTTACTTTTTTATGTACCCTAATTTAGCAGAAGACAGTTTATACAGTTATGGTGGTATTGACCCACCCTTATACCCGTACAACTACAAATATGGGTGAATGTGTATTGACCAACACATTCACCCATACAAGCATGGTGGTATTAAGTTCAAGTCTGTTGTGGTGATGGGACGATAATGTCTAGACTGGACTTCATTCTGTTGACATTGGTATCGACCCACGCATACATGAACAATGGTATCGACCCACCCACCTCCCCATCAAGAGTATTTACCCATACACGTATGGTAGCCCATACATACATGTATGTAATTTGAAGACACATTATAATTTGTCTAGTACTAAACAAAAAAATACTTGACCATATGTCTTGGTATTGTCTAACTAACCGTTTACATATCTCCACTAACCAGCAAACAATACATTATCTACTAATTAGCAGCTGAAGCAGACGTGATATCAAGGGATCACTAAGGCCACATTAAAATACTTGACCCTATATCTTGGTATTGTCTAACCGTTTACACATCTCCACTAACCAGCAAACAATACATTATCTATTAATTAGCAGCTGAAGCAGACGTGATATCAAGGGATCACTAAGGCCACATTAAAATACTTGACCCTATATCTTGGTATTGTCTAACCGTTTACACATCTCCACTAACCAGCAAACAATACATTATCTACTAATTAGCAGCTGAAGCAGACGTGATATCAAGGGATCACTAAGGCCACATTAAAATACTTCAGAGATTAAATAACATTATGAGTCAAATAATAAATAAAATATAACAAAGAATAGCCAAAGCCCAAAATACCTTTGTTTAATTCTGACACCTATAAAATAAGTGAAAAAAGAAAACTACAGTAAACAAAGCAAGAATCCCAATTAGTCAAAGTTGGTGTTAGTAGTTTTATTTACTGGTTTTAATACGTTACATTGGTTTTAATTATTAGTCTTTATTACAATCATTCAAATCCACGCTAATGAACTTAAATCAAAATTAAATTTTAAAAAATGTTTTAACACCTGAGAAAATTTGCTATAAGTCAGTATCAATAATTTTATTTACTGCTATTGAAGTATTCATTTCGTTTTTAGCACTTTTTTATTGATATGGTTAGATTCAGAGCTGAAGAGGTAGTTTTGGTATAAATTTGAACTCTTAAATGTTCAAACAACAGCAATCTCAGTGAATTTTTGGATACTATTGTATCATGAAAATGATAGCAAGTTTGTTAGCTATTAGGGTCTTATGATAACAGGTAATTTATTTGACAAATACAGTATATCAGCCACATAAAAATAATTCTCAAGTACACAAATTTTTTAATATTCTGGCCAACACAGTATTTCTAATTTATAATATTTTATCATGGAAGAAACCAGTTGTTTGGTTGAAAAATTACTAGTTTGATTTCAGGAAAAAAGCAAAAATACTTTTTAAGTGAGTTCATATAAAAATTGAAGGGTTTTAAGTTCCTTGTGAATAAACTTAAACAAAATATGAAGAGGTTTTAAGTACAATAACATTATTTACCATTTTTATTATAATGCAATTTGTCCAACCTGCATTTACAGAATGATATTATAGTGCCAGATCAAAGGTTAAACATAAAGTGACCATGCAACTACTCAGATTGCGACCATCCAGAATCTATCCTATCAGGATCACATTAAATTAAAGATATTACTTCAGCAGTAAAATCATGTAGCTTTGCACTACACAATATGCGTGACATAAAGTGTATAGCCGCGGTACATATGTGCTGCTAATTAAGGAGCATTCAGTTCTTGATCCCACTACATTTCCTGCCCACTTTTTTTATAGAATGTTGCACAAGTTACCATGCTTCCTGCGCAATATTATTTGTTGTAACCTTGTATTCCCTAACCTTGACAGTAACCCAAATGCATAGTGAAGATAACTACAATTTTCTTCCATTTTTTAAGCCATTATTAAAACAACAAAATAACAAATATGTACACGTAATACAAGCACAACGCGATAAATTAAAAAGAATATAAACACAAAGGAATAGAAGAATTAGATGCAAAAAACTTTAGAAGAAAAACTGCATGTCATTGAATGGTTATTTTCCTGTGGATCTATGTAAAAGATCATTTCAGAATTAGGAGTAGGAACAAGTACTGTGATTACTAAATTGACATACAAGTCTCTATTTTTTATGTACTTTAGCAGTAAAGTAAATGCTATAGCCTACATTTTAGCGTTAGGTCATATCAACTTTACTACAAGAATCAAAATAATAATATACCGTTCTAATTTTAAAATAAGTTAATTATAACAGTACAGACAGCATATAATATGCAAAACTTAGGTATCATTGACGTTTCAGTGGTCATCCACCTCGAACAGACGACAGCCTTGAACTCCTGTGTATTCAGAATTAATGCTATCTAGATCGGGTGGCCACCACAATAATCCAGATGGTCACAAGTCACTGTATTAATAAAAGCTAAAAATGCTTGAAATTACAACATCTTAATTAAAGACTCGCATTTTGTGATAATACTCTATATTAAAATTTTCTTTAACGATATACACTAGTTTTTAGCCAATAGTTTGCTAATGCGATCAGTCCAACAATACCTATGTTTCATAAGAACTAAAGTGATGATAAGTTGAAAAAAAACTATATTTTTACAATAGAAAACAAAAATTACAAAAAAAATCCATGCTGAAACAATAGTCAACCAAGATGCAGAACACACACAAGACATCAAATGTACCACGATCCACACATCACCTGAACTTCTGTGCTAAGGATCCAGTTTTATACAGAGCAGTAAACTTCAACAAGCTCCACGAAGGTCACCAAGTACTCCCATGGATGTTAAGCAGACGTTGCTACACAGAAAACATAAGTGACCACTGAAACTGAAAAATCATATCTATACATTGTTAAATTACCCTACACAATAAATACATGTTATCATTGAATGCTGCCAATATGATACAACTAGTTTTTGCCTTAATTATTCTCCATGTTAGCTACCTATAGAAAGACCTCCAGAGCCAAGAATGAGAACCTTTCGGGGAGGGTTGACAGAGGTGTGTTTGGGCTTGAACATGAGACGTTCTGTGAGTCGATCAGCCATAGTGATAGCGAGTCCACTGCCAAGTCTGTGAGCCTTTACTGTGTCCAAAAATATGTCAAACAAACACTCCAGATCTTGAGGGCCTGGTGTGTGCTCAGGGTGGAATTGAACGCTGCAACATTTGTAGCAGTGAGTTAAGGGGAAAAAAATACAATACAATTTATACTGCATAATAGAAGATATAGGGCATTAGCAAACTTACCTAAGGAGACAAGACCACTAACAACTGCAGTAGAGAACAACTAAAGAGAAGTAACATGAGTCGGCAGAGTCTCAGAGAAACCACTGAGTATGCCACATCACAGTATGGGCGAAACGTCTGGTCATCTTGTAAATATTGTAATAGTACCTTGACGCGGTTGTCACCGGAAACTGTAGATTCTAGTTATGACACCGGCCGCTTAAGCCTAAGTTCTAAGATTTGCAATGTGTGTTTTCAAAACATTTTCCCAACATGCATACGATGTTATTTAAAAACTAAGAAGTAAAATAGTATTCCAAATACATGTATGAATGGGTTTTTATTTAAACTTGGGTTTCTGATATTTTTAATCACAGTTTTTCTAAACCTATTATGAATCCTCTAAGTAATTTGAAGAAATAGTTAAATCTGCACAAAAATGTTATTAAGTTATTATAAGAATAACATATAATTCATTTGTAAATAAAAAAAAATATTCACAAACTTATTCTGCACAAAGATTAGAGGAATTATCTTTAAATAATTTTAAATGTCGATTTCACACAACATGTCTCAAATAACAATGGTAGTACTTTTAAAAAAGTTTTGAGTGAATACTATAAATTAAAACTTATAGAATTTAGCTTTATAACTAACAAATCACATAATATCTCATACACAGAATATTTTAATATTCATAAAATACTATTCTTCTAGATGATCTCATAAATTTTTATACATATCAAACAGACTGACCTGAAGAACGGCAAGGAGTTGTGCATTATGCCCTCGTTAGTGTGGTCATTCTTGTTTGTAAATAAAGGAGCCCAATTCTCCGGCAGATTGTCGGAATCAACTGCATATCCGTGGTTCTGTGAGGTCATGAAGCAGCGATTTGTACCATGGTGTTTACAAGGTTGGTTATGTCCTCTATTACCATACCTGCAATATTTAATATTTATAATAAATCATTACATTAACAAGAGACTGCTAATTGAATATAAACAGTAGAGGAAGGAAATTTAACAACTAAACACTAAGACTAAAAACTGCCATAGCACTGGCTTCTTTTTTGTGTAGTATATTATGAAATATTGATTGTAAGCAAAAGTTTGAAGGAAGTAATGCTTAAAGGAAAACAGGTGCAGCAGGTGGAAGAAGAAAAAATATAGATGAACAGGGAAAGATGGATGAGGCTAGTCAGCACACCCAGGAGACTGGAGCTGTTAAACTCTTGATTATGATGATTCAATGATGACTAAAACAATGTCTGTTCTAACAATAGTTGGGGGGGAGTGGGGGGATTGCATAGAATAAGATATATTTACACAGGTTATATTTAGGAGGGTTGGTTATGTTTGGTGATGAGAGAAGCGTACCTTTTTTAATGAGATCTGAAAGTTTTAAATCCTCACATTCCCAATCCACTGATTGACATTTCAACATTCTCAACTCCTATACAGTTACCAATGACAATGTGCCCAGAGTGACTGCATTCATATAATGTTTTATTTAAGATCAGATGATCATATTATGCCTTTTTTGAACACTAATTTCTAAGTTTACACTACACTACTAATAGCTGTAGTGTAAACTTAGAGATCTCAATAACTCACTCAAACTACATGTTGTCATCAATCATGCATTACATTTTATATGTCTCGGACTTAAATTTCACGTTCAAAATTAGTTCTTGTAATACACAAAGTGCTTTTGTCAATTCCAAAACGCAGAACAACAATCTTCAATCAATTATTCATATTCATTATGTTGAGGAAGACAAAGGTTATTGGATATTTCCCATCATTACGTGAAAATTACCAATCACGACATTTCGATTTGGTAAAACCCAAATCTTTTTCAAGTGCTAAAAACTAAAAATTGGTCAGTAGCGTAGTTGGTTCAATCCCAGTTTCATGTGCTAAAGGTTCTCAGTTCGATCCCAATCAGAGTCAATACATTTTGAAAGGGATCAGCTGATAATCACCGGCTGTTCATTTGTCATTGGGCTATTAATTAATGACACTTTCTAAGGAATAGTCGGCCTTAGTTTGTAACAATGACTACATTCGCTCATCTACACTCATTCGAAATCCATATTCGCCCATATCTTTACGATTGGCGTCTTATGAATAAATAAACTAAATTACATCTACACAAACATGTTATAAAACTAAGTTCTTAAACTAATAAACTTATCTGCATTAATAATTATCTACATTTTAACCTAGATCATAGAATGGGGGATCAATGTAAATAAAACTTACTTCATTTTGTAAGTTTTGCAACCAGCTGCCAAAGAGAGAAGTTGGTGGCCCAAGCAGATTCCAAAAATGGGTTTGCTAACTTTCATAACTGTTTGTATGTTCTGGATTGTTTCTGAGCACATCGCTGGGTCTCCAGGTCCATTGCTTATGAACAGACCATCGAATTGGGAAATGTCCAGAGTGTGGTTCCAAGGGACCACATCCACCTGTGCGCCCCGTCGTGCCAGACATCGTATCTGATTGTACTTGAGTCCACAGTCTACTGCACATATACGTGGAGAACCTCCTGTATTGTATGTCATAGGCTCCTAGAGAATAAAGTAGACTGTACTGAATAGTGAAAACAATGACAAGTTAGATAAAAGAACATTTCGCCAGAGGTTATCATTATTTAAAATCAGCAAACTATGTTTTTCTAGAATTTTTACTAGGAATATTTTAATTCGATAATATAAACATTCCGTATTATTGATGTTTAAGATCTAGAAAAAACCTGAACACTAAGTACCTAATTGGCCTAATCAAGACTATTTCCATTAAGAGTCTGTAGAGGCTGTTGGCCATGTTGGTTTTAACCCCATAAGAACAATGTTATTTTCAAACCAGACATACCATCACGCATATCCAAACCAAACAGTTATTTTTAAACAGATTTTTTCCAAACAAACTGCATCTGATCAAGAATTAAATTACGCATTGGAATTGCTTTGTGAATTCCTAATTAGTTTTGAAAAAAATATTTAGTTTTTTGTTTTTATTTTCACCTATTTTTCAAAACACGGTTTATGTATTTAGAATATCAAAAGCAAACTCAATGCACAATATAATATTTAATAGGACACCTCGTATACTACTTTTGATCAATAAATAACGAAAAAATATGGATTCTCAAATAACATTGTTTTTATGGGACATAACTCAAAACCAACATACCTGACAGCCTCTGTAGACTCTTAATGCTACAGTGAAAATAGCACTGTATAAGAAATAGAATTATAAGTTTTAAGAAAGGCATATTGAAGTATTATGTGTGTTCGTTGTGACATAGCAACCAGCAATTTTGATGGCAGTATGAATAGCTATTGCCCGTCAATGTGCTTTAACGATTCATCAACTACGTGCAACAATTACCTCCAATATTAAGTTTTGGAGCCAAGCAACAGTGTTGTAATAATTATAAGTTCTAATTACATGGAAGTATTATTATTATTAATTTTCTTACTTCATTGGTTAATTTCATTAAAAATAATTTGTGTGCAGCTAAAGGCATTTGGAGTCCAGATTTTTGCCAAACCATAAACCTGATATTCAGTGCTGCTCCTAATGCCATTATCTTGTTCCATTGTTCTAGTAAGACTCCAATGAACTATTATTACATTATAACTCTTGTAAACTTTACAAGCTTACAAGACTAAATAAACAAAACAAAATGTTACAAAATAAACATAAAACACACCAAATCTGGCAACAAATAGCACATTTAAAACATTTTCCAATAACAAAATCAGTAAATATAAAATACATTTTTCTATTTGTCTAAAACAATACTTGTAAAATCATTTATGTATAAAATACACTAAGGATATAGAATATGCAGTAGGTTTTTAACCCTTCGCACACGGCAAACGGCTATATAACCAGCCTCTACTCTGTGTAAAACGCAGTGTGCATGGGCGTGGCACCGTGTCCTGCCTTTGCACACACGTAAAACAGAAGTATCCTCGGTCTATCGCTCCACCTAAGCACATTTTTTCAACACATCATTCTTTTTTTTTTTTTTTTTCTAGCTTTTAAATATTTTGTTGCAGTTTATTATTGTATCATAAATGACAGATATTGTTAAAAGTCCCAACTAAATTGTTGAAAACTTTTTATATTTGTACTTTTCATTATAATTGTACATCCACAATAAAACAGCTTTAAAAATTATAATTTTAACTTTAAACATATATATTTTTAATGTTCCTTTCTAAAATTACCTTCACATTTCATTAGTTATTTTTTTACATAATTACGTGTTACTTTAAAATAGGATAAAATAACTGCCGCGAGCTAAGGGTGAAGACACAAAATACTAAGCAGCAGTAAACTACCACAGACCTTTTCGCAAACTGTGCAAAGAGTAGTATACTTTCACCTGAAGCTCACAGGTTTTAATAACAGCATTTAAAGTTGGTCAACAATTATTTGGAAAGCAAAGAACAGAGTGGCATTATGATCGGAAAAGAACAAACAGACTTTAAAGGAAATGTCATTAAAATCTTATCTTGTTGAAAATCTACCTTAATAGAAACTTCAGACACTAAGTTTCGAGTATTAGGGTCAGCAAAGGAGAAAGAAGCCTTGGGAGAGGGTAATGCAACTGCTCCCATCACAATCTTTCCAAGAACTGTGCCTCTATCTCGGATCTTCTTGGTCAGCTCTCTTGTATCAAGGCCATAAATGCCAGGAACATCCTGTTCTGCTAACCACTGGGACAGAGTGCGTGCTTGCTGCCAGTGGCTAGGAGTGTCACACACCTCCCCCACCACAAGTCCAGCTGCCCAGATCTTGTGAGACTCAAACCATCTGTCAGGCATAACAAATACACTTTTTCCAATTTAAAAAGAACGGAAAATCAAACTTAAACCTTTCTTAAAAATAGTTTGTAGTAACATTTACAAAGTAATATAGGCTACCCTTAAAAGCATAATTTCTGTATTGTAAACTTTAATTACAACCTAAGAATCCATCGTCAGGTAAAAGAGAATCTGAATTAGGAGTGTTAAAACGTGTGCTGATTAAGTTATTCCTTTCCTATAGAACCACTCAATCTTAGTTAAAAAAAAATTACGATTCCAATTCTGGTATAGAGGGCTGCAGCTACATGACAAATGTTATTTCTTGGAGTTAATAAAATAAAGTTCAACGATAATACTACTAGATTCCAAGAAACGTCATCTGTATACAACGTCCAATTTTTCATGAGCTGATGATGCCAAGTCTTGTCACTTATGTTTTTAAATAAAAACAATTAAACATGTATCTCGATACAATACACTACCGGTATTACAATTTTAATAATTACATAAAAATAAATTAAACTGTGAACAGGGGTTATGTTAACATGGTCAAGCCATTGCTCAGATTTAGCCCCAGACATTAGCTTACTAGAGAAATCAACCCAATATAAAGAGAGAAAATAAATTACTTAAGAAACACAATACATTAATCAATACAAAATAGTCCAAAAGAACAAGTCTTATGAATTTTTACTGGCGAAAGATTATTGCTCTAATGTAGAACTTAAATTTAAAAGGAACTTGTTCCTTAAAGTTCAAAAATTAGTCACTGACAAACAAATGTCTTACTGAAATGAGTAATATATTTGTTTCTGTGTTAAAGGAGATTTATTAAAAAGGTAAAAATTCTTTTCCTCTCAAATCTCCTTATAAATAGTTTTAATTTTTTGCCTTATCTGTTCAGAAAATTTTCACTTCTTCTTTGCTGAAGTTTATGGGAAAGTATAGAGTATTTTGATTTATGTTCCACTAAGAGTTCTGCAATACCTTTAAATGTATAGTCTGAAAATCTATCTGTGATTTATACAGGGTGTTCTGAAAAAAGGTGCCCATAAGGCAGGGCGTGATTCCTCACATCAAAAGAAGAAAAAAAGTTCTAATTAACATAGGTCCGAAAATGTTTCGTTAGAGAATTACGGCTAGCGAAAGACTTCAGTTCCCCTGCTGAAACGAAGCCCTACGGGTATTTGTTGGCTGTTAATTAAGATGTACAATTTAGCGTTCTTTATGTAAAATGAACTGAAAAATTGAATAAAACCGTTTCCAGACCTGTAGCTACAGTAGTTTTTAAGATATGTGACGAAATACGCGAAACTTGGTCCCGAAAAACACGTTCCTTTTAGGTTTGAAGCAGATTTACTAAGTTAAATGTACAATAAACCCAAATTTTTTTACAGAACTTTTAGAAAATTTAATTTCGAAGAGAAACATGTAAAATAAGTCTATAATAGACAAACGCAACCTTTAAAAAATAATCCTTAATTAGCCTACATACAAAACGCATGAAAAATAGACAAAATCTGTTAAGCTCTCTACAAATGTAATATTGAAATTAAAACACCTGTTGTAATAAAACAAATTAATGAGTTACTAATATTTTTTATCAAGTAAACATTTTTAACAATCATAAATTATCATACATAAAAAAGTTATCTGAATTATCATTCAACAAAAAAGTTACACTTGTCCTAAAAAACTAACCACGTCACAGTAGATTTTCAAAATGTTTCCCCTCATTCAAAATACAAGCATCCAGCCGTCTTCTCATAGACTGCCGAACTCTTTCGAAGATCCCAGGTGTCTCACGTATCCTTTGAATCCCATTAATAATCCTTGTGCGCAACTCTTCTAT
Organism: Stictocephala bisonia; assembly: GCA_035578905.1. Taxonomy (NCBI): domain Eukaryota; kingdom Metazoa; phylum Arthropoda; class Insecta; order Hemiptera; family Membracidae; genus Stictocephala; species Stictocephala bisonia. The sequence continues at coordinate 1,451,294 of JAQJVL010000061.1, read as the reverse complement.
GGTATCCACAGGCGAGTCGTAGACAAGCGACTTTAAATGTCCCCATAAGAAAAAGTCAAGAGGATTGAGGTCAGGTGCCCTTGCAGGCCATGCTACTGGGGCTCCTTGACCAATCCATCTGTTTGGATATGCTTCATTTAAAAATTCTCTTACTTGTAATGTGTAATGAGCTGGAGCTCCATCCTGCATGAACCACATTTTGTTGCTTGTGTATAGTGGCACATCTTCGAGTAACTCATTCAGATCAGTCGTCAAGAAATGTAAATAATTTTCACCATTGAGCCTATCAGGTAAAAAACGAATAAAAATTTTATCACCCAGAATAGCAGCCCATACGTTTATAGAAAACTGATATTGGTGATGGTTCTCTGAAATAGCATGTGGATTTTCAATTGCCCAAATGTGAGTATTGTGGGTGTTAAGAATAGCCATTCTTGAAAATTTTGCTTCATCAGTAAAGATAATATTATTTAAAAAATGTGGATTTCTGCACCTTTGGATAAGCCATTGGCATAGCTGAACACGAGGAAAGTAATCTCGAGGCAAAAGAGCCTGGACCCTTTGATAGTGATAAGAATGCAACTGCTGCTCATGTAAAATCTTCCAGACAATTGAATTACTAACACCGAAATCCAAGGCTAGTTCTCTAGTACTTCTTCCAGGATGATTCTCTATTTCGTCCAACACGCCCTCCTCCAATTCAGCTGTACACATTGTACGTGGCCGTCCTGATCTACCAACTTTTCCAGGTTTAAAGGTTCCCGTCTCGCTTAGCCTTCTATGAATGGAAGAAAACATTTTATGAGTCGGTAACTGTCTACGAGGAAAGTGTTCCTGATAGAGTCGTCTAGCCTCACGACTGTTGCAATGTGCAAGACCGTACATTAAATGCATGTCTGCCATTTCACCATTAGTGTACATAATATTCATATTACCTGCCATGATGAATAAGATATTATTAGCTATCAAAAATTAACTGCAACGGCACTCGCACTAACTTGTATTAAAGTACAGATCAACACACGCACATAATGAGCAATGGAAAAATAGCTGCTTGTCATGTTTATTTAAATTATTATAAACAATGTTACATTGTTTAAACAAATGTTTTAAATAGAAATTATTTTGTTCCTTAAATCATATGTTTTAATACAACAGCTGTTTTAATTTCAATATTACATTTGTAGAGAGCTTAACAGATTTTGTCTATTTTTCATGCGTTTTGTATGTAGGCTAATTAAGGATTATTTTTCAAAGGTTGCGTTTGTCTATTATAGACTTATTTTACATGTTTCTCTTCAAAATTAAATTTTCTAAAAGTTCTGTAAAAAAATTTGGGTTTATTGTACATTTAACATAGTAAATCTGCTTCAAACCTAAAAGGAACTTGTTTTTCGGGACCAAGTTTCGCGTATTTCGTCACATATCTTAAAAACTACTGTAGCTACAGGTCTGGAAACGGTTTTATTCAATTTTTCAGTTCATTTTACATAAAGAACGCTAAATTGTACATCTTAATTAACAGCCAACAAATACCCGTAGGGCTTCGTTTCAGCAGGGGAACTGAAATTCAGGCGAAATCTTTCGCTAGCCGTAACTCTCTAACGAAACATTTTCGGACCTATGTTAATTAGAACTTTTTTTCTTCTTTTGATGTGAGGAATCACGCACTGCCTTATGGGCACCTTTTTTCAGAACACTCTGTATACAGGGTGTCCCGTAAGTAACCAGCCATACTTCTGGAGGTTATTCCTTGGGTTAAAACAAACAAAAAGTTTTATGTGTACAAATCGTCTATCTCGCTCTATTATCCGGCTATCTGTCTGTATATGTTTTTTACTAAAAACTTAATATCTTTAAAGTTATTGAAGATAAAACCATGAAAATTGGCATAGTTATTGATCTTTATAGTGTTCATGTACTATTTAAATTTCATTTTTTTACAATAATCCTTTTGAAAATAGCGGCCATTTTAAATATTTAAAGCCAAATATCTTAATAACCTTAAATTTTACTAAAAACCTGTAAGTCACAAAAAAGTTTAAGAATTTATTTCTACAAATAATTGTATAACAAGTTTTAAGATTGAACAACTATTAATTGAGAAATTACCATTTTTATCAAATAAAAATATGCTTGATATCAATAATTGGAAACTTCAGACATTTATTTACTAAAAATTAATACAGTAGAAATAGGTTAGAATTGACGTTTATTACAACACAAAAACAACAATAAAGAATAGCAAAGGAAAAAATACTAGTGATCCTACAACATGTGCTCAAAGTGCCCACCATTCATGTCTATGCATCGTTCTAGTTGATTTCTCATAGAATTTCTCATTCGTTGAAATACACCTGGTTTCTGTCTAATCGTATTGCAGCCATCCACTATTCTTTCCCTTAACATTTCAATACTTCCAACAGGTGTTTGGTATACCAAATATTTAAGGTAACCCCATACAAAAAAGTCCAGGGGGTTTAAATCAGGAGACCTGCCAGGCCACACTACAGGACCACTAAGGGATATCCATTTGTTTCTAAAAACCCATCTTAAGTGCAGTCTAACATCGACACTAAAATGTGCAGGAGCACCATCCTGCATATACCACATTGAACTTCTTTCATGTAAAGGCATGTCTTCTAATAGTTCTGGTACAAAATTTTGTAAAAAATCTAAATATGATGCTCCGTTTAGTCTATTTGGCAAAAATACAGGTCCTAACAATTTATCTCCAATAATCCATATCTACACATTAAGAGAAAAACGTACTTGGTATCTGCATTGTGATGTTGCATGAGGGTTGAAATCAGCCCAAAAGTGGTTGTTTGATAATTGAAAATACCTTCTCTTGAAAATCCTGCCTCATCGGTAAACAAAATACTTTACAGAAATAGTGGAATAAAAGCAAATTTTCCTAAAAACCATTGACACAGATTAATTCTAGGCTGGAAGTCTCTTTCAGAAAGACTTTGGACTCATTGAATATTATGATATGGATACAATTGTTGATCTTCCAAAATACGCAACACAGAGGTTTTTGACATTTCTTTTACTTGTGACAACCTTCTGACACTCGTACTAGGTTTTTCTTCAATGGCATTTAATATTCTTTCTTGAGCTCTTAAAGTTGTTGATGAAACTGGACAACCCAACTTTTCAACTTTAGCAAAAGTTCCACGCTCCCTCAGGGATCTATGAACAGTTACAAACGTTTCTTGGTGAGGAGTTCTTTTTGATGAGGAAATCTTTCTTCATAAAGTCGTACTGTCTTGCCTGAATTTCCATTAGCCAATCCATAAACAAAATGAAGATCTGCTAATTTTTCATTTGAATAAATAGGCATTTTGGTTCATGAAGAAACTAAATAAGATAATATATTAATACCAGTGCAACCACAAAAACTATCTCAAGAACCCCTTAACATCACTGTTTTTGTTTAGTAATGAACTCCAATCAATAACAAATAAAAATAGGTGTTTTCCAACAACGAACTGTCAATATTACAGTCAGCTGATAATCATTGACTGTACGTATTTTCAATTTCCAAATCAGCTGTAAAAATCTATTTAGCACTAATCTAATTTTTAGTAAGTTAATGTCAATTTACTAAAGTATCCAATTTTATTAATATCAAGTGTATTTTTATTTGATAAAAATTGTAATTTCTCAGTTAATAGTTGTTCAATCTTAAAACTTTTTATATAATTATTTGTAGAAATAAATTCTTAAACTTTTTTGTAACTTACAGGTTTTTATTAAAATTTAAGGTTATTAAGATATTTGGCTTTAAACATTTTATATGGCCACCATTTTGAAAAGGATTATTGTAAAAGAATAATTTAAATAGTACATGAACACTATAAAGATCAACATTTATACCAATTTTCAAGGTTTTATCTTAAATAACTTTAGAGTTATTAAGTTTTTAGTAAAAAACATATACAGACAGATAGCCAGATAATGGAGCGAGATGTACGGTTTGTACACATGAAATTTTTTGTTTGTTTTAACCCAAGGAATGACCTCCAGAAGTTTGGCTGGTTACTTACGGGATACCCTGTATAGCCTATGTACGTAAAACACTAAAGAAATAATACTGGTTAAATTACCTTTTTTCCTGTCAACAGTTCTTCAAACGTAATCTGCTATGTACATTTCGAAGCATAGAGCTTCATCATCAGGCTTTCCAAAAACGTCAAGTAATATTTTGAATGACAAATTAAAATACAAGTCCAACGTACTGTTCAACCGAATAAACAACTTGCAGTCACAAAGGAAGAAAATCAATATAATTAAAGTCCAAGGTCAACAGGTGGGAGTAGGTTAACATGTTTGAGTTCGTTACCTGCTCATTGGTCATCAGTTGGTATCTATCGCCGGCCAGCAAATGTGCTATGTTAATATGTTTAAATGTTTATAGTTTGTTTTAAATGTTTTTAATGTTTAGTGTAATATAAATAGTGACGTTTTTGGAAAGCCTGATGATGAAGCTCTATGCTTCGAAATGTACATAGTAGATTACGTTTGAAGAACTGTTGACAGGAAAAAAGGTAATTTAACCAGTATTATTTCTATAATATAACAGTTCTGGAGGCTAATAAAACAAAATGAATAAAACACTAAAATTACTAGAATCTATATTTTCCAGAGATATCTGCGTCAAGGTGCTATCAACACTATTTACATGATAACCAGATGTTTAGCCCATGCTGTGATGTGGCATCTTCTATGGTACCGCTGAGAATATAGATTCTAGTTAATGAAGCCTGAGATGTAAAAATACAAAAATTACATCTTTTATATAACACATTTTTTGGGGTAAAAACAGAAAGGGAGAGTACTGAATGAAAAGCAATCCTTATACTGTACTTGTATTTCTTAATTTATAAATTCTTTGGATCTTTTCTGTCAGTTCTTATTCCAAAGGCAACTATTTCCAAAATAAAACAGCATGAGGAATGATAATGGACAAACAGAAAACAAACAAATATGTTGATGGAGAATTTAATGAAAAGATCCAAATATATATTTGTCAAAATTTACTCATTACTACTGTACTGTCACTAAGGATGGCAACGATATATCGGAAATAACGATAAACACATCGATATTTTCTTTCGATAATATCGGACAAATTGATATTTTTGTATGATATATCGAATCACTAAATAATGACTTTTTCTCTGTACTCAAAATCATCATGATTCGAAAAAAAAAACATCTTTAAATTGCCTCTTATGCGTACAAAACATGCATTGATAAAGTAAAATAACTTTATTTAGTTTTTTTTATGGCAGGTAAACGAACTAAAATATAGTTTATTATAGAACAGTGGTTGGAACGGTTAAATGAAGCTGTGAGCGAGTTGGCAACGCTGACTCTAAGATAGCCAGTCAGTCACCTTTCAAATCACTATTACATTATTCTTTTAATTATAACTAACATAATAATTAAAGTTATAATTATTATTATTTTCAATTTTTTCTGTTCAAATCTACAGACCACTACTTGTTTCATGTAGATAAATGGGTTTAATGTTTATTTTCAGTAGGATATTCTAAATAGTGACAGCAAAACATGAATGTGTATTTTTATCATGACATAAAAGTTAGTACATAGTTTTAAACAGATAAATCATTTACAATTCGATATACTGTATCAGTTACCCAATATATCATTATTTTTCTTTTGATATTTTCGTTAGATCTATATTTGGTAAAATATTTGCCATTCTTAACTGTCACAAAGAATATTTTTAGAACTAGGCACAAAAACCTCCAACGACATAGGTAATTATTCAATACATTTTGAATTGCTTAAATTTGTGCTATTTGAATCCTACAAAATCTAACATACTTCTTATTTATTTTGATATTAAATACTAAACCATTATTTACCGAGGCAATCCAATTTCATCTTTCTCATCACTTGGTACACCATAGTTGCCAATCAATGGATAAGTTAGGATCAAAATCTGAGCATGATATGAAGGGTCGGTCAGAGATTCGGGATAGCCCACCATCCCTGTCTGGAACACTAAAGAGAATTGTTCATTTTACTTCAAAGTTATTCAATAGTGCAATGCATATATATAAACTGAGTATCCTTAATATTTTATTAAAACTGATTCACACAACATGTTTCAACTGTATGGTAATTTTCAATAAAATGACTTGAAAATGACCATAAAGTTGAAACATATTGTGTGAATCAGTTTTAATAAAATATTAAGGGTACTCAGTTTTTAACTTTATTACATCCTAAAAATACGTAAGTAGCCCTATTTTTTAACTTTATATTACTTTATAATATATATATCGTATGTTTTTTTTGTCAGCTACCAATATTTTCTTTTAAACTTAAACTTATGTAAAAGCTGAGTTTTATAACTAGACAAAAAGTAAAAAAATTATTAGCTAAAAAATAAATAAATAATAAATGATCTCCTGTCACAAAGCTAAATCCAATCTACCAAGCCAAATATGCCTCTATCTACCTGCCTCACTGATTCTATTTATGCTAGCTAATCCCTCCATAAAACAGCGCAAGAGGCACTCTAAAACTATATGATCCATTGTTTGGATAGACTCCTCGCAATCACATGACTGATCTACTGTCAATCCCCATTTGTATTTGCAGTAGTTACATCTGCCAACTCCAGTTTGGAACCGATTCAATAATGTCCACTCCCTACGAGGCAGGTTCATCCCACCTACAGGTATTGACAATGATTTATAAGGAACTTATTTTGCCCATCAAAACTGTTCCAGGCTATGGCCCAGCTAGTATTGGATGAGAAATTTGATCTGCTCAACTGGAAAGCAGTACGTAGTAGAGGTTAGTTTCGAGATTTTAAGCGACCGTTCTGAGATGGGAGATCCTGGGTGACGGGGAGGTGCAGGGCTCTTAAAGATCTTATTTAGCTCTTTACGTAGTTCCTGTTGACGTCTTATTTCTGGAGGGGCTATATTGCACAGCACTAGGAGCCAAGGTAGTGGGAGTTAAAATTAAGGTAGTGGCTCTATTAAACTGAACATCAATCCATTTTGTAAGTGCGCTATTTAGCCATACAGGAGCACTGTTTTCAGCAGCTGAATAAACCAGCGTCAAAGCAGTAGTACGCAGGATGTGTGCGTTGGTTCCAGCAATATGATGTAGTACTGTACATTAGTCCTGGTTTCAATATTAGCTGTTATTTTTTGAAGATGGCTTTTAAATGTCAGCGATCGATCTAACGTTACTTCCAGGTACTGTGGAAATCATTGTGGTGGAGTTTTACAAATGATGATTAATTTTTGATTAGCCAGTCGATTGGGGGATGATGTTCGCATCCACAGCAAATCTTTAAAGCTATACGTATCCCCTGGGTAGTTCTAAAAGAGCAACAAATCTGGCAGCTGGACCGTCAGAAATTTGTGATCTCCCAGCTATGGCATCTACCACAGAAAGTGCAATGCATAGAAATCTATTATGTCTTGATAGTTCAGGTAATTCCTATTCAATTAAATTTGCTGTTTATAATGTTAGTCCTACCATCTTACCAGCATAGATACAAAATACTACATATGTTACATGTGCAGGTAGCTCTAAATAAGCGGTAGTCAAGGAGATATTAATAATTTAACTAGTCAGAGGCCAGAAAATTAATTGCTCCAGCGAACCTAGAAGCTTTTGATAAAAAGTACCTTAGCATTGTCATTGTGAAACAAAACTCATAAATATTACAGAATAAATCTTATTTAATTTATATTGTTTATCGAGCCCTTTCACTAAATATACTTAGTATTATAATAAATTAAGAGAATTTTGAGCGTTATTTGACCCAATTATATTATTTTAAAGTATGTAACAAATATCTGGTTTAGAATCTTGAATGTAAATCACAAACTTCCATGAATTCTGGAAATTTATGAATTTAGAGGCCTTTTTGGAATTTACAAGAATAATTTAAGTTCATGGGGAATTTTCCACCACCGGATCCATACAATGCTAATTATGATTAATTTCAATAAAACCAGTATCCAATAAATAGTAACAACAACAATAAATGGAATGTCATATTTTGTGATTGGTTAAAGTGGTTTTGCAATAACAGCACTAACATGTGTAACATTCTAATTGGATTTCCATACACCCTAGAATCTCGTGCAGAGCAAACACTGAAACTTTTTTAAGGAAACTTTTAACTGATGGAAAGTTTATTAAACAGACTGGTTGAATGTTTTATTCGATGATTTGGTAAAGAGTAAGCAGACATTGACAGAAGAAACATATGAAAAGCCAGTTTTCTCCACCATTCTATGAATGTGTTATTTCATGCTGTGTAAGACAAATGGAGGTCGGCAAGGTCCACCTCAATACTACACACATAAATATTTTGTAGTTCAGTTGTTACATGTGTATGTAGCTCTAAATAAGCGGCAGTCAAGGAGATATTAATAATTTAACTAGTCAGAGGCCAGAAAATTAAGCTGGCTTGATTTCCTCAGTTACATTTGTTTCGTAACTGCCCATTTTGCAATGTGGCTAGAAGACATCATACTAATTGTATAAACTGCTTCACTCACTTCTCATAGGCTACAGTCAAACTGCCCAAACATTGTCAATTTTTTTTAAATATAAATTTGGTCACCTTATAAAAATCCTCAATAAAATTAAAATAACAAAGATGTAACTTAGGCTACTGAAAAACACACTCAGCTATGTTGAAAAGTTGGTGATTTTTGTTGTTGTAAAATCATGTGGGGTGGGGAAAATACTAGGTCTGTCTCATCTCAACTCAAACTAGGGCAGCATTGGCTTGGCCTAATATACTCATTTTAGATGAAAAACTCCAGATTTTATGTGGTGGCTTACTAAAAGGCCTTACTTAACAAAAATAGTGTAGTTACAATCAATTTGTATTAACTGACTACTCACCAACTTCTCCATCAACTTTTTGCGTTGCTCCAAAATGATAACCTGTTAAAACTGTGCCATCCTCTAAAATTAGTGAGCACACTTGATGATCTGAACTGAAACACATATTAACTATTAAATTATTTTAGTTTAAGGTCACTCCTACAAGAAAATGTTCATACAGTATATAAAATTCTAAACTAGCAAATTATAAAAGGCACGTGCAAACTAACGCTGCAAAAGGGTACTTGGCAGTGGCACTTCTAAAATGCAAAACAAAACACAACGTTCAATAAGAACAAAATATGCAAACAAAGAGACTCAGCTGGAAACACGTTTGCCGGGATGCCGGCCGGCCGGTTCATACTTAATTTCACGAGGAACTAGATGAAAAAAAATCCTTTGTTTATTAGCTTCCTACAACAAAACTCAGCGAACAGATGATCAACTCAAATACTATAATCAGACCCCAGACTATTACAGTATCACATTTGACGTGATGCTACGCCCACTCAACTCTAATATTTAATAGTTACAGACGTTACAGTAGTTGTTTGTTCATAATAAGTCAAAGAAATCATTCAACAGGGTTTGTGATAACGGTGTTTATTAACCTAATGGCAATTTAGATTCTTAAATTTAATTATGTATTAAGTATGATGACTATTCTTATTAGTAAAATGGCATTTTGAAATAGCAGACACTGTGAGATAATTTTGTTTGTTATTGGGAGTAGAGCAATTAATTCTTCTTTAAATGTTGACTAAAATATGTCTTATTATGAGATAGATGACAGCTCAACAAGAAATGTGAACACAAAAACATATCCTGTCTTGTACGAATACATATTATAAACTTAAAACGTCCTTAGACATCAAAAGATTTACACCAAAGATATGATTTTTTACATTTGTTGACTTTAAAAAAAACATAAAATCCCAATGACTGTAGAGCTCTATAATATATAAGCTCAAAAATAAATAACTGAACATAGGTACGCATTTATAAGGGAAACCCAAACTAGCACGTAACCCAAAGTAAATGTATGAAAGTAATTTCTGAACCATTTGAAATAAATACTGGAGGAAAATGCATTTTTCCATTACTATTTAACTGCTCATAAAAAATGTAATCCAGAATGGCGAAAACAAAATATCTGAAATAGTTTAACTAGGTAGATCTAACTAGGTAGATCTAATTGTAAAATCAACTGTTCAGATTGTGCCAATGATCTTTCTATTATAACTCGTAACATTTCCACTGATCAAAAACAAATTAAAATCCCTATTGAAATAAATAACGGAAATTAGGTATAAAAATTACGTTTTTTATCGTGGCTTGTCTCAAATCAGCTCTAATTTAAGAGCATAAAGTACGGAAAATAAAAAGTGTTTCTCAATTCAAATATCTCGGCAAAACTATAAACGAATGGGTTCTTAAAATATGTGCAAATGAAGCTTGTTAAAAAATGGCCACTTCCTTTAGACTAAAATATTTGTAATAAAATATCACTCTTTAAATTTGCAAAACTCAGACAATATAAAACATAATTTAAACTGTAATGCATCCTTGCAGCTGAGACTTTCAGTTTTAAACAGAAAAATTGACATCAATCGAATTATAAAAAGGAAAAGAAAGATTATCGGGAAAATATTAGACCATTAAAATCTTACTTTTAACTTAACGACTTGAAGTAATAGTGACATAGGAGAATATACTGACATACATTCTTATTTCTTACACTAGGAAGAAAATGAATGCATTTAGTGTATCAGTATAATGGAATCTGCTTGGTTACCAAAGTAAATTGTAGAGTGTTGCAGCAAATTTTCAAAAAACAATCAAATGGATTTGCGCAACAAAAGAAGACAAAAAAGTAGCAGGTAGGCTATAACACAAACTGACATTTCAAATAGGATCACATTCAAGCAAAACGTTTCGATGATCCTGTCATTCTGTCCAGAGGGTGACAGAAAAAGGCCGGAACAATTTGTTCTAGCGTAGCAAAGGCAACTCTTTCTGAAAGAATTAATAAAATGTTGACACAAAGAAAATCCAAATCATCAAAACAACTTTGACTGTGATTCACGGGCCCAATTGGATTATAATACCATATTCATGATAAAATTTAGCTCTGTTGGAGTTTGATTTATAGTTTAAATATTATCTGCATCCATTTTTATAACTATATTTTGTATGGGTTTATTTCAGAAATAGCAAATAAATGGCATTTTCAGGACAAGTCTCCAATTACCAGAATAAAAATATATCTTAATTTGGTTTTAGTTGCTCTTTTTTTAGTAAGAAAGTTGTTTCCGCCAGTTTCAAAATCACTAAAGTAAACTTTACAAAACCTCGTTAGCATTTGGGTAAGAATCATAAATAGCATGTCATATGCATATATTTATTTATTCATAAGACGCCGATTGTCAAGATATGGGCGAATGTGGATTTCGAATGAGTGTGATGAGTGTAGATGAGCGAATGTAATTATTGTTACAAATAAGGACAACTATTCCTTAGAAAGTGTCATTAATTAATAGCCCAATGACAAATGAACAGCCGGTGGTTATAAGCTGATCCTTCTCAAAATGTATTATGACTCTGATTGGGATCGAACTGAGAACCTTTAGCACACGAAGGCACTGTAATTAGGCCATTACCACCGAGAGTGTGTGGATGAGTGGGTGGGTAAATCTCAATACCACCGAACGTGTTTGGGTGGTCGTTACATTGATGAACATAATCAGCAGTCATGCTACATGTACATCTGCTACTTAAAAATCACTATCTTGGTAGTGGTTAACACAGCTTTATTCACAGTTCTAATTTGTAATTATAATAGCTAGTTGTGATTTGGTTTCTTCATATTATTTGTATATGATATATAGGTATAAGTCACCATTATTTTATGTTATTGAACACAGCTTTTTACCTTTTTACTCATCATCAAGTGTGTTCTGTCCCTGAGGGTCCAGTAGGCTGAGCAGGTCCTACTGAAGCCTCCGCCAAACCTCTCTGTTCGAGCAAGTCTTTTTGTTGCCTGGTTCTTCCCTCTCATCCTTTCTTTGTCCACCGTCTGATATCTTCTTCTTATCTTTCTTCTCTTTTCTTTAACTTTTCTCAACAGGCTCTTTCCTCTCCCCACATTATTTAATTCACTTTTCTCTTCTAATAGTAGCATTTCCTTCTCTTCACTCACTCCCTCACTACTGCTTCATTTCGCACTCTATCTTCACATTTATTTTCTCCATTCTTCTCAACGTCCATATATGTCCATTGATTCCAATCTCTTCATGTCTTCTTTTCTAAGAGTCATGTTTCCGCTCCCTATAATACTAACACAACCTTTTTAATTACTTTCACTACCATAGAAGTATTTATAAATATGTTCATTAAATACATTTCAGCCTTTGATATCAATTAATTGTGGAAATAGTCATAGGGATTACTCCAATACAACCACACTACCATTAACAAACATTTATCCCGTACATCTCATTCATAAACCATACAATCAATTATTAGAGTTCATGTCATCTTTACTCTGGTTGGATCATATATGCAAATGATTGCCAAAGACCGTCGCCGGAGTGGTCGGTGACAATATCCCAACCCAAGACGTTCTGTGACATTCACAGGAAGGTGTTAACTATCTCTACAACACCAAACGTTTCGTACATGCCATTGGGTTTTGTAACTGTCTAAGCATTGCTTTGGAACACTGCCAAAAGTAGGCTAGTTGTTTGTAACAATATTTTAGGGATTTTTTGTGTTAGAAAATCGAATGCAGTATTTATCATAACTAAAAGCTATATTATCCAGTGACAACCACGCCAAGGTGCTATCTACACTACTTACCAGACGTTTCGGCCATGCTGTGATGTGGCATCCTCAGTGGTATCGCTGATACTTATCTATTGTACCTCCGAAATTGCCTTTATAGACAAGTCATTTACTCAGACTACGTGTTCTTTGGGAATTTACATTATTACATCATTAATAAAAGTTTATCGTTTTCTGTGTACTCCAAAGTGATCCACTATTGGTTGGAACGGTCGATGATTTCAAACTCAGGGTTTCAGTATCAACTATCAAGTTGTAAACATCGGTTTCCCACTTCGTATTCTGTCCAGTTTTTAATTAACGTGTTATCGTGCAAATGTTTAGTGTTTTTGTGTTTACACAATTGCCTTTCCACCACACAAGAATTGATAAAGAGGGATGTGAGTTTAATGTTTAATAGCTTAATAGTGAAACTTTGAGTTTCGAAACCTTTGGTCGTTCCAACCAGTAGTGGTTCACTTGGTAGTACCATGGCCATTTTGAACCTTTTATTTGTAAATTAAGTTATTCAGTTGCTATCCCATCATAATTTTATTCCTTCAATTTTTTATATTTAATTTTAAACATAATTTATTTAAATTTTAGTTTGATGTATCATGTTGTAAAACAAAATACCCAGAGTATAAATAAGAAATAGGCATAGATGTTCACATTTTAGAGTGTGTAGCCCAACAGAACTAGAAAACGCATCATTATTTCTTTTAGGCTAGATAACCTAAGTAAGAATTGTGCAACGTGGTGGACCTTTCAGAAGAGTAGACTAATAGATCAGATAACGGTTTTGTACATAAGTAGGCAGGTGAAAGTGCAGGGTACTTATCTGGTATCTCAGGTAATATTTTATAGTAATAAAATGGATGTGTAACGTAACTTCGAGTTAGTTTGATACTTCTTCCATATTCTTTTTATGCACATCAATTTATGCGCCCAAACTCACATAAAAAGGTTAATTTTAGGTCGACAATCATTTAGGTAATTTTAACATTTTTTAGGAAATGGTTCTGAGATCATTAAATATCCTGTAAATGTTTTTCAGGACCTTTTAACAGTATTCTTATACATCTCATTTTGTTTTGTTCGATTGTAGATTAATTAGTATAAAATAAATAATCATGGTTTTATGTAATAAAGCAATTTATTAACGCTATCTATCCAGTATGATACTTTATAGACTACGATAGGAAAAATAATTTGTTAGTTTAGGTGGTTTGAATATAAGAATAAGAAAGGGCAATTTTCGTCCAATTTTCATTTCAATTAAGAAGTTATTATATTCCGTTCCATTCCATTCCGCTACGTTCCGTTCCGTTAAATTCATTGTTTATTTAGTTGTATTTTGTCTATATTTTTACTAATACAAACATTATCTTAAAATATACTAAATTTAAATTTCCTGAAATGGTTGCGGTTGGTAATATGAACGCAATTTAACATTTGAAATTGAGTAAATTTGTGAGAGGGGAAAACGTATTTAAATTTGTTTAGTAAATACTACAAATATATCTCCCGATTGGGAACCTGTAAATAAAAACCCCAATAAAATTTAATGCATGAAAACTAATTATTTCTATAGTGTTAGTATTGAATCAAATTTATATTATTTATTTTAAATTTATATTAACTGCCATAACATGGTCAAGATTTTATAATGTTATTTTTATCACTCGTATTATTTTTTTAGTAAAATTATTTCTTATTCAAAGCGTCTTATAATTTACGGATGCTTTTTTCTAGTAAATTTGCCCGTTATTTTGCATTTCTTTAATATGTCCTGAAATGTTACCATCCTAATTACTTTTTCGAGAATTATTTACTAACCCTCTTAATTTATAGTTATTTGTTTACTCAGTTTGATATCTTGAAATATTTTGACTTACGAATTTTAATGACAAGTGATAAAAATGAAAGTAAAATTAAAGTCGAAAATGAACCGCCTTCAAGATAATTTCCTTATGAAAAACACAAATCGATTGAGACACTTGAAGGTAAAACCTTGAGTATTTCTATTCGTGATATTTGTAAATCTTCCAAGCAAAATGTCGCTCGTATAGTTGTAATAGTCTTACACATTAGTTTTTAACGAAGGTAGTAACATTAATTATTATAGCACTGTGTGTTTTTCACCTATAATAAAGTTTTTCTCAATCTTCTTGATTACTAACGTATTTACCGAAAGGTATTTAGAACGTGCTTATATTACTAACATGAACGTTTACATAGTTAACGACGGGTAAACATATTAACAAATGGATTAAACAGAGATGCATGTCGGATGTACCACGCCCCAAAGGTCCAACACGCTTCAGCACTCCAATCCCAGTCAACAGACAGATAACCAGCCGGCAAACTCACTCTACAAACGCACGTGGTTGCATGTCTGGGTTTGTTGTATGGTGGTTAGATCTGACACCATACACTTTGGTGTTATGTAAGTCCTCAGAGACTAGCTTAGTTTCTTAGAAGCTGGAATTTTGTTGTCTGTTGGAAAATAGGGTTTTGTGATATACATAAAGCAAACTTTTTTTAGTGACTAAAATTTCATTTTGTCTCTCATTAAAGTTCGGTAGTCCGATGGATTCACACACAAAGTGAGTTTCAAGTCAGTTACCCCGTAGCGTATTTCCACTGTTAATAAAAGATTTGCTTTATGAATATACCTTTATATTAATATTAACCTACACTACATTTAGAGTGTTTCAATGTTTTTAGGTACCCTTGAAGTCCAAGATCTAGAAGTCAACTCCAACATTTTAAATCGAAACTTGGTCGTGTGATTTGTCATTTAACACTGCCATTTCAAGCTGAAAATGATAGCGCAATCAGAATTTAAAAAGTCGTGTGGTTCTTTAGTTATATATATATTATTTTATTTTATATGTGTTTATTTGATATGCACTAAAACTGCTTTGTCATGACTTAAAGAAACTAGATTTGTATTTTTTAAAGGGCGATTTTTGATTTAGTCATTACAAATTAATGTTAATTAGGAAAATACATAGGGATGAACAATTTAAAAAAATGTATAGTTTAAGAACGACACATAATTTTTATAATCTGATCGCGCTATCACTTTCAGCCTAAAATTGTGGAGTTAAATGACAAATCACAAGACTTAAAATTCCCATTCAAAATTTTGAAGTTGACTCCTAAATCTTGGACCACAAGTGATCCCTAATAACGCTGAAACACCCTAAATTTAGCGTTGTTTAGTATTAATTTAGTGGTAAATTAGAGAAGCAAGTCTTGTATAAACTGTGGCAATAAGTAATGGCGTAACAGACAACAGACTTAAAACTCACACTGAATTATTTATTTGTACTGCTGGCTGAGTCCAGTTTGCCGTTGGAAAGTTTGCTAGATAGTTCGATATACAATTTGGTTGTTTATGTGCAAATGATAACAGTTGGATTTGTCACTTGTTTGAGAGTTTGGCTGTCTGATAGCCATTCAGTTTTATTGTGCGTCTGTGACAGTTTGGTTTCTTGTTAGATTGCTTGGGTGCCTGGATACACAGTTTGGTTACCTGTTTTCTGTCTGAGAACAGTTGTGTTTGTTGTCTATTATCTACAGAAAACCAAAAATAAGCACATATTTATCGATTTCAATTCCAAACAATAATATCGATAAAGTAGGCCTATTTCCTACGAAGGTAAGGAACATGATCTCATTGATCGATCTTTTACTTTATACCTAATGACTACAAATACACTATACAATACAATTGTATAGTGTATTTGTACACAAATAAACTATACACAAATACAAGTGTATTTGTAGTCATTGTTTATACCTAGCCCCTGAATAACCGTAACGTTGTAAATTGGTTTGTACATAATGTATATTTATCAATTAAAAAATGGTATTTATGATTACATTCTTACTACTTAATATACTTTATAGTTTTATTATAAGTCATAATTAACTATACAAATTGCTAAACTACTAATTTTATAGCTTTATTTCAATTTCTTTAAAGTAAATTTTCATTGTGATATTTTAATGTAATTAAATTTTTAGGTAAGTTTATTTAGAAACATCCAAGGGAAGAAGTAACGATAATTAACTTAGATAGTAATTAACTTAATTAATAATATTAATGTTTAATTATTATTCATTATTAATTTCTAAAACGCCGATTGTAGAGATATGAGCGAATATGAGGGGTGAATTACTGTGATGAATGTAGATGAACGAGTGTAGTCATTGATACTATCTAAGTTCGACTTAGGTCAGAAAGAACTATGTATTAATAGACCAATAGCTAGAACAACTATGGGACCTACTGATTTAAGTTATTTCCGATACACGTAGTGTTGGTCTGATTTCAGCTAATTGACAAGTCTGACACTCAATTATCTTCCCTACACAACATCTGAACCTTGACTGCCATCACAGACTAAAAAGAGACATGGACATCCCAGAATTCTCTATTAGTGTCTACGTCAATGGCAACCATTGAGCGGACGCCGTGTCGGTATTAAGCCTTGATTTTTAAGAACCACGGATGCGTCAAGCGTGATCAATGCGTCAATTGCGCAACAGTCGACTACAGGCCATCGATGTATCAACAGGCATACGTGCGGAGCCGTTTTTAAGACCAAGCGGCGGCATTCACGGAAGGACAGTTCCCGCACTGTTTGGGTGCGTGACACGCAAGCCGCTGCCGCATCACTTGCCTCGTGCCTCGTGGTCAACCCATCGATGTATAAACTACTTTGTTTATACTGTACATCGATGGGCCAATCTGGTGCGTGCACGGAAAGTAGTGACGCAGGGGGAAAATGAACTTTAAGTATTTTACAAATGAAATAGATGAGAAGTTCTTCGTTTTATTTTGGTAAAACAAATGATTATATGGATTTATTGTTATTTGTTGGATTATCCATAGAATAACTTTGTTAGTATGTGTTAAAACTGATCTACATGTAGGCTACCAATTTTAATAACTTTCCACAAATTTTGCTTAGTGTAGAAAATTAATTTAAAAAATGTTAACAAGTTAATTTTTAAATTCTATAAAATGTTAAACCTTTGTTTGAACATTGTAATAGTGTTCAGGAAAACCTTTAATTATAAATATATTTTTATATCGAAGTAATTTTATGTTATTAATAGATATGTTTGTATTCATAATGAATTTTTGTTGGTCAAATTAACTACCATCACAAAAAAGACTAATTCGACCCTTAACAATTGAAAAAGAAGTGCCTAAGAATCAATACTTATAACAGCATTCTTACTCTTTCTTCAAAATTAATTATCCTCTTTCTTAATTGGACATTTAGCAACTGATAAATGATGCCTCTTCTTCAGCCTCTCCTCCTAATGACAATGCAAAAACAATATCTACACCAATCTCCACTACTGCAATTGAAGAGACTCAGGCTAACACTGTATTCCGCACCAAAACAGGGCCGAAATCGCGCAGTCTTGAAAAAAAATATCCACCAAACGTTAACGCGGCAGCGACAATTCCGCATTGGCGTTCACGGATGACGCACCACGCATACGTGGTTCTTAAATATCAAGGCTTTAAGAGGACCAAGCATAAAACCTATCGCCAACAATCACCTCAACACTTTGTACCCAAGAAGCTGGGTTACAGCACTGCGCTACAAGATGATTTAAAAAACAGACTTTTTTCAATTTCAACGAGTTGTTGATTTATTATAGTTTTTTAACTAGCATAATACGTGCTGGTACATATACAGTACAAGTAAACGTCACACATTACAAATTTTACAATATGCACAAATATATTACAATACAACTAAAAATGCACAAATATTAACATAACCAGGGGGATTTACAAAAGAAGGTGAATCCCTCTGGTCTGAAGAAGGTGAGCGTGGATCATCGAAATCCATCAACATAATATTTGTGCATTTTTGTACTTGTATTGTAATATACTTGTGCATTTTGTGCTTATATTGTAATAAATTTGTGTTGGGTGGCGTTTACTTGTACTGATTTATTATGAATTTAAGTTTTTGAATTTTTCTTTTAATTCTGCAGCAAAAATCCTTATTAACGCTTATAAATTAGTTCTGATTGCGTTGTTTTTATTTTTAAATATTTGTTCGTAATTTATTTGAATTATGTTCTATAGCTTATATATATTTATTAACTATATATTTTATTGTCGTATATTTATTTCAGATTTTTAATTACTTCTTAAATATTTATTGCGTATTTACTAACTATTTAATGTATATTAGTCAATTATTTATGTCAATAATTATTTGGTACATATTTATTATATTCGTTATCTATTTATTGTATATTTATAGTTCTTGGGCCTTGTAATTTGTAAATATGTTGTGCCTGTTTATTTGTTTGATTAGTGTGTGTAGACTGGCTGGCTCGATAAAATGTTTCCTGAGTTAAACATGTTAAAATGTATGCTTCAATTTAATTGGGTTTATGCCTATATTGCTGCATGAAATTAAATAAAACTAAATTATAATTTGTTATTATTTTATATTATTAATTTTTATTTTCATTGTTTATATATATATATTTTTTAATGGACTATTTAAGGTTTGAGTCAGTAATTTATAAGATAAGACATAGGGCATTTTTTTTTTCAATGTTGTTTAACGTTAGAAACTAAGTATATGAGTTTTCTGTGATGAACTGATAGAGATAGATACGTCTCGTATCGAATATAACACGAGCAGAAATTAACACCTGCAAGTGCAAAAATACAGCTCCACGATCACGTCGTTGTAGAAATTGACGCTGATCAAATATGAAGGCATCATTGTCAGTTGGCGTTGTAATGTCCAGACAGATTACCTCTTGTTTGCAGATTGACAACGATGGAGAGTAGGTTCGGTTATCAGCAAGCACGGAATATATTATGTATGAACATAATACTATGATAAAAGAGTGTTAAATTTGAAAAGATACGTTAAATATGATTGAACAGTAGTAGGACACGGGGGTAATCACCCGTAATCATCTTGGGTAGCCTCCATAGTGAACTTGGCTAGCGCCACGAGACCTACTTAGGTAGCCCTCTCGTCTATTACAGTTTTTTTTTTATTTGTCTAAATGACTAAATAGAAAAAAACCAAAGTTATTAATCAATATGTTGTTAATACATTAACGGTATTTTGTTAATTTCAGAACCAAGTAAATTCCTTTAAAAACTTGCAATGATAAAATGACATCGTGGATTGGTGTTTAAACAATTAACATATAGGCCTGATATAATTTTTAGTAAAGGTTAAGGAAAGTAACTTTAACCAGACTATAGTTCGAATAAAATAACTTTGGTACTGGCGGAACGGCCTCACGCCACTGGTCTGAAATGACAAAACTCTGAGCTTTAACTTGCTGTCAAGTGTAAAATAAGTAAGCAATAATTTTCAAACTAATTGTATAGTGTACACCATTTTATATTCTTTAAGGAAAAATTATGCTGGAGATTTTTCTAGAGCTAATTTGCTTTTTAAAGTGATATTTGTATTTAAAAACACGTTTTTATGAGTGAAATTGCGGGTGAGTCGTCTTTAACCTGTCACTGTTGAGAGAATAATAATAATAAAATAATGTCTTGTGGATGGATGACAGTTTGATTTATTGTGATTAGTTTGGTATAAGTCTCATTTAATAATTTTAACAGGTTAATGAGAAATTAATTTTTTTGTAAACCCTTGCAAACTCTGAAACGAAAAACGCTAGACAAAATTTCTTTGAGCAAACATTAACTGTGTTATTTATGTATTACTAAATAATACTGTGGTACTAATAAAACATGTGGAAATATAATGAAGAGTGTATGAAGTAAACTCATAGTTCGTTTACATCGAGGCTGTGTCGGACGCGTAAGGTATACTCTGCTCAAGGGAAAGTGTAGACTGAATATTCAGCCCAAGCGTAAAACGAATTCCGATCGACGATATTTTCAGATAAGAAATGTTTCTCCAGTAATAAATAAGGTAAGTTAGTTGACTTTGAGGTGTGTTCGTGTTCATTTCTTTATCGATTTAACAGTGCTTACTATAGTATAACCACTAGTTTATTTTGATTACAGTTATTTAGTTTTAGTGATATTACAATTTTTTTATTTAGATATGACAATAATGCTATAGGATTCAGTGTATATATAATTATCAGTGTTTATTGCAATTCTAATATTTAGGCTCTTTCAAATTTTAGGTAATGTTCTATTGGTAATTGACAAGATTTGTTTGCAATGGAAGAGGCCAGAGCTGAGCCAGTGACTGTACATTATGCGTGTGGTATCACCGCCGCCTTGTTGACAATCTAGTTTTGAAAACTCCTGAATCTTTCTTCCTAGTTCAAGAAAATTCTATTTAATACGAGAGTAAGATTTAAGTGTCACTTAAATAACACAATTAATTTAGGTTTAAACAGATTTTGTCTAGCGTTTGTCATTACCGAGTTTGCAAAGGTTTACAAAAAAATTAATTTCTCACTAACCTGTTTGAATTATTAAATGAGACTTATACCAAAATAATCACAATGAATCAAACTGTCATCCATCCACAAGACATTATTTCATTATTATTATTCTCGCAACAGTAACAGGTTAAAGACGACTCACGCGTAATTGCACTCATAAAAACGTGTTTTTAAATACAAATATCACTTTAAAAAGCAAATTAGCTCTAGAAAAATCTCCAGCATAATTTTTCCTTAAAGAATATAAAATGGTGTACACTATACAATTAGTTTGAAAATATTGCTTACTTATTTTACATTTGACAGCAAATTAAAGCTCAGAGTTTTGTCATTTCAGACCAGTGGCGCGATGCCGTTCCGCCAGTACCAAAGTTATTTATTCGGACTTTAGGGGATGGAAAAAACTGTTGGGCCTAGGGGCGCCAAAATACTAAATCCGGCCCTGTAAACCACCTATTTCAGCATGATTAAAATAGGCTGGATACTTAAAACCTTGTACACTATTTACGTTGACCTCTCCCGTTTACCAGCCCCTGTGATCAACTTCAGTGACACACAGTCATCGACTTACGCAACCCCCGGTGATGACCTTGGTTAGACTATGTGATCAACATTGGCATCCCCCATGACCAACTTGCGTAGCTCCCGTGATCCTGTTGGGAACCCCCTGTGATCAACTTGGTTAATCATCCGTGATCATCTTGGGTAATACCCATCGGTCGATCGGCCTACTTATGTTTTAATTGGTATTGAATGAACTTTCAGACAGTTTCATGCATATTTTTAGCGACAGAGAAAAATGTAGTTAATTTTAGACTATAAGTCTTGATAATTAGATGCGTAGTGATTTTTCTTAATACTCATTTTTGTTTTGTCAATTTGAAGTAACAAATACCATATATTGAATTAATTGTGGCTTTAAGTTCTGTGGTTTCATACATATTTTTAGCGATAGAGAAAAAATGTTTATTGTAGGTCTTAGAAATCAGATGCATTTATATTTTCTTAATACTTTTTTGTTTTGACAATTTCAAGTAAGAAACACCAAAGGGAATTTAAGCAAAAACGTTTTTGATCACTTTCAATGTTCTCATGCAAATTAGCCACTGATATAATAGATAGAAGGAACTGAGGTAAAAGTTTTTCGATTGCTACTGGAAATTTTTGGAATGATTCTTGTTATTAAGAGTGTTTGTATTTTGTGTACACTTCGGCTGTCTATAGTAAATAGGATATGGATGTAATATTTGTTACTAAAGCTAATATTGTTCCTAAAATAATCATTAATTGATTTCCTACTGACAAAAATTGTTAGCTATACGTACAAGACCACCCACGTCTTGATTACCCTTGTACTGTAATGTTTTTACCCTATTTACATAACATTCATGTCCAATCCATGTCTATTTGTGAGTGTATTTGGTGACAGTTCTATGGTTAAATGCTTCCTACTTATAAGCATTAAGTGTTTGGTGATCATGGCCTCGACTAGATCAAAAGAGGTGGTATTTCGTCACTACTTAGACGACAAATCAGCTGCAGGCTGCTGTTGCATCAGTGCAACAATGCTACAGATAGTCAGCTGGTTGCCAAGGTCATCACTTACTGTCACTGCCAAGGTCGCCCACTGTCACTGTCATGGTCACCATGGTGCTGTCATACCTTTGGAATGAAACTTATTTATTCTTAAGGGGATCCGCCACCATTTATATGAGTACTTTTTTAATATAATATTTTTATTACTGTGCATTCTTATTACTTATTCTATTGAGGATGTTATCGTGAATTTTTATGCTTATTTGATCATGTTTACCTATAAAAAACATTAAAAATATAAACAGAGCATTCTAGGATTTTTCGGATTTTTGAAAAATTCATACATTTTTCATCTTATTATAAAGCAAAAAAACTATTTTTTATGCTTCATAATATTTCTATTTATATAAAAAGTTACTAAAGAGCAAACAAATTGCAGTAGAAGAAGTGAACAAAACAGAAGAAGGTGCTAGTTATGGAGCAGGGGAGTTTTAGTGCTAAAAAGTAGATATTTGAGTATTCTTAGACTTTCGACGTGATTTTCCGAAAATCAAGTTTTTGTAGACATTTAATTAAATAACCTCCAAAGTTCTTGTTGTAAATTCTTGAAAATTTTACCACTTCAACATCAAATCAATTACTAAATTTAATGGTATTTTTAAACTTGTAAACAATCAAATAAATATATTTAAAATCAGCTTTTAAATAAAAAATGCTACGATTTCAATTTTTTACAAATCATTTTCTAATATTGTTTTTCAAATTATTCTAAGGTTCTTATACCAATTAAGTTAGAGTAAATCATAAGAAACAAGAAAATATTTACTTTTTAAAAATAACTTGTGAAAATTTAAAGAGTTATTTAAAATTTTGTTTCATTCCCAAAAAATCAAAAAAAAATATAATTTTATTTTTTATGCCATATTTATTATATTTACATACTTTTTCAGAAATAAAATGAGGGACTGGAAGTAAAAGCCACAGATAAAAAAATTTGGTGAAATGGTGGTGGATCACCTAATGCACCGACATCGATCAGTATAGTTCGTAGGGCGCCGATCGTCAAGATAAGGCGAATATGAATTTTGAGGGAGTGAGAGTGTGAATGAGTGGGTGTAGTCACTGTTACCAACTAAAGACGACTATTCCTTAGAAAGTGTCATTAATTGCTAACCCAATGACAAATGAACAGTCGGTGGTTATCTGCTGATTCCTTTCAAAATTTGTTATGACTCTGATTGGGATCAAACTGAGAATCTTTAGGTTATGAAGCTGGGCTTTCACCACTAAGCTACTGACTAATTATAGAATACAGCAAAATATAATTAAATTTATGAATCAAAATATTTTGTAATTTAAGGAAAATGCTGTAACAACTAATAGTTAAGAGCCCTAACAGGAAAAAAATTATATTTCAACATTTTTCGTTAGTATTTTATGAATTCAAAATGTCGTTATTCCAAACCGGTTCAAATACGCACTCGTACAAAACAAGATATCGTAATAAGAAAAAAATTTTTAGCAGGAAGGGTTTTTTATTCTCTTGAATATTATTTAATAGTGCATTAAATTTAATTCAAGCAGGCGGTAAAAACATTATACTATGCATAAATTTTTTATTTTACACCAATAATGTTAGATTATAATAAAACTAGACTAAGATAATGACGTTTGTAATAAAAATGTACAATTTGTCTTCTATAGAATTTGAGTATAAATATACTGCACATTTTCATACAGACATACAGACAACTTTATATGTCTGTTAGTATATATGTATTCAAGTTTTGTTTAAAAGTTAGGTTGTCTCTTCTATATAAATTGGGTTTTAACATGTTAAAACCAGTATGTAATAAGCGTGTATATCATACATTTTCCAATAGTAGGCCTAAAAACATAAAATCAACACTCAGTTTTCTGACAATGATGAAATTGTAAGGTTAGACACAGAAATGAAGGAATCAGAGGTCGCATCCACTATTGCGCTAAATGTGTGTAGGGTAGTTATTTCTACTTCGACACACGATGGTAGGGCCAGGACCTTGTCAGTCCCTCCAACTCCTCAAGGATATGCGTGGTAATTATCACTACAGATGTATAAAGATGTACATCAATGGTTATCTATTTATAACTGCCACTGAGGCGATCGCTGCGAAAACGACCTTTGTATCTTTATCACTGTTGGTTAAGTTATGTTTGGATATTATAGGTTAAGACAGGTTTTTAGTTAAATCACTTACAGAGTACGTGTCATCCGTTTAAATACGTAAATGTCAAATATACAAATGAAAAATGGGAACTAATTTTTTAACTATAAACATGAAGGTGTATTAATAATATAATATTGTCATGCCTACCATAATATAACTTGTCTGAATCATATACACAAAAACAACAACTGTGTAACTCATTTGTTATTCACTTCAGTGAAAACCGACTTTTGGCCCTGGGTGCATGTCTACTTTCCAACCACCGTGATAAAATTGCCAATTATTCAGTTCATACGCAGTGGGGATGACATTAACTTACAGTAGTCACATTCACGTTCAGTGTTGCCAAAAGGCATAAAACAGCTGTGGCCAGGATTGCCAATTGTGACTCAACAGCAATAACATTCCATTCTGTTATGTTTAAATTTAGCAGTGACAACACCTGAACAAAAGTCAGTTGCATTCATATTGAAATCTTCGTATTCAACAACTATCGTCCCTGATTTGGATCGATTGAGAAACGATAAATTTCCTATTGTAAGAGGCCTTATAAGCTATTTACATACTTGCAGTGAAGTTGTTAATTATACCAGTTTATACAATGCAGTAGGTTTGACGAGGAATGCTGTACTGTGTCACTTATCTATACTCTATAAATAACCTGCATCTTAGTTGCAACAGCGTTATATTGTGCCGTGGAACTGTAAGATATGGTCACGAGAAAGAGCTTTCAGGAAGAATAATAAATGTCTACATAAAAAACACTAATATTTACAAAATAACCAATCTAAGGCACTAGACCCTTGCTTATAACTAACTATATTTTCATTTTCATGTACTATTTATTATGTGGATTCCTTTATAATTATCGTACGTCCTCCACTTAATCTACTTACCATAAAATTACTTTACAAGCTAACAAAGACTAATAACTACAAATAGTGGTAGATTTGTACAAAGTCTTCAAACAGTAGTAGATCTACACAGAAGTTGCCCAAAACAGTGATATATCCTAACTCCAACAGTGGAATATCAACCAAACGTAAATTCCAAACAGTGTGACCTTCAGATGGTATAAGCTCCAAATAGTGGTAACCCCATGCAGTGGTAGCTACAAACAGTGGTAGCTAAAAACAATGATAACTTAAAAATTGGTAGCTCCATACAGTAGTAAGTCAAAAAAGTTGTAGTTCCATACAGAGGTATTTCTAAAAAGTGTTATCTCCAAATAGTGGTGGCTATAAACTGTGGTAACTCCAAAAAGTGGTAACTCCTTATAGTGGTAGCTCCATTCATGCTCCATTATTAACAACAACAAAAACACTTCACCCGCGTAGTTCTGTATTATTTAACTTAACATTAAGTCTACCATACCGTGTGATAAGTAAGATAACAAAGTACTGTAGAACTTTAATAGTAAAATTAATAATTTGAAAGTTGGTTAATAATTACTATGCTTAAGCAAACAACAAATAAAGAGTGAGCAGGAGAGAAAAAATAGATAAGGTTAGATAATTAAGTGTTAAAATGATCGTAACTGAAATGAAGAAAGAGAAATTGACCGTGATAGAAAATTAATTGGCAAGCAAGATACAAACCATATCGCTATTAGTGTAACGAGACATATCAAAGGAGGTTATTTTTTAGATGGCAAAGACTATCACGGAGGCTGGGATCAGCTGGCAGAGTACCCTGGCTCTAACATGACTTCTTGGTCGTATTGTTTGTTATATTTGAAGATGTGTCATTGGCTATTTTTAGTCAGTGATGTTTATATTTTTCTATTTCCAAAGGAGTAGTTAAATTATTAAAAATGTTCAAATCTTTTTTAATTGCACTAACAGATGATAGTGCAATTAAAAAAGATAGTTAGATAGTTAGATAATTTGGTTTCGCTTTCTCACTTGATACTGGTCTCAGAAAATACATAAACTCGATGGCTGTATAAAATATCATATGATGTAAATTTAAAAACATAACAACTATCTCTTTTTATTTAATATTACCTCACGTTATTTATAAAAAAAAAATGTTCACGTATAATTTTCAAATAATAATAATTTATTTTTCCAAACGTATACAATACATATGATACCTTGTAATGTTTAAACCATTACTTAGTTAATATACAAAAAAGACAATTTTTAACTGATTATTCTTAATAAAGGTTTGTAATAAACAACTGTTATATAGATACTGTAATGTTCTTCTCCACTCTTTATACCTTAGTCTAACTATTCATTACTCATAAGAAACTTGAAAGTAGGAGAGAAGATATCAAAGTCTCATTAAGTTATTTTTCTTTTTCTTTCTTTTATTTTTGATACAAATATGCACCTTAAAAGCTTGGCCTGAGTCTTTAATTAAATGAGATTAAAGGTTATAAATTTCATTTAATTTGCCTTTATTATTTTGAGCAAGGGGTTTTTTTTCTATTCATGAATACTGCCTAACAACAAAATGCATGACTTAAAGATTATTTCTGACTTGACTTAATTGTTCCTATTGCTTTATTCAATCATTTATTTTATTCTATTTTTTCTGATTTATTTGTTTTCTTGCTATCTAAATTAGAAAAAAAACGTTCCCTTTAATTTTATTAATTTATTATTGCGGAATGTTCAAAAGAAAATCAATTTCCTATAAACAAAGAAGACACTTTTTCAGTCTTCTTATAAATTGGTTTTTATTAGTTATATTTTTAATTTCATCTGGCATTTGATTAAAAATTCTTGGCACAACAAAGTTAAAAAGTTTTTGTAAAAAAGGTTGAATTTGGTTTTGGTATGTTTATTATTTGAACTTATAAAAAATAATTCCTATTATTTATATATTTTATTTTTTCTATGAAAACTTCTTATAAACCCAGGATTAATGTATTTTATCTTAATTTTAAGAAATATACTTATTAAAAATAATGCCAGGATTTACGATAGTTATTACTTTAATATTGTAGTTATTATATTAATAAATTTACTTAAAATGTTAACGACATATTTTAATAATAGTTTTACAAATACCATTTCAACACTTTTTTTACATAAGGCCTTTACTACAAAGTTAGACGTACTACATGGCATTTGTTAGACGTAACAATATTTTACAAATAGTTTTTTAACTAGCATAATACGTGTTGGTACATATACAGTACAAGTGAATGTCACACAAATATATTACAATATAAGCACACAATGCACAAATATATTACAATACAAGTACAAAATGCACAAATATTATGGTGATCGATTTCAGTGAACCACGCCTACCTTCCTCACACCAGAGGGATTCACAAAAGAAATACATACACCATTCTTTTGTGAATCCCTCTGGTCTGAGAAAGGTGAGCGTGGTTCACCGAAATCGATCACCATAATATTTGTGTATTTTGTGCTTATATTCTAATAAATTTGTGTTGTGTGACGTTCCTTGTACTGAATAGTTTACAATATTCTGTTAGGCTATCGTTCGTATTTTGTTCGAACAGTTTGTGTTTTCAGGTTGGTGTCCGAGTTTTTATTCAATGTAATGACCATATTTTGATACATATGTCTTTTTCATGCTTTTCATAACTTGGTATCTCTAGATTGTAAACATCGTAAATGTAAAAACTTCTTCTTGTAAGCCTCCTTATTGAAGTTGACTTTAGATAGCTAGTACTTTTTTCACTTTCTTTAATTTAAGTTTTTGTTAAACAGTTTTTATAGTGTAGCTTCCGTTATTTTCTATTTTATAGATGTATACAATATATACTATAAATGATATTTCTTTTGTCCAGTTTTCTTTATAAAACTATTTTTTTAACTATTTGTTTGACGTTTATCCTTTATTGGCCTGTTACAAAGCGGGTGTATGTACAACTCAGGATAAACGAGGTAGCAATTAATTAATATTAAAATAGCTTTAAATAAATGATTCCAAAGAATTGACACAAACTTTCCCCATTTTAAATACTAAAAAAATAAAAACTTTGAAAATTACCACTTTGATTTCCAAATTTGTTTTTTGTCATTACTCAAAAACTAGTTAAATTAAAAACATGCAGTTTTTACTAAAACATTTTTGTAATTTAAATCTGTCCTGTACATTAATCAAAATCGTTAGAACTGTTTTTGAGAAAATTCCATTTTTGTATGTTTTTTGTCCATACAAATAGAAAACATTCAAATTTCAAAAAAAATGAAAAAATAATCTGGAGATTGGCTAAATACACCAACATACTAAAATCCATAAACATTGATCCATCCGTTTGGTCTCCAGCGAACTGCTCATACACTCAGACACACATACGGACAAACAACATTTTTTGAAAAAGAAAAAAAAACACTCTTTTGGGTTAAGGGGACCCTAAAATTGATTTTTAAATAGTTTTTGCTTACGTAAAACTAGGAATTATAGTTCAATGTAGAATTGCCAAATATGTTAATCGCGTTCTAAAAACAGAAAGAATACGAGATGTGGCGGTGGAAGTCCGGAGATGTTCCCGCGACTGGGCGAACGAAGTTCGTGAAATACCAATCTCAAACGAGACTATAATAAGAATTTTACTCTTCTTGCTATGGAATAGTTCTTTTATTTTAACCATACTAAATGAGTATTTAACCATTATAAAAAGTATATCATATTCACTCGCACATACATATGAATACATCATTCACAGCGAAATTATTCACGTAGAAAAAAGCAGGTTTCTTATTGCTGCAGCGAACACCTTAGTGGCAGCTACCACTGAAGTATATCTTAATAAATTTCTAGTGATACGTAATTGTACGTTTATTTTTCGGGTTTTGGAGGGTAATAAGAAGGGGGACTGATATCGATGTTGGCCCTGCCAATCACAGAACTGGACAACTAACTACTCGACGCCACAAGTTTCGTTATCTGTTTCTTTCTTCTCTGTGAATTATTCCACTTTGCCATATTATAGCAAAATTAATTAATTTAATTTATCCAAATTGAGGATTTTTCTGTTGGAGAAATTTTGTGTAGTATAACTGCCATAAAATTCGTGACAGCCTAGCTACCAGATTCGTTGCTCGTTTAGAACTACTCAGGATGTACGTAAAAGTTTAGAGATGTTCTGTGGACACGAACAACGTCACTCCAAATACATATACATAATACAGCTTTTTGTAATTAAAAAATGGTAGCTGACAACAAACAATTCGATATACAGGGTGTTACAAAAAAGTTTGGAATGCATTTTCATATTCTATGTGTGATTCTAAGCTTACAATGAAGAATAATATTTTTTAAATTTCCGCTTTGTTTAGCAGCTAGACGCCATTTTGCTTTTTTCATAAAACAATTTATATCTTTGTTGTTATCTTTACGATTGTTACAAAAATCTGTAAAAAAGTTCATGTTAAAAGGTAGTATTTAATAAAAAAATATTTTAAATTTATCTTTATTACAGTATTTTTAAAATGGCGGCCATTTCATTTTAATTTTAATAAATATCTAAAAAAACACTGGTTATATAAAACTTGCGTAAGGCACAAAAAACTGTTTAAACAACTTTCCCTTTCCAATAATACATCTTTAGTAAAATTCGCCTAAGGAACAACTATTTTATGAAGTAACCTTAATTCACATACTGTTCAAATACTGTCAAATTAGTAGCCATTTACTTTGCATGTGAACTAAGGTTAATTCATGATATACTTATTTCTTAAGAGATTCCTACAAATGAGACATCTGTGGAAAGGAAAAGTTGGTTAAACAATTTTTTGTGTCTTACACTATTTTTATAAAAACCATTGTTTTTATTTTAGTTATTTGTTAAAATAAAAGTAAAATAACAGCCATTTTGAAAATAATAATGATAATTTCCAAAACTATTTTATTAAATACTGCCTTCTGACATGAACTCGTTTACCGAGTTTTGTAACAATCATGAATATAATAACAAAGATATGAATTGTGTTATAAAGTAAAACAAAATGGCGTCTAGCTACTAAACAAAGCGGAAATTTAAAAAATATTATTCTTCATTTTTAGCTTAGAATCACACATAGAATATGAAAATGCATAGCAAGCCGACCTTTTTGTAACACCCTGTATAGTTGGCTAAACAAACAAAGCGTCGTATTAAGTTATATACAACTGGCGTACATATGCACGATAAACTTGCCGGCGTGGTGGCTCAGTGGCTAAGGCTTCGGACTGCAGAGGGCAAGGTCCAAGGTTCGAATCCCCACTGAGCCAACGGTCGGTACTTCACTCGTTGAATAAAGTTGACGCACAGGCCTGTAGGCCCATGTCAACTGGCGAGTGAAGTACAAATAAAAAATAAAAAAAAACACGACATGAACACGATACGTAACATGATACGAACACAATGACGTCAGCCGAGCAGGTGTAACAATGACTAATTACTATAACCTCTAAAAACACAATGAAGTCTGTTTAGATGTCTTGTTTTGTCTACAATATTGTTGCACATTATTCAGCAGGCACTGGCGGCGTGCCGGGCTGGCGCCAAACCGTGATCCAGGTGGCCATGGTCCAGATTAAGTCATCTCTGGGTAGAGCCTCCGGAAGTCATGAACAGATGTTCCCAAGCGATATGCAAATCCATTATAATGCCCAAACCTTGGACATGATCTTACCTTTTTTTTGAAAGCACGTTGTTTAAAACCTCCAAGCAAGGTTATGTTGAACAAATTACTGATCAATGATTAGGAGACTGGAAAGAGTCTTACTAACTAAACATAATGTGTGGAGATGTAATTATTTATGAAATCTCAAAGATGTTTTTCCTACTTCGGAGTCATAAATATAATCAAGATCCACATTCCAGGTCATTACTGAATGTATGTAAGAGAGAAGAGCGTAAAGAAACGTCAGCAGAAGCACATACATAGAAATAGACATCTCTTTTTATTCTGTGGTAGAAGGTGCAGAAAAAGAAAGTGCGCCAGCATAGTAGATGTAAGTGCTGTTGCATAAAGAAATTTAAATTTATTTTGGCTCTTGTCATTCTTGTATTGCATAGACTACGTATTTGGTAGTGGGGCATCGAGAAATATGAAATTGAGGTAGTTTTGTCATGAAAGTAAATTCACGTCTTTAACAATGAGAAAGTCTTAATTATACAATTTTGGTGCGTTAACAACTTGAGTTTAAAGTAGTGTTATCATCAATAGAGTTTTACGTAAAAAATAAATAACAATTAAACAAAATTATAGAGTTCATTACAGTTTTTTCCGACTAAAAACTGTTGCATAAGTTGAACACTTGAAGGCAACAGTTAGCCATGTCCGTGAAGCAAGGCAGTTCAGCGGTAGACAAACTCCCCTCTGCTGCTTGAACCCCTACATGCGCTAAATATAACACGCATGTCACTTACTGTCTGGCTCAATTATAATAATAACTTTATAATCGAGTTCAAAAAGGTAGTATTTCCTAGAGGCAATGGTCGTTCATAGCAGTTAGTATTTACAGGCATATAGTAGTGGTGCGTCAAAATACACGAGTTTGAAAGAGTTGAATCGACAAAATATTTTTATGTATTTTTTAATTCAAATGTATGGTAGTGGTACGTCAAAATACAAGAGTTTAAAGGAGTTGTATCGTCAAAATATTTTAATGTATTTTTAACACATATGTATGGTAGTGTTGTGTAAAAATACATGAGTTTGAAGGAGTTGTATCGTCAAAATATTGTTATGTATTTTTTAAACACATATGTATGGTAGTAGTGCGTCAAAATACACGAGTTTGAAGGAGTTTTATCGTCAAAATATTTTGATGTATTTTTTTAATAAGTTACATATGAATGGTAGTGGTGCGTCAAAATACATTAGTTTGAAGGAGTTGTATCGACAAAATATTTTTATATATTTTTTAAACACATATGTATGGTAGTAGTGCGTCAAAATACTGTACTTGAGTTTGAAGGAAATGTATCGTCAAAATATTTTTATGTATTTTTTAAACACATATGTATGGAAGTGGTGCGTCAAAATACATGAGTTTGAAGGAGTTTTATCGTAAAAATATTTTTATGTATTTTTAACACATATATATGGTAGTGTTGTGTCAAAATAAATGAGTTTAAAGGAGTTGTATCGACAAAATATTTTTATGTATTTTTTAAATACATATGTATGTTAGTGGTGAATCAAAATACATGAGTTTGAAAGAGTTGTATCGTCAAAATATTTTTATGTTTTTTTAAGTACATATGTATGGTAATGGTGTGTCAAGAAACATGAGTTTGAAGGAGTTGTATAGTCAAAATAGTTTTATGTATTTTTAATGCATATGTATATGGTAGATTTGTGTCAAGAAACATGAGTTTAAGATAGTGGTATCGTCAACACAGTTTTAGGCCTACGTCATTAGTAGTGCTATTGCATATACATAGCAGACATTATAATAGTGATGCGTCAAGGAACAAGCGTTTGAAGTAGTGTTATCCGTTATCGTAAACATGGTTTTATGTATTTTTTAATGGATATTTAGTGTTTCATTGCATATCATGATTTAAAGATATTTTTAGATACTGAGTTCGTATGTACTTTTTTTTTTTTTAGTGCATGTATGTATGTGAATAGGCGCCAAGAAAGTGAAGTGGCTGTTAACTTTCATGTTTCACTTATCGGTGTTGACGTGTCTGTAATTAGAGTTATTGGAATGTGACTTATCACGTAGATTGAGAGCTGAGTCGAGTATGTAAATTATGTGATACCACAATTTCATTTGGTTAATATACCAGTCAAGTAGCCGTCTTCCTGAAGCGTTACCCGTAGATCTGTAGCCAAATGGATTTAGGCCAACAGGAATTATGTGATTGAACACGTGTAATCGACTTATTTAATTGTAGATACTACGTTTATTTAACTTTTTTTTCACGACTCATATTAGTTCTTACATTTAAGAAGTTATTGGTAGAATTTCAGGTTGATTATTTATTTTTTAGTGTAGATTAGATGCACAAGGCTTCGGACTTGAGAAACCCAAGGTTCCTTCCATATACTTTATGTACATCTGTTCTAGAGGAGCATCATATAGTTAAGTATATATGTGGTTATCCAAGGACTGTGAAACGACCCATATTTGTAATATTCTTCACATATCCTAAAATTCAACTAGAAAACTACGGTTCTTTAAACTTCCTCCGAGTTACCTTTAATATGTAAGGCTGCAAAGCATGTGATTAAAATAGGTATCTTAACAACGTTTTAAATCAATTGCTGGAATTTAGTGGTATATACAACAACTGGCATTGATGGTATCCAAAATCAAATCAATTCTCTACCGAACAACATGAGCTTCTGCACTTCGCTCCACTCATTCAGGGCATTCCTTCACGCTCTGGAGACATAATCATGAACAGTCACGAACAATAGTTGTAAACGCACTTTTTATTTCCAAACTTATTTTTTTCTTAACTTTCTTTATCATGAATGTTGTGATAAAATTTATTTTATTTATTATTATTATTTCTGATATATGGGTTGTTATTTATTCTAATTTGCTATTTATTTTTGATAATTTATTTTTCTATGTTGAAATCGATTTGTCCATAAACTTTGTCAGTTGTTACATCTACCATTAAAACCTCTTCAAATCGAAGGTCTGCGTCAGGCAATACAAGGTTCCATAAACACATTTAAATATGCTAATATCGTGAACAATATAATCGATGCCACTTTATGGGTCTCCCGACAATGGCGATTGGTAACCATGTCAATCCAGTTCACCAGCTATTTGCAGCCATGACAACATTGGCTCTTCTGTAGTGGATGACGTTCAATGGTGGGAGGGGTGTTTAAATTACATCAATTTAACTGCAAGTGAACAATTCTCTGCAGTTCAAGTAGGCTACTACTGCCACGTGTTGCTGATGCAACGTACTAAAGGATACTGCAGCCACGTGTGGCTGATGCAACGTACTAAAGGATACTGCAGCCACGTGTGGCTGATGCAACGTACCATAGGCTACAGCCGGAACGTGTTACTGATGCAACGTACTAAAGGATACAGCCGACACGTGTTGCTGATGCAACGTACTAAAGGATACAGCCGACACGTGTTGTTGATGCAACGTACTAAAGGATACAGCCGACACGTGTTGCTGATGCAACGTACTAAAGGATACAGCCGACACGTGTTGCTGATACAACGTACTAAAGGATACTGCTGCCACGTGTTGCTGATGCAACGTACCATAGGCTACTGCTGACACGTGTTGCTGATGAAACGTACTAAAGGATACAGCCGACACGTGTTGCTGATGCAACGTACTAAAGGATACAGCCGCCACGTGTTGCTGATGCAACGTACTAAAGGATACAGCCGACACGTGTTGCTGATGCAACGTACTAAAGGATACTGCTGCCACGTGTTGCAGATGCAACGTACCATATGCTACTGCTGACACATGTTGCTGATGCAACGTACTAAAGGATACTGCTGCCTCGTGTTGCTGCTGCAACGTACTAAAGGATACTTCTGCATCGTGTTGCTGATGCAACGTACTAAAGGATACTTCTGCATCGTGTTGCTGATGCAACGTACTAAAGGATACTGCTGCCTCGTGTTGCTGCTGCAACGTACTAAAGGATACTGCTGCCTCGTGTTGCTGATGCAACGTACTAAAGGATACTGCTGCCTCGTGTTGCTGATGCAACGTACTAAAGGATACAGCCGCCACGTGTTAATGATGCAACGTACGGTACCATAGGATACTGCTGACACGTGTTGCTGATGCAACGTACTAAAGGATACTGCAGCCTCGTGTTGCTGATGCAACGTACTAAAGGATACTGCAGCCTCGTATTGCTGATGCAACGTACTAAAGGATACTGCTGCCTCGTGTTGCTGCTGCAACGTACTAAAGGATAC
This sequence comes from Stictocephala bisonia, assembly GCA_035578905.1. Lineage (NCBI taxonomy): Eukaryota > Metazoa > Arthropoda > Insecta > Hemiptera > Membracidae > Stictocephala > Stictocephala bisonia. Next base: position 1,415,517 of record JAQJVL010000061.1, on the reverse strand, counting down.
TGCAGCCTCGTGTTGCTGATGCAACGTACTAAATGATACTGCTGCCTCGTGTTGCTGATGCAACGTACTAAAGGATACTGCTGCCTCGTGTTGCTGCTGCAACGTACTAAAGGATACTGCAGCCTCGTGTTGCTGATGCAACGTACTAAAGGATACTGCAGCCTCGTGTTGCTGATGCAACGTACTAAAGGATACAGCCGCCACGTGTTAATGATGCAACGTACGGTACCATAGGATACTGCTGCCTCGTGTTGCTGATGCAACGTACAAAGGATACTGCAGCCTCGTGTTGCTGATGCAACGTACTAAAGGATACTGCTGCCTCGTGTTGCTGATGCAACGTACTAAAGGATACTGCTGCCTCGTGTTGCTGCTGCAACGTACTAAAGGATACTGCAGCCTCGTGTTGCTGATGCAACGTACTAAAGGATACTGCTGCCTCGTGTTGCTGATGCAACGTACTAAAGGATACTGCTGCCTCATGTTGCTGATGCAACGTACTAAAGGATACTGCTGCCTCGTGTTGCTGCTGCAACGTACCTTTGTTTATAGTAAAATCATAATTTTTTTCCACTTTTTGTTTGTGTGTGGATTGTATGTGAGCCATATACCATATACCTAATCATTTTTATTAGGAACCTTTCTTTTATCTCACGGCTGCTTCATAATAAAGAGTCACTTATTAGATTTAAACAATTAACATAACTGTTACGAATCTACGTTTCATAAATATTCAACTAACTAAACATAATTAAAAACTGTCCGGTGAGTGTTTCTAACGATAAATTATCGTGTGAAAATATATTTATCCTCACGATGATAAATTCATAACCATAAAAGATGCTATATGGAACAAATAATGTGAATTGGCAGTCACAGTATGAAAGCAATTTATCATTGGTTTAGTAAAAATAAATCCTATCCCAGGGACTATGGTGGCTTGTAGCAGACGACGGAAAACTCATTAGACTCATTGTCGCGTGACAAGAGGTGATCAGCTGTTCAAAGAGTGTACAACGGACTGTACACAGAGTACACGTGTAGCCGGTCAGTGGACACCCACGTAGGCGCTAATTAAGGATTGCATTATGTGGCAAGACGACTTTAAATTGTCGGTAGCTTAGTTGGTTAAGGTCGAACTTCATGAGCAAAGATTCTCATTTCTATTCCAACTAGAGTCAAGACAAACGTTGAAAGGGATCAGCTGATAGCCACCACACATTCATTTGTGATTGAACTTGTCAATTATCTGAAAATCAGACCATTACTGCATGGTTTGGATTCCACGTAAAGCTGTTGGTCCCTTAGTTACCTTGGCTATCGGGTTATTAATAAATGACCCTTTCTGAGGAACAGCCGAACTCAGTTAGTAACCAGACTACATAGGTCATCCACACTCATATAACCATTCATATTCGCTTTGAAATTCGCACAAAGTTGTGTCGGCGTCTGATATATAAGAATAAGAATTAATTAACAACACTTTCTGAGGAATGTTCAACTTAAGTTTTTAACAAAGACTAAATTCAGCATATTGTCATTCATTCGAATCAATATTCACATATGATAATCTGGCTATTGAGATTTTTTTTCCACAAAAAGGGTTAAAATTAGTCATTCGGAGACTAGATTCCGAAAGGTTATTGTGGAAGCCGAACCACGGTATAATTTTTTAGAAATAGTTGACTTGTTGAGAAGCATGAATTTCACATTTGTAATATAAATATACTAATAGTTATATTCATTTTTGCAGTGTTTTTTATTATAGTTTTACTAAAAAGCATTGTATACTTCTCTTTGGTAGCCTACTTTCTACGAAAAAGTTAAATACAAAATTAATACAAAAAATTAAAAAGAAATAATCTGTTGGAGGTCCTTATTTAACTTGGTCACTTTGCTACTAGTTATACCCTTTTTGAGAATAAATCAATCTTAGATCATATCCGGATTGAAAAAGTAGTCCACAACTCATTCTACACTCATTTAATTCACCTTAAAATACTTAATATATTGTGTGAGCTTCTCATGCCCGATTCTTCCTGACACAAGACTTAAATGTGAAATCTGTTTCAACAGGTTACTTTTATGGTTCCAATTAAATTTTGGAAACGGTTTTATTTAGCATTGGATTCCTGTCGCGGTTATAAGCCCTTTATAACGAAGGTCACATTTTAGTATCTGTAGTAGAATTTATTCGCTCCAGAAATTCTCAATTTTGAGTTGGAGAGGAGATAGTCTCATGCATTATAAATAATTATATGTTTGTTATTTTAAATATCGTAAGTAGCTAACGTCTTGCACGTGAGTAGCTTACTCAGACGCACGACGATGAACGGCTCTTTATCGACAGTAATATTTATAAAGGCACCCCTTGTTTAAGGGGCACAAGAGTGACAAGAGAAGTTGCCCCGCTAGTTGGTAAGGGGTGGTATGAAGGTGGAAGTAAGGGGTGGTATGAAGGCTAGATTGAACTGAATTTCAAAAAAATTGAAAAAGTGCTATCCGATTGATCTAAGGCGTCATTACACTAAGTCTGAGTTAAAGATAGCCTAACTTCGAATCCTGACCTTGGCTGACAATTTTTATCAGTAATATTCTCCTTGCTCCCCCTTACTCTGTCTGATTAAGTTCCCCGCGCAGATCTATAGTCAATAGCAAATAGGCTAAGGTTAAAAAAGAGAACAACCTCTCCTTAAAAAAAATACGATCAACTATATACAAATTGCTCATAACATAGGAAAAATTACGTTTTCACCTGAAACGGCATTAATGAACATTCTTCCTCCGCTGCGTGTATGCGAATAATAAATGGGCAGTGACAGAAAGAAAGCACACTTCACCCAGCATTTTTAGCAACCTGCGGAATGGACTGTGGAGTGGACTGACAATCTGACAACCGCGCTCAGTCCACAAACGCTTGACACGCTGCAAAGTGAACAGTCCACGAAGTACGTGAAACAGCACTATTTAGCATGGTGACGAGCAACCTGTATAAAGTGCTTCATACCTCCGAACGTTTCCAAAACACTTTGCAAACTTCTTTCCATTTATAAGTAAAGGAATTAGCCCAGGAGCATTTTTTTTAGATCCCAACTAAAAAAGAGCTCACAAAACTCTATACATAATATGTCTACACTGTGGATTAACTTGTACTGAACACAGAGTCCAAGTTAATCAATTCATTGAAATTTTGCGTTCTTGCCGCTGAAGTAGGTCACGTTACCGCTTCATGCAGCCAAATTGTAGAATGGAACACGGCCCCAAAATGTTACTACGGTGCAGTCTTTTAATGTAGGTACACTGCGTAATAGCAATGAATACACATCTTTTAGAAGCGGAAAGAGATAGGAAAATAGACTTCCAGTAGCAGAGGAAACGAGCATAGCACGGTTGCCGATACGCAGCGCTGGTTGAGAATTTCTTACACATACCCCTCCCAACCCAATACCCCTATCCGACGTTTCCTATCTCTCTGATTCTTATTGCAATTTGTAACGTCCCTCCTCTTTCTCTCTCTCTCCAGTCGGCCGCGCTGCCCTCTCTGAAATTATCTGCCTCAGTGCCTCACTCTAGGCTGCCGCACAACAAGCTCGACCTAGTGGCGGCCATGCCAAAGTAGCAAAATGAGAAAAAAAATAGTCTAACCTTTCAACATTGCCAATTCGCTTCTTATACATGTAAATTCATTTGTGATACATAGAAACTTTCAATTTTTTTCTGGCGCAACCACCGCAACACGATCAGGAATTGTCTCTATTGCTCGCTCAACTAGGATTCGTTATCTCAATGAACTGCTGCAGTCGTAAACTTCAATCTAGCCGCCTATTCAATTCGCGCTTGGCAAGGTCAGTCAGCTGTGCTGCGCGGCAAGAGCTGTAAATATAGCGCCAGTCATTGACTCGTGACGTCACGCGGACCGTGGGTGCGCCTGGGTTGCACCAGGCCTACTATTTTGAACCATCTCGTAAGTTCTGAGAAACGCTCTTGATTTCAATCCGATTGTTGGAAATCGTTTTGCCAAGTGTTATTCGCCAAGAGATCCGAATAGCGCAATTACTGGGAAATCCTACTAATAGCAACCGATTATCGGGCTTAGCCTACTAACGGAAAGGAATTGGCAGTCTGTTCAGGTGGATTGTGTTGTTTGTAAGTGAAGATTTTATGCCTAATATGTGAAAAATAACAAGATATAGTTTATTATGTTTCTTATACTTTTAGTTAATATTTATGGCTTTCTATTTATTCATATTCATAGTATGTTATTGTATTTTTCCATTCATGTATTGTATTTTGTAAATAGCAGCTTATGACTGTTGTGAATAATATAAATAAATGTAGTACTAGGTGATAAAAATAGTATAAGAAAAACGTAGCTATTAAAAATCATAACTGACCTGTTAGAATAGCCCTGTGCATAAAATTTATTCAACGAGTGAAGTACCGACAGTAAGTTCAGTTGAGGATTCGAACTCTGGAACTTGCAACTCGCAGTACAAAATATCTAACAAAACATCCCGAAATCTCCAGCAATAGTTTCTGCAAGTGCTTGGCTGCTAACGTTTTACAACGTTAATACTCAATTTAGAAAATGCTAAAAACGTTGTAAGACAAGCAAAATGCTAAAAGTAAGATTGATTTTACAATATCACAGTAATCTACGCGTAAACATAACAAGAATTTTGTTTATGCATTCTTAGAGTAGAGTCATTTCACAAATAATCACGTATCGCCTACCAGAATAATCGAAATGAGATTTAACTCGATTATCTGAACGAGTGCAGTGAGTGTTTCACAGGATACGAGAGCACTATTTTCGAGGAAAACATTTTATTTTATTTCATGTACAACGAAACCAAAGGATATATTTATATTTTTAATTCACTTCTCTCAAGGTCTCAAAAAGTAATTTATTCTTATAAGCACTGTTTTTTTTAATTATGTCAATTATTATATGTTTAATTTTGACTTTTTGTTCCTGACGTTACGACAATTTATTCATTCAGTTTTTACAGTTCGATTTGACTTAAAAGCATCTTCAAATGAAATGTAAAATATAACTAACTAGTTACAGCACAATTCATTAATATAGTTTATTATTAAATCAAATAATATAGTTTATTCAATATTAAATTAAATTATATCATTTTTTTCGCATCGTACTACGTTTAGGTTATAGTTTGATCACAAACAAAATCACTAGTAAACATTTAGTAAATAATGAAGTGATTGAAATTATAGATTAGAACAAGAAGTTCATTTGATTTTATGTTTCACCTTCCTCTTATTGTTACCAATTTTAGGATTTCTTTTTGAAGAAACTATATTCAATTGTGTCTCATTTTTTGTTTGTTATTACTGATAGGACATACAAAACTTGAGAACATTGCAAAAACTTGCTACTTATTAATAATAAATTCATCCACCTCGTTTTAATTCTCGAAACGGTAATATTTGGCGAATAATAAACAAAACCTTACTTTTACACACAATATTAGGTAATATCACAGTTCTGATGACAGTAGGAAGTGTCAAATTCAAAACAAGGTTCAGTCAAAATAAAAATACCACATACAATATAAACAAAAAACATTTGAACACATATTTTTAAACGAACTAAACGATTTAAATAATTTCTTCAACAAGATCACAATAAATTAGGTAATATCACAGTTCTGATGAAGAGTAGGAAGTATCAAATTCAAAACAAGGTTAAGTCAACATAAAAATATCACATACAATATAAACAAAAAACAAAAAACATTTGAACACATATTTTTAAACGAACTAAACGATTTAAATAATTTCTACAAGATTACAATAAATTAGGTAATATCACAGTTCTAATGAAGAGTAGCAAGTATCAAATTCAAAACAAGGTTAAGTCAAAATAAAAATACCACGTACAATAAAAAAAAATAAATAAAAAAACATTTGAACGCTTATTTTTAAACCAACTAAACGATTTAAATAATTTCTTCTACAAGATTACAATAAATTCTTCTCACACTTAAAACCAAAAAAGTTAAATTACATGATTAAATTACTATTAAAATGTATAGTAAAAAATCAGCAATCGTATTTTACCTGAACATTTTATATATTAAATATTTTGTACCTATCATCAGTAAATATTTTTTATTATCATTCAGATTAAAGGATGTACATCATTTCAAGTTTCTGTGCCGACGGGAAATAGGAATAAATGATTTATTTTTCCAATCAATAATAAGGATAACATAAATAAATTTGGTCTGTTTGGGAAATGACTGGCCAATTTTCCAAGTAATATGGCCAGTTTTATATGTATAACACATTATAAACCTATAATATATTTGAGTCTAGCATTAGAATATTAAATAAACCGAAAAAATCGCCTATTGTGGTATGTGTGACAAATAGTTCAATTTACTTGAACAACAAAAAATTATTAATTTCTAAATAAGTTTTAGATCGATCATAACATCTGACAAGAAGGTGAAATAATAAAACATGTTAAACTTACACTAAAATAAATATCATTACATTAGAAAATTGAAAATATAGTGAACACCTATTGTATTATCTCGCCATAAGAGAAAATGTCCATATGTGGTTGAAACTGGATAACAGAATTATATAAAACTGTTTAGAGCTTTAAACACTGGTTGTATACATTCCTGTTGCATGCATGAAAATATTCTTTTGAAATAATATCATAGGCTTACTTATTTTATCATTACCCATTTTTTAGTCCCCAAAAACAAAGACAAAGTGTAGTTATTATTTTATTTACAAATGTATCATAACACAATAAAAATATATACAATTTTGTTTTTAGAATCTTGCACTACTACTAAAGCTTATCACTTGTAAGTTTGGCATAGTTAAAGTTGAACCTTTTTTAATGAACTTAATAATAAAATTAATGAAGGTGAATTGATCAAGCCAAGTATACTATATATATTTTGTGTTGCATTATATTATTTATTACATTGAATTTTAAATAACTTAAAATTTAGTTACTTTTGAACGTGAATAATTTTTATAAATACTCAACACTGATAAAAATAATTTGAAGCAGTTTTCTGGATACAGCTCTTAAAGTAAATTTGGAGGGACCAATTCATTTAAATAGAACAATTATAAGTCATGAAAATTTTATGAAATACATTGGCCAAATGAAGAAACTGTGCCAAAACGGTTTCTTGACAAAGATTGCTCCAACAATGGATATACCCGTTAAAAAATATTACGGGGGATGAAAAATGATGAAATTCGGAAACAAACAAAAAACTACACACAAACTAAATTTTGAAAATATCGCAAAATATTAGTAAACACAAAATTAAATTATCTTTTAAAATTGGCTATTATCAGTTATTGTACAGAATATTATAAAAATCATAATTTTATGGTTAATCACAACTCCTTATATTGCCTTCGAAGGAACCCTCTGGCTTGCAATTTATGTTAAGTAAGATTCTACATCTACCACCTACCCACCCATACGTACGGTAGTGATGAACCAACCACTCAACCTACACGTATGTTAGTGACAATTAACACTTTTTACTTTCTCCTATGTGCGTTAGCATAGAGTATTGTGATCGTCTAAAAAATAAATTTTTACAAGTAGGTCTAAAAATCCATTTTTGAGTCCCCTGAACCCAAAAAGTGTTAAAAAAAGTTTAGTTTGGCAGTCTGTCCGTACGTGCGTCTGTCTATGTGTATGTGCACTTCAATGGAGACCAAAAAGATGGAACAATTTTTATTATATTTGGTATAAAGGTGTATTTAGCCAATATCTCCAAACCGCTTTTTCACTTTTTGTAATTTTAGTTTTTTTATGTTTATGGTTAAAAACATAAAAAAATGGAATTTTCTCCCAAATGGCGCTTACGATTTTGATTAAATTTTCAGGAAATATGTGAATTACAATTCAAAATATTTAAGTAAAAACCGCATGTCTCTAACTTGACTAGTTTTTCAGATTTGACAAAAATATTTTTGGGAATCAAACTGGTAATTTTCAAAGTTTTGTTTTTTAGTCTATGGGGGAAAGTTTGTGTCAATTCTCTGGGACCATTTATTTTTATTTTATATTCATATGAAAGAGTTATATAAACAATGTTGTGAATCAGGTGATATTACAACTTTGAAGTTTCTCTGTCATGTGAACCGAAGTTCAGAAACAGTTGAACGTTGCAGGAGTGTCCTCTAATATGTTCTCAATGACAAGCCTGGACGGAATGTGTGAAGTACAATAACAGTTTGATGCATGTGCATTGCGTCACGGGTAAATCTTTACAGGCAATTTACCGAGCGGAATGTATAATGTAATAAACAAAAGCATTCCTCGCAGACAGGCGCGCACTGGGCGTTGTTCCGTGAATAAATATGAATAATTCCGTCATTTGAGTCGTCACCATTTCGTCGCCCAATAAACTATATCTCCCTCAACATCGTGTTTTTGCATTTCCTATGCCATCTCGATTTCTCCGACACGAGCTACGGTGTTGTTTAGTCCACACTTGCCACCGTATCAGTTTCAATAGCAGTAACGGTTACTTGATGTAACCATAATACTTTACTAACGTATCAAACTATTCTAATATTCAGTATCGATTGTGTAATATGTAACTATTCGAAAATCATCAGTAAATATTCATGATCCTCTCTCATGTGTGGTTTAACAATTATAGCAAGTAGTTTATAAAGTAACGTTAATATAATTCTCCCTACTGTCGGTTTCAAAATGAAGTGTACTTGAGCTTGAAACTCTTGTATAAATCTAATATTAATTAAGTTTTCAACATGTTATACCAGTTTTTGGCTAATTTAATTATGGGTCTCACCATATCGCATACAACATTTTATTTTAGTGATACACATTTTTTATAGTGGTTCTAAATTTAAAAAAAAAACTGATTATCAGTACTTTTGACACGAGGTTCCACTTTAAAATTTTGTAAAAAATAAAACAACTAAGCCTAGAACATTTATTTAAACTGCATCTACTTTTCAAGTACACATTTTTGATCATTTAAGTTTTTAATAAATGTTCTGCCATCAGTTCTTTCAATTCCATTTTTTGTATTATTACAAATCGCTTCAATTGCTGATTTAGAGTCACAAAATAAGACAATGTTTTTAGGTTGTATATATTCTATACTAATTTATTTATAGCTTCTTTTATTGCAGCTATTTCACCATCAAATGCAGTTTTAGACGAATCAAGTGTTTGATAGTGTGAAAATAGTTCGGAAAAAACTTCAGAACCAACCGAAGATTGCTGGGTTAGTTTTGAACCATCTTTATAAATATGAGTCCATAAAGGTTTTGAATAATTTTGATCTATTGTCTCTATACTTAGTTGTTGTAGTAATTTCAGGGTTTAGGTCAGATTTTTTGGTAGTTTTTGTTAAATTTAAGTTGAATTGTATGTTATTAATTTCAATTGGGTTTTCAGGAATCAAAAAGAATATTATATAGATTATATTGAATAATATTATACTGCTAGAAAGGATAAATTATATTACCGAAATCAATCAGTATAATATTTTTACATTTTGTAATTATTTTATGATAAATTTGCTTTGTGTAACGTTCACTTATTTTGTATTTCTACCAACATATAATTTACAGATTAACCATTCATAAACAGACTGAGTGTGCACTTCAGTGACCTCGGTTCCTATCATACAGAGCTACGAAGGCATTCGGCCTCAGACAGGTGCATTATTGTTGTCTGCAACAAATTACGAGTCTGCAGTACGTAAAAGCAGAGACCAAACATCTCTGGTCATCTTTGATCAAAACAACCTGGAATTTGAATGGAGGGCCTCTCTCTCTACGTTGTCACTAGAAAACGATAAATAAAATGAGAATATCGGTGCCAATGCTAAACATTATGCCCGTTTATATATATTTATATTATATGTATAAAAATAAAAAAACACCGGGAATGGGTACTAATAGTGTAAAATAAACAATTTGTGTTGCGAAACAGTAACGCCTACAGTGTGTCATCGTACAATTGAAACATATTGATTTTTAGCCAATATTTAATCTTTGCGTATTGATATTAAATAAATAAATAAAATTTTATTGTCATTAGGCCAATACATAGCAATAGACAAAGTCAATCCTTAATACTGATACTAAAATTAAGTACAAGTAATGTACAAGGTACAGCATCAATATACAACATAAAAGAAATATATGCAAATTAAGTAACAACACAAGAACTACCCAACTGAACATGAAAGCAAAATATTAATGAAATAGATACAAAGTTGTAGTTTAAACATATTTATCATACTAATTTTAAGTACAAGATTACTGACATACTATGAACAAGATCAATTTAAACCTGACTAACCATATCACATTCATAAAATTCTTTTAAGTTGTAAAAGGGATTACAAGCGAGCCAATCATATAATTTTGTCTTAAAGGTATTCAGAGGTAAATTTTGTAATTCTGCTGGCAGCCTATTAAATAGTTTATGTCCAATAACTTCATAACTGTTTAGAGATTTAGACAACCGGTGATAAGGTATGTAGTATGTATTACTATGTTTGAGTCACAATAATCCTTTACTAAAAACGATTCTTCAAGAATAACTATTCCACCGATTTCGATGAAGTTTGTCTTAAGATTAATCACTCGAACTGTATATACGTTAACAGTACTCCCTCTCTCTAAACATATTAAATTTGTATATAAAAACTTAAAAACAAATACTTAAATCCCACATGAATAATGGCATGTTCAGGATTCGTATGAAAACTGTTAAATCATCTGGCTGGAAATTGGAATAATTTTATAGCGAACTGTTTTATAAACTACTTAAAAAAGAGACTACATAATGTTCTGTTTCAATATTTTCTCCAATATTAAGATTTATTAGATAACTCACCCATAACTTGCCTATGCCTCGCAGAGCAAGGAAGAATAGACATCCTCGTAGTGCCTGTAGCATTGCAAAATGTATAACCATTGATTTTATACACAAATAGATTTCCCATCCAATGTTAAATTTTGAGTCTCAAAATATCAGCTGTTTTTGTGGTCCATTGTGGAGCGCTAGTGTAGCTCCATGTAAATGTAATGCAGTTTAAAACAGCTGTGGTTGCGGGCCACACTAACTAACAAAATTACTGCCACAACTATTTCTATTAGATGGTTTATCTATTGTAGGTGTATATAATCAAGGGTATAACGTTTCAAAATCACCAGATCATCAAATACGTAAACCTAAATGAAAAAAGGAGGCAAAATGTACACTTGGAAGTATTTCATGTAAGAAGAGTTTCTTTGGATGACTATCACTGTCAGATGGAAAGAACGCTTGGTTGGATTGTGTAAACAATTTATAATGTGTTTAAATGCATTATCATATATTTAATACTATGATGTATACATATGGCTATGAATGTATATTATATTAAATCATTTCTATAACGATGAATAGTTTGTTACAGGAACCTTTCATTGCATAAGAATTTGACTAGTAAACATCCTTATTGTCTTGCAAGCGGAACTTTCCCTGTAAATAAGTAGTTAGACCTAATGTATCTGTAGAAGTTTCTATGTAAACAAATGAGCTCTGATATATATTTCTGGGTATCAAACACAACATGGTTTTAACAAACATCAAAATACTAACAAACAACATTTTGACAAAAATCATCGTAAATCTTTCCATTCTAACCTTTCTCTAAAACAAACTCCTAATCCTACCTTTTACACAACTCAGGTAAAAGAATGTAGATATTGTAAAAAGCAAGGTCATACAATTGAAGAATGTAGGAAAAGACAATACAATAACGCTAAGAGAATGGAACAAACACCTACTCGTCCTACTCAAGCTAGTTCATTTAAAACTCAAGAAACAAATAAGAAATTCCCAAAAAACGAGACACACTCCTAAGTAACTGCAGGACGACAGGAGAATCTAACTTAGAAAACGGCAAACATGTTCAAATTAATGTTCAAATCTACAATCTCCCAATGACATTCACGATTTGCATATCTCAAGCAATAATGAATATAATCAATATAAAAGAGTACAAAATCTTATTTCAAACTCAGATTCTGGCTATTGCTGTGACACCGGAATTCTGAACCCCAACTCTAATTCTTACTCTAACTCTTATTCTAACTCAAGTTTTAACTCTAACTCGTACTCTTTTAAAGAACAAACTCAAGAATCAATAACTCAAATTGATGACTTGACCAATGCAAACCTTAAATCAATCTCAAATGACACATCGACTTCTAACTCATATCAAGAATCTCCTACTTTCAATTCGTGTTCAACTACTAAATCTTATTCACAAACTCTTAACTCGAATTTGAAATCTACAAATCCTAACTCAAGTCAAAGTGTCATTTCAAAACAAGAATCTCAAATTCAAAATAATAAAATTCTAAATATGCAAAATCTATATGAATGTACAAATGATTTAAACAATTTGATCACAATCTCTATACCAACTCAACAATCTAATTCTAAAGAAGAACTTACTTTTATTGTGGACACAAGAAGTGACATATCTGCAATAAAATATTCTAAAATCAGCTCTCCAAAACAAATCGATACACAAAATACATTTTCTATACTTGAAATTACTCAAGAATCAATACAAACAAAAGAAACCTATGAGCTATTACTTTATTTTGAAGAAATTAAACTTCAACATACGTTTCATGTTATAGAAGACAATACAACTAAATTGAAAACAGATGGAATATTAGGAAATTACTTCTTAAAATACTATAAATGCCAGATAGATTTAAATACTCATTTATTACATATTCAAGATCAATCCATACATCTTGATAATTTAAAGGAAGACAATCAAACACTAAACATGATAACTGTAAAACCTCGCTCTGAAACTATTGTTAACATATCCATAATAAATCCAGAAATAAATCAAGGAATTATTGAACAACAAGAATTACAAAAAGGAGTCTATTTAGCATCATCACTAGTTAAAACAAACTCTGAATCAAAAGCTCTAACAAATATTTTAAATACCACAGAAGAAGAAATAAAATTACCTGACATAAAAATAAAAATAGAACCACTACAATTTCATAGAACTACAAATAGTAATTCACATTTCATAGGACAAACAATTAAAACATTATTACCTAATCGTATACAAATGCTAGAAGACACACTAAGGTTAGATCACCTAACAAAAGAAGAACGTGAATCATTATTAGACATCTGTAAGGAATACAATTGTATATTTCATCTTGAAGGAGATAAATTACCTGAAACAAAAGTTATTGAACATGCCATAATAACTACAACAGAAAATCCAATCGCTACAAAGACTTATAGATATCCCCAAATACATAAAGAAGAAGTACACAAACAAATAAACGATATGCTAGATCAACAAATAATCAAACAATCAACATCACCATGGTCAGCTTCCTTATGGATAGTACCAAAGAAGATTGACTCAACTGGTAAACAAAAATGGCGAGTAGTTATTGACTATAGATCACTAAACAAAGTTACAGTTACGAATGCTTTTCCTTTACCAAATATCACTGATATTCTTGATCAATTAGGAAACGCCAAATATTTTACTTGTTTGGACTGTTATTCTGGTTTCCATAGTGTAAAAATTAGATCAGAAGATACATGTAAAACTTCATTTTCAACGGACATTGGCCATTACGAATTTCTTACAATGCCTTTTGGAATGCCCCTTCTACTTTTCAAAGACTCATGAATACGATTCTTTCCGGACTCCAAGGAAATAGAACATTTGTCTATATGGATGACATAGTTGCTTTTGGAGTAAATTCAAAAGACCATAATAATAAATTAATTGAAGTTTTCAAACGACTTAAAGAAAGTAATTTACGACTTCAACCTGCTAAATGTGAATTTTTACGCAAAGAAGTTACTTTTCTTGGATACTCTATAACAGAAAATTGACTAAAACTCAATCCAGACAGAGTAAAAGTTATACAAAACTACCCAGTTCCTAAAAATCTTAAAGATGTTCAAGCTTTCCTAGGACTTTGTAATTATTATAGAAGATTCATTAAAGACTTTGCACTTATAGCTAAACCGTTATCAGAACTAACTAAAAAGGACATTAAATTTAATTGGACAGATAATCAACAACATTCTTTTGAAACACTAAGAACAAAACTAATGTCTGATCCCATATTACAATATCCAGACTTTGATAAACCATTCATTGTGACTACAGATGCTTCAAATCATTCAATTTCAGGAATATTATCACAAGGAGAAATACCTCAAGACAAACCTATATTTTTTGCATCTAGAACACTAAATTCAGCTGAGAAAAATTATTCAACAATTGAAAAAGAATTACTAGCTATCGTATGGTCAGTTAGATATTTCAGACCTTATTTATATGGAAAGGAATTTACAATATACACAGATCATAAACCACTCATATATTTATTTAGTATAAAAGACCCAGGTTCAAGACTTGTAAGATGGTGACTCAAACTAGAAGAATATAACTATACTATAAAATACAAACCAGGAAAATTCAACACAAACGCAAACATTTTATCCAGAATAATTCCAGATAAAATACAAAATCAAACAAAAACAAAACCTTGTCTTGTATTACGAACAAAGTCTACTTTTGAGGAGTATTTACAGAAAATCCAATCTAATGTTATTAATAATACAACATCACTGAATATTATGACTATATCCTAAACGGCAAAGATGATATTCTAATTCCTATATCAGAAGATATAGATCCTACTACAGATAAACTTCTTAAAGAAATTGGAGAAAAACAAATCACTTAAATGAATTAAAAGCCAGCAATCCAACATTAAATAACATAGTATCGTTAAAACAAGGTGACCGTTATATCCACTATCTTGTTGTAAAAAAGTCAACCAATGACAAACTTCAGTATCAACAACTCTTTGATACAATAGAATTTCTAAAACAATATTTAATACAATGTAACATAGAATCACTAGATATTCCAAAACTAGCACAAAATGATGGACTTCATTGGCCTAAAGTAAGAACAATGATAAGATATATATTTAAAGATACAAATATTAAAATCAACATTTTCTTAAATGATCAAATCATTCCTGAAGATGATCAAAAAATACCAATAATATCAGAATATCACTCATCTCCACATGGCGGACACTATTCACTTAAAAAATGCTACAGAAAAATAAAACAAAAATATTTTTGAAAATCAATGAAAGAAGATATTAAAAATTTTATAAAAACTTGTGAATCATGTCAAAGAAACAAATTAATCAGAAAAAATCTAAAGAACCAATGATAATCACTGATATTTCCGAAGAACTATTTGATAAAATTGCCCTAGACATTGTCGGACCTTTAACACTCACAGAATCTGGAAACAAGTACATATTAACACTTCAAGATAACCTTACATAATTTTCCCAAGCTTTTCCTATTCCAAATCAAGAAAGCATTACAGTAGCTAAAACTTTAGTTCAAGAATTCCTTTGTAAATTTTCATTACTTAAGAAGATATTAACAGATCAAGGAACTAACTTTACCTTTGAACTTTTCAAATCTATCGCTAAATTATTCAAATTAAAACATATACAAATAACAGCCTATCAAAATGTACGTACCCACCCGCCCACCCATACACGTACAGTGGTGGGTATTAAATACTCCAGTCCCAACTCTTCCAGCACTTTGGTGTGCCTTCCACTCTTGTGTCCGACAACGGTAGCCAGTTTACCTCCCATGAGTTTCGTAGGTTCTGTTTTGGCAATGGTATCAGGCATGTGACTACCTCTCCTTATTACCCACAGCCTTCTCATGCAGAGCGGTTCAACCGCAATCTTCGGTCTGCCCTTATTACTTTCCATGCTGAGAAGCAGAACACCTGGGATGAGAGTCTCTCTTGGCTCCAGCTTGCTTTTAATTCTTCCAAGCATGAGAGTCACAATGCCACTCCCTTCGAGATTCTACATGGCTACCCTCCTAACAACCCTTTGTCCAACTTGTGGAGGTTAGAGGATCTTCTACCTACGCCAGGGGCCACTGACGTAGTGTCCACGTGGCGGGCTGCTCGGCGCAACCTGCTACGTGCTAGAGAGAGAGTGAGGAGGAGGTATGATAAGGGTCGTACTCCTAACCCTTTTCGGGTTGGAGATCTAGTTCTTTGTCAGGCTCACCCGGTCAGTTCGGCCGCGGAACGAAGAGCTGCAAAGTTGTGCTATCGGTGGTCTGGTCCCCACCGCATCGACAGGTTTTTGTCACCGGTGACTGCTCTGCTGGTTGATCCCCAGTCAGGCAGGGTGTTTAGGAAAGCCCATGTGTCCCAGCTTAAGGCTTTCCGGGGAACGGTTGGTCCAGGAGTTGGTGTTCCTGGGGGTTTCTTGGGGCAAAGAGATTGATCACCTCTGCGCCCTGGGTGGCTGTTCTGAGAGAGTCTTCTTTCTCTCTTTTTTCTTGTCGGGCCCGACAGTCAGGGTAGTTTGCTCCCTGTTCGAGGGGTTTCCCCTCTTAGTTTCTCTTGGACGTCCTTGGAGCACCACTCTTCGGAGGTCTTCGTCTTCTCTTGGTTCCCTGAGGTACCGAGTGTTCTCCCCTGCCTGGGTGTGTTGAGGTTTGCAGAGGGAGGTTGTACCGGGTCTTGGACCGGTACAGTTTCTTTTTTCGTTGTTGTCTGCCAGGCTGCCTGAGATTCGCTTTTGCCCGGCGATTTGCGTACTTTGGTAGCCGTTGGCCCAGTTCCGTTTCTTTCCGTGTTCCAGCAGCTTCAGTCCGGTTGGCCTGGCTGTTCAGTTGTCTTGTGCTGCCTGCAGAATCTCGTCATGTTTGGCTAGACAAACTAAAATTTAATAATAATATTTAATAATAATATTTATATGATTAAGAATTTTTCTAAAGTTGCTAATTCAACAATACAGTACAAGTAAACGTCACACAACACAAATTTATTACAATATAAGCACAAAATGCACAAATATATTACAATACAGTGCATTTTGTGCTTATATTGTAATAAATTTGTGTTGTGTGACGTTTACTCGTACTGTATATGTACCAACACGTATTATGCTAATTAAAAAACTAATTCAACAATCCAAAGTCAGTCATTGAAACAAAACATAGAAGACCACATATCACTGCTTATCTCATCCTCACTGAACTAAACCATGAATACTCTTACCTAATCCAAGCTATCCTATTTGCAAGACATCACATTCTACACCCTTCAATTTTAAATCCTAATCAAATTATTATTGAATTAAAAAAAAAAAAAAATACTTACCAGCAAACACAAACTACCTTCCGTCTCAAAATTGTTAACTGTCATGGATTTCTAAAATTATTATCTTTGTCAGTTTATTATATGGACCATAAACTAATATTTGTAATCAACATTCCAATCACAGATGACACTTTATTTAACATTAACCACATAATACCTCTACCTGTTCATAATGGTAATGACACATATATGTTCAGAAAACCTAATTTTAATTACATAACAATAAGTATCAACAAACTAGTTTACATGCCATTGTTATCTTTAGATAAATATATTGATTTAACAAATGATAGTTACATATGTACTAAACAGAAACCTCTTTATAATTCTTATAGACATTCAATATGTGAAAGTGAATTATTACTTACCCATGTATCAATGTCCAAAACTTGTGATATCAGAATTAGCAAAATAACTAATGAAATATGGTATCAGATAACAAAGAAAAATCAATGGCTATATATCATACCTCAAACTGCTCATATCACTATAGATTGTAAGAAGAAAGGTATTTATGATTCTACAATTCAAGGTACAGGATTTCTTACTTTAAACTCTAAATGTAAAGCATACACTAAATCTATTACATTATCTACTTCATCCGATTATAGCAGTAATGTTAATATAAATCTACTTGATCTAGATATAACATTAAATGAAGACAAAGAACCTAGAATGCCTACTCTAGAATTTGAACCTCTTCATACTCCAATTTCAAACATTGATGATTTAAAAACCGCAAACATGAAATTAGATCAAATATCTTATCTCTCAGATCAACTAAATCATAAAAGGTCAACCTCAACCAAAATAGAATTTCATAATGTAATTCTATCAATTGTAACAATTATCATCACTATATTTGTAATCTATTTCACTATCAAACTATATTTATTTCTTAAGCGTAGATGTAAAACTGATTGTTGTATGACTCTTATGATAAGAAGACCTAATCCTCAAGAAAATGACAACGAAGTTAATTTAGAACTACAAAGAACCTATCAAAGTCTTCCAAACATCCACACATCTTCGGAAACTCCTCGTAATCCTAACATACCATTAGCACCGTTTCCTTCTAACTCACCTTCTATACCATATAGAAGAAGTGCAAGACTTAAAGATATAATCTAATAAGTTGAACTAAGAGAAGTATACTTACTTACCTCCAGTCTAAATCACAAAATCAGAGACGAGGAGGGAGGATTGTAAATAATTTATAATGTGTTTAAATGCATTATCATATATTTAATACTATGATGTATACATATGGCTATGAATATATATTATATTAAATCATTTCTATAACTGTACCGGGTCGTTTGACCGGTACATTTCGTTACTTTTGTCGTGGTCTGCCGGGCTGCCTGAGACCGCCCGTGCCCGGCGATTCGCTTTACTTTGGTGGCCATTGGCTCGGATTCGTTCGTTCCGTGTTCCAGCTCTGGTTTGTCAGGTTGGCCGTCTTTTGGTTTCTTCCTTGCCTACTGAAACTACCATGTCCGGCTAGAGACTCCAAAACGTAAGTGTTCTTTTGTAATTTCTAATATCTAATCACCCTTTTGGTGAAAATACTTTTGTTTCAATGAAAATATTAATCGGGCTTAGTTGTGTTTTCAGGGTAATAGACAAGTTAATCGAAAATTTTAGTAACATTTTCTGATACTGTTAAGCTTATGCACAGCTAACGCGTACAGTATCTGGTAGTAACATTGGACCGATCTCTTACATTTGGGGACCTCTTACAGAAAGCAGCAGCTAATGTTAAAACCAGTCCTGTCTTTGGTGTAATCAACGGCTCACTGGTGCACCCAAGTGACTAAATAGTGCTCAGACACAATTGATCGATATCCAAATGAGGTTGTACCCTCTTGCTTTGGTTTCTGTACTGTGTAGATTACACGTTTAGAGATGCATCGAAAGAAGGCTCTACATAAATTAAACGTCTTCTCCAATGTTGACTGAATGCACTACTCAGAAATGTTTGAGTAAAGAAATACGTTTCTTATCTCAGTCCCATAAATTGTTTACTCGGAATAAACCTTCCTCGTAGAAAACAACTTTACTGAATCGGTTGAACCTTCTGGGAAGATTTTAAGTGTTGTAAATGTAAATGGGATTGACACAAGAGCCGTCATGTGACTGTAGAGCTCATAGTCGCTGATTGCCCTCTGCACTCTTTAACTGATGCAGGGATTAACTGTTATTCATAGAGTAATCGTATCTGGTCTAGGATGGCGAGGTAGGTTGGATTTAGCACAGAGTACAGAGCATTATTTTACTGGAATAAACTCAAAACTCAAGAAAATTGGACTTTTAATAGATTTTAAAAACGCGTTTGACTTTGTCAATCGTGAAATTCTTCTCAATAAATTAGTCAGTTGGGATCAGAGGAGTGGCTTTAAAATGGTTTAAAAGCTTCATCACGGAAAGGAAACAACAAGTAAAAATTAATAACACCTTCAGCAACCAACTAACAGTTCAGACTGGAGTTCCTCAAGGATCAGTAACATGTGCCAACCTTTTTCTAATTTTTATTAATGATTTATTGAACCTTAATTTCCATGGAAACATTAACGCCTTTGCAGACGACATAGCTCTTTTTTATGCACAGAAAGACCTTACTGCATTATGTGACTATATAAATTATCATCTTTTGTTACTTAGGAGATAGTGTCTTGCAACAAAAATGTAAGTTAATATAAATAAGACTAAATTTGTTCTCTTCGATTTTTTTATTTCTGAAATACCCTATCCACTGATTTTTCATTCCTCAACCTATAATTTCCAACTGTGTACCTGCCAGCCATTAGAACAAGTAAAAACTATTAAATATAAACTACTAAAAACTATTAAATAAACTATTAAATATTTAGGAATTATATTTGATGAAAAATTTACTTACATTTGAGCCGCATATTTTAGATTTACACACCAAATTACGATCACAGATAAGAAAATTTTATTTTTTGAGAACTCTTTGTAATGTCCAGTTGTTAAGAACACTATATTTTGCATTAATAAATTCAAGATTACAATACCACCTTGCCATGTTGGGGAGGAACGTACAAAACATTAATTGATAAGCTGAGAACCACTAAAAATTACTTCTTACGTATAATGTTTTAAAAATCTAAACGAACACATTCCTTTCCATTGTACCAACAGTTAACAATTCTACCCATCCAGCACCTTTTCATTTTTAAAGTTTCGAGATTGTTTTTTATTAGAAGCGGAAATAGAGAAAACATTTTGCCCAATCACCCACATAGTACAAGAAGTTTCGTAAATAATTGTTTTAAATTGCCCAAAGTCAACAAAACTATTTTCCGTCATTCCTTTTTATATTTGGGACCCAAATATTTTAATAAAATACCACTTCAAATCAAGAATATTAATAATCTCAAACATTTTTGTAAGCAAACAATCACTTGGCTTTCTTCTCAGCAGTATGTAGAATATTTCAATAATGTCTTAGTTTAAATACAATTCTCTTCTTTACAATTACTTACTACTCCATATTTTATATAATTGCAGTTATAAATATTTTTCTTTATCTTATTTAAAATCCTCAGATGTTACAGTTGGCTAAATATTAAGTATATTTTTCTTATAATGCTAGACTCCAATTTACTTGTTAATTTAATTATAATTTTCTATTGTACAACTAGCCAAGCTACTGGTTAAAGTGGCCAGTATATTTCTCACATTTTTCATGCATGCATTATGTAATCATCTATGGGAAATAAATTCATTTATTATTATTATATACGCTGAGGATTTAGCTCCGTGATGAAAGATTTCTTTTTTAAATTTACTTTTTTACTATTTTATAAAATAAATTTTTGACTATGCATGATGGATAAAGAATTTAGTGAATGATATTTATATAAAAGATGTGAAATAATTAAAAACTATCTTGAATTTTGTTACAGAAACTAAACCTATTACATTAAATATTTATGTTCATAAAAATCTATAGATATATTCCCATCTTAATGCCAATTCAGGTTTTTGACGTTTACAATGCTTAAACCAATTGCAAGCGTTGTCGGGTTTATTCTTGTAGTTTTAGAGGTAGATCATAAATCATGTTTGCCCCAGAAAGAACATTCAAAAGCTGGAAGTTGCTATGGTTGATGTTTTCAGCAGTTTGAAACCAATTTCATCTACAAAACATATCACAAGTTTATATTTTCTTTGAAAGTGTCGTATAGTATAGTTAATACAACATAAAAAAAAAAAAAAAAAATACTGCATCAAGTTGACTACATAGAAATAGATACCCCATACTCATAACAGAATTGGAAACTAATACAAATCCTTCAAGTTAAAAAATGGTTAATAGCAATGATGTAACTATAAAACAATGCAAATTACTTGGGATATGTTAAATAATGTACATGCACAATGTTATCGCTTCTAAAATGACGCGCCAGACTCTTGTAACAAGGTTTAATCTAAGCCTACTTGTAATAAAGTCATAGATAAACGGATCGAGACGCCGTCATGTCACGATGAATAAGTCTGTTATCTTGGCGGAAGGAATGCGGTTATCTGACGGCAAAATTCCTCATCTTCCACTCACTGTTTGTTTGATGATGTGATGAGCTAAAAATGTTTTACAAGTGGTTAGTAGAGTCGACGAGATCAGGAATGCGTAGTACTACTCTTCCTAGGATGAGTTCGGAGAAAATTTCTCGCCTAGCTCTATTAATAGCGTTTAGTTAAATGCCTCCGGTTGAATCACCACAGGTCACACCCTCAAGTTTGCGGTTCCGGTTGTTTTACCGCACTGACGTCCGACTGCCATTGTGGTCCGCGCACTAAACGTCAACTAATGACTAAATCGTTTCCGTGAACACTATTTATGACTTTATGACTATGACATACTTCAATGCTGAGTGTTTTGGAGGGGCTAAAAATAATTATGAATTAAAGGTATAATACTGTCATCTGGATTTGAAATCTAAACTTAAAGTCAATCTTAATTTTTTTAATTGACAATAATACATGTTTTTAAAAATGCCTGAAGAAAAGCTATAAGGTTAAGTAAATTAAATTTATATAATTGGACAATCGTCCAAAAACTAAATAATTATTATTATTACACTATAAATATTAAAAGAACGCCCACAAATTCCTGTACGCCGTAAAACCTTTTATCAAGTTTACACTTTTTTCAAAAACATAATAGGATTGATTTTATTTAATTAACTGGAAGATGAAACAAAATAATTTAAAATGCACTATATTTATCTTATTTATAAATTTATCTTCTATTTACACAGGAACGTCACGAATGTATCACTGCATTACATTTATTTATACGTACAGTAATATGTTAAGTGGCATTCATCTATTTTGTATTGTTGTATTTTGTAATATTATTCCTTTCGCAACAGTATTTTAAATACATACTGATAAATTTCTGATCAAAGTAATCAATTTGCATTTGAACTCAACGGTTTCAATAACAACTGTATATTTCTAAAAAGCTAGAAACATTGATTGAGGTCTACACTTTTCGAATTTGTTTTATGCCGTTCTATGTTTTAAATCCCTCTCTTTTTCTAAAACCGGGCAATATTTAACTGAAATACTTCTCAAATTAAACATTTTTATCAAATCCGCTTTAACAACGAATGGGTGTAAAGATAATAATAATAATGACTCTTTAATATTATTGCCACTATCATTGAGTTTTTCGTAAATAAATAGTATTAGTGGTGACGAGAACTCAAATGTATTATTGAAATTACTCATAGGAAGAGAATTGTTTCCCTCGTACGTAAATAATGTAAGTTGTAACGATAGCGCTACAATAATACTATTGCAATTTATTTACTAAGGAATGCGAAAAAAGCTTTGAACCACTTTTAAGCCCCCCTACACGAGCGAACATGCTCGCCGCCACCGCACAGTACTCTTGCCTCTCTGGCGCTATTCTCATCAGCGTTTGGAAAATTATCCTTATATTTTTCTACCAAGCAGTCCAAAATTTCCTTTCCTAAATGTTTATTAGTTTCCTAAACTGTCCTAGTCCTAAAAGTTTCGACTTTTCACGTCCCACAAACACCACTATTCCTGATAAATTTCTATAAATTCCATCCAGAACTGTTTGTTATCGCTGAACGACATTTTACTATTGTCAACTCATACAAAACACCGATAACTTTCACTGTAAATGCACAACCGACACGTCGGCACTGCTTCTTCAACAAGAACAATAACACACTGGGCATCTCCCTCCGGAAGTGTTGTAAATCCAAATAATTCCCACGGACCGAGTTACTGGCGAGCATGCTCATGAACATGTTGGTCGTCCCCACAGACGCCTGAGCATGTCCGTGTTGGGGCTTGGGCTCACCAGGTCTGACGGGCCGAGCGCTGGACCGAACATGCTCGCCGGTTGCAATGCTCGTAGACCCCACACACGGGCGAGCATGTTCGCTGTCAACACCGTCACGAATATGCTCGCGAACATGCTCGCCCGTGTTTGGGGGGGGGGGGCTTAAAAAATAATCCTCACTTTACTACAAACATTATTAAACTTTTTAGAACTTCTTTACTGCAGCAAACTACAACAATTGCATGCTGAGTTATCCTCCGAGTGACCTGGAGGACCAAAGAGAGACGCTCAGTGCCCTACCCCACTTCAGTCGAGGCTGTCTCATTTAAGTCAATGAGAGGCAGACCTGACGTCATCCTCGTGACTCAGGTGGGAGCAGCACACCTTACTGTGGCCAATTGCCTGTCAAATAACTTCTTCTACAACTACATGCTGATTTATCTCTGAAGTCTGTGCTGTAGCTCGGGTGACCAGGAGGACCAAGGAGAGACGCTCAGTGCCCTACCCCACTTCAGTCGAGGCTGTCTCATTTAAGTCAATGAGAGGCAGACCTGACGTCATCCCCAGTGACTCAGGTGGGAGCAGAACATCTTACTGTGGCCAATTACCTGTCAAATAACTTCCTCTACAACTACATGCTGAGTTATCTCTGAAGTCTGTGCTGTAGCTCGGGTGAACAGGAGGACCAAGGAGATACGCTCAGTGCCCTACCCCACTTCAGTCGAGGCTGTCTCATTTAAGTCAATGAGAGGCTGACTGACGTCATCCCCAGTGACTCAGGTGGGAGCAACACATCTTACTGTGGCCAATTACCTGTCAAATAACTTCCTCTACAACTACATGCTGAGTTATCTCTGAAGTCTGTGCTGTAGCTCGGGTGACCAGGAGGACCAAGGAGATACGCTCAGTGCCCTACCCCACTTCAGTCGAGGCTGTCTCATTTAAGTCAATGAGAGGCTGACTGACGTCATCCCCAGTGACTCAGGTGGGAGCAGCACACCTTACTGTGGCCAATTACCTGTCAAATAACTTCTTCTACAACTACATGCTGATTTATCTCTGTAGTCTGTGCTGTAGCTCGGGTGACCAGGAGGACCAAGGAGAGACGCTCAGTGCCTTACCCCACTTCAGTCGAGGCTGTCTCATTTAAGTCAATGAGAGGCAAACCTGACGTCATCCCCAGTGACTCAGGTGGGAGCAGCACACTTTACTGTGGCCAATTACATGTCAAATAACTTCCTCTACAACTACGTGCTGATTTATCTCTGTAGTCTGTGCTGTAGCTCGGGTGACCAGGAGGACCCAGGAGAGACGCTCAGTGCCTTACCCCACTTCAGTCGAGGATGTTTCATTTAAGTCAATGAGAGGCAGACCTGACGTCATCCTCAGCACACCTTACTGTGGCCAATTACCTGTCAAATAACTTCACTTACACCAAATACATGCTGAATTATATATATATATATAACTTTCATTTATGTACAGTTTTAGAATTATTTGTTAAATTTACCTTCAAGCGTTATATGATTCAAACATTTTCTTGTCGATCCTGATAAGACAAAGGTAAACAAGAGTTGTTATGAGATATTGTTATGAGAAGGTTTTTAAGGCTAATTTAAATATTAATACACTTTGGAACTTCAATACTTGTATGTTTTCATCATAATTTATTGTCTACACCAGGTCAGAACAAAAAATTCTGAATGTTGTAGGGATAAGCACATATTTCAATTACAATATGTGCTTATTCCTACAAAATTACACTCCGAAAGCCTTTTCATAACTAATGACTTACAACAACATCAATGTGTTTTACATATTATAATTCCGTCAGTTTTACATCTTATCCTCTAGTGTATTATAAACAATTATTTGTCAAATAATCTGATCTTCTTGACGACACTTCTTCTTCTTCTTTAAATTCACAGAGTGAACACTTCAAATATTTCACATCCGTTAGTTCAATTCTGTATGTTCAAAAGTATTAGAACCGAAAACATGATACGGAGGTAAAGGACGTTCAAAAAGTTCTCCATGTTTGCATCATACTTGAACATTAGCAGATCACATTTGGTTTGTGTCGGCCTAGATATTGCAAGACTTGTTTGTTTGCTGTATGACCTTGCAGTGCACCATGCACCACTTGATGCACTAATCTTGCACTCGACGACTGACTCATTACAGATTAGCTCGGGGCCTTCACCTGTCAGTCTTCATGGTATGGGAGTACTTCACTGACCAATATAGAGATGCATGTTGCGTCTTGGAATGTGCTTATAGATAACCAGTAATTCGTTCGTGATAAAGTCCTGAGCCATGAACTTAAATATAACTTCATTAATTAAGTGCAATTAACGCGGTTTTTTGCTAATTTTTGAGTGTACATGAATTGATTGTTCAGTATTATGAATTATGAATTGATATAAATATATAATAAAATTGAATATGTTCATCTAGTGTTAAATGTTTGGGCTAAAACTGAAACTATTAATTGTGACTTTATCGTAAGTACAGCTCATTAATATTGGGAGACTTCAAAACTGAGAAAGGTCAAATTTCTTTAGCTGTCCTTCAAACGCAAACTTTATTTATAAAAATATAATAATGGAAAGTAATCAAATATCGAACCTAACCTAAACTTGAGAATGGATCGGTGCGTGTATAGTAGAAGAAGAAGAAGTAGGAAGAATGACATTCAGTTATCGCAATTAAATTGAATAAGGAAAAAGGAATTGAGACTTATAGAAGCCTTACTTTTCTTAAAGATAACTGAATGCCGATTTCAGTAGTTATTGCTAATAAAAATACTTTAAATTTAGGAGGTATCTAAAGGAATTTGACCTCAAAGTAATTTTAAACCCTCCCCCCCCCCACTCTTACATTCATATACGTTTCCTCTATGTACAATCTTTTGCGTATTTCATGAAATATTATAAAAATCTAGAATGGATTGTGATTACTTTTGTAGTCTAGTTACTTTTCAGAACTCTTTACAGTAATAAAAACTTTTTACGTTAGACTTTAATTAAAATATCAATAATCTTGAAATCATTAAAAATCACCAATTTTAAGAATATAAAGAAAGATACATGAAAATCACAAAATATGTTTAAAAAAAACATGAACATTCTTGAAAAATATTGAACATTTTCAAAATGTGAAAATATATAAAAATTACAAAAATGTCATAATTCTTGAAACATTTCTAAAATCTTGAAAAATAACGAAAAACTTAAAATGTAAAAATTCATAAAAATCATAAAATATGTCAAAAATGTTTAAATTCTTGAATTTATTTTTTATTCATAGAGATATGAGCGAATATGAAGGGCGATTGAGTGTGACGAGTGTAGATGAACGAGTTATCGTGTAGTCATGGTTACTAACTAAGGTCAACCGTTGCTTAAAATAAGCCAATTATTAATAGCCGTATAGCTAGGGCAACTAAGGGACATACAGCTTTACGTAAAACGTATAGCAATCAATATTATAACAATCGCTCCATAACATGAATCATTCAAAAATAAACCATCTAATGTAAGAGAACAGTTAGATACAGCGTAGCCCTGAAGAGTGTTAAGATCACAAATCCAGTACTTTATGATATATCTGAACAAACAACAACATTATTAGGCGAGCTTGTTTATGACTCCTCAGCAATACTAATAAACCCAACCGTATCGACAAGGTCGCGCATGCGCGCTCGCTGATTGCCCGTCTGTGTTTACATCATTTACAGTTTGGGCCCGGCCAAAAATACCCTACCTACTTCAAATTCCACAATATTTGCTTTGATCGCTAAAATACAATGCTCTTGTCGTGATTTATTGAGTGGCCATTTCCCACAATTTAGACAACAGTGTTTACGTTTAATTTCCACCTTGGGCTTACCTAAGAGGGCTAGCTGGAGTAGTCGGCCATCATGGATCTCTTTTCATATGGCCAATAATAAATGTATTTTTTACGTTTTTTCGATGAAATAATGTTTTATTTGTAATTTTGTAATTATTGTAATGGATAAAATACATATTTTTGACATATTTTGCTATTGTTATGTACTTTCACCATTTAAAGTTTCTATTATTTTTCAAGATTTTAGACATTTTCTAAGAATATATGCAATTTTATATATTTTTCACATTTTCAAAGTGTTCGATATTTTTCAAGAGTATCCATGGTTTTTAACATATTTTGCGATTAGTGTAATTTATATTCTTAAAATTTGTGAAATTTTTAATTATTTTAAGATTATTGATATTTTAATTAATAGAGTAAAATTTTTAATTCGTAGCATATTTCAATTTTAACGTTTGTTATACATGAACTTAAAATTATTCTAATTTAAAATCGATTGGTAGAAAATTATTGGAGATTTCTAATGCTTCGAGCGTTTAAGGTACAAATACAACGTTTTGGCAGGCACAAAAACTCCTGTTGTCCCTGTCGAAACGTGTTTGTTCCTTAAACACTTGAAGCATTAGAAATGACCAGTAATTGTCAACCAATCATGAACAATCCAATGCTAACAAATAACTTTCAATAAATTTCAAATTGTTGAAAACTAGTTGCATCCCTTTGTGAATCCCTCTGGTCTGAGGATAGTAAACACCAGTTTCACCCCTTTGTGAATCCCTCTGGTCTGAGGATAGTAAACACCAGTTTCATCCCTTTGTGAATCCCTCTGGTCTGAGGATAGTAAACACCAGTTTCATCCCTTTGTGAATCCCTCTGGTCTGAGGATAGTAAGCACCAGTTTCATCCCTTTGTGAATCCCTCTGGTCTGAGGATAGTAAACGTGGTTTATTGAAATCGATCACCGTTATATTTGGCATTGTATGCTTATATTATAATGAATTTGTAGTGTGAAGTTTGTTTTGTATTTTTACCAAAACGTAATGTGCTGACTAAGAAAATGTCACTAAAAATATCTTAAAGGTCACTTTGACAAGCCACATTTCAAATAGAATGGATTGGCTAAAATTATCATAAGGCTGCTTTAAAACAAACTAGTCGATAGTTTTCAATGTATCGTTTTAAAATAATAAAATGTTCATGAAACACTATTATCTCGACTTGTAGACTACAAACAATGTGATATCACTTATCGTGGAAAACTGTTCGCATTTGGTAGATTTTTATGAAAACACTTTGTTTCATTTTTTTAGTACTCTATGTAGTCGATGTATGCAAGCGATGATTGTCGTCATATCTTCACTGCAATGCCGATAACAGCGATACGCTTCTTCCACGAGCGTGTTTACTGTCGCTGTTCATGGTTGAATTACCTTGATGATAACACCATCGAACTTCTGTTACCTTGCCTTCGAAAATAGATCAAACCCGCACCCAACCCTCCTAAAAATTAGCTTATAATTGGGGGTTGGAGGGGGTGCTAACAAATCTTAACAAGCATAAAAATATACCCAACACAAATATAAATTAAGAAGTTATGATTTTCTCAGGACATTTTATTCTTATATTATATTCACACATCCAACCATATGCCAACACCTACAACAACATTGTATTTTGTATTCCCACAACAATAAAACAAATTAATTTAAATTACATGAATTAAAATATAACTATTTCATTTTATTAAAATAGAGTTTTCGCATCGGTGTTATAACTTTATCTCAGCACTACAACAAATAAATTTAAAAAAATAAATAAATGATAGCTTGTTTACTGTGTATGCATTGTATGGTTTTTCATATGTCAGCGACGGTAACAACAACAAGCTAATAAACAATATCTAAATTTAAAAAAATCTTCATTACAAGTACTTTTGGATTAGTATTTAAATATTAATCTCCCTTCACAGAGATAGATCCAAGTTTCGTAACCATTCAACAGCTGCTTCTCCGATTGAATGAGGACCAGCTAATTCCCTCTGAAAATATCGCAATGGGCACTCATTAACTATGTGATCCATAATTTGAAATTCGACTCCACAATTCCATGACTGATTTCATTGTATTTTAATTCCAGTAGTTGTATTCTGAAGACGATTGATTTTTGTTCAATACAATTTTTAGTATCTAATTTAAATCTTAAAACGAACCAAATGCAATTTGCTTAGAACGGGAATCTTGCTTGTTTTCAACTTGCTCTTTATCTACATTATGCATCTGTAAAAGGCTTCGGTGGCTTTATGGTGTATGCAGAGCGACCGAGTGCAGGGAATAAGAAGTGATGTTTACGGGGGTAACAGTTTAAGTAAGCAAATTCCTAGGCTACAGCCAGTCTCACTATGCTAACAAGCCGTGTCCGCGCCAACTCTGTAAATCACTGCTAATTTTTGTCCACGTTACGAAAATATTTACGATGGATGGCGCCTGCGCCGACAGAACGTGGCGTTTTGGTGATCTTTTTATTGCTGATTTCCATTTCCCAAACTGCCAAGTCACCGCTGGGAAGTTGACAGCTCTATAGTAGTCATGCAATCATACCGTTAGAGGGCTAAAACATGTCCAACTGTACGGTCCGTGATTATTATTATTATAATGAGTCATAGTGAACACTGCATGACTATTAAATGCCAAATCTAGTCGACCAATAGTTGATATTATGAGTTTTAATTTCTCCCATACGTTAGCATAGAGATTATTGTGATCGTCCAAAAAAATTATTTTACAAGTTGGTCTAAAATGCCATTTTAGAGTTCCCTGAACCCAAAAAGGTGGTTTATTGAAAAAAAACAAATGTTGGATGTCTGTCCGTATGTGCGTCTTTATGTGTGTGTATGTGCACTACGCTGGAGACCAAATGGATGAATCAATTTTTATGAAATTTGGTATAAATGTGTATTTAGCCAATATCTATAGACCGTTTTTTCACTTTTTTGAAATTGTATATTTTTTTTATTTTTATTGGCAAAAGACATTAAAAATGAAATTTTCTCAAAAAGGCTCTAACGATTCTGATTAAATTTTCAGGAAAGATATGAATTACAATTTCAAATATTTGAGTAAAAATCGCATGTCTCTAACTTGACTAGTTTTTTAGATATTGCAAAAAACATATTTGGGAATCAAACTGTTAATTTTCAAAGTTTCGACTTTTTAGTGTTTAATATGGGGGAAAGTTTGTGCCAGTTCTTTGGAACCATTTATTTTGAATGAAAAAATTCAAGAATTGCAAATAAAGTTTCACATACGTGACTAAAAAAATTGTAAAATTGCAGATATGATCACAAAAACCAACTTATGACCCACTAAAATATTTCTTACTTGTCAATGACTCCTCAAGTGTTAAGATACGAGCATTATTACGGACCGAATCGTTCAAATAGAAAACCACGATTTGGCGTTTTAGAGCGAGTCTGCAGAGTATGTAGGAGGCTGTCTGCCATGTTGGTTTTAATCCCATAAGAACAATGTTATTTGTAAATCCATGTTTTTACGTTATTTATGGACCAACAGTTGTGCATGAGGTGTCATTTTAAACATTTTAAACATTAAATATTAAAAATATATTGCACTTTGGGTTTGTTTTAGATATTTTGAATACACGCGGCTAGTTTTGAAAAACAGGTGAAAATAAAAACTTCAAACTAAATATTTTAATTTTGTTCCCCTTAAAACTAATTAGTAATTTACAAAGCAATTTCAACATGCAATTTCAATCTTAATCAAATGCAATTTGTTTGAGGAAAATCCGTTAAAAATAACAGTTTAATTTATATACGCCTGATCGTATGTCTAGTTCAAAAATAACATTGTTCTTATTGAATTAAAACCAACATGGCAGACAGCCTCTGCAGACTCTCAAGACGGCGATCAAATGGATATATGCGGATATGGATTTTGAATGAATATGATAAGTGTGATAGATGAATATGAATATGATAGATGAGTGAATGTAGTCATTGTTACAAACGAAGGCCGACTATTCCTTAGAAAGTGTCATTAATTAAATAGCCCAATGCCAAATGAACAGCTGTTAGTTATCAGCTGATCCTTTCAAACATGTTTATGACTCGGATTGGTATCGATCGGAACTGAGAACCTTTATCCAATGAAGGTTTTAAACAACTATGCTACCTTCCATGTTACAATAACTGAACTTAATCTATACTTCGACTGTATACTGTATGTTAAAAATATATGCTAAATAAGACCTTTTTTAAATCTATATTTATAAAAGAGGATGTTTGTATATATATATATATTTGAAGTTTATGCGCTGCCAAACCATCCAACCGATCGCCATGAAACTTTAGGAACTTGTCCTGTATACTCCCGAGATGGTTTCTGTGAAGTTTGATGCAGATCCGTCCACAGGGTTCCGCCCCACGGGCTCCTAAAGATCCCATGTTATTCAAATGGAGAATCTGAATTGTTAACAAAAAACATATGACTGTGTGGTTTAATGTAGTTTCACATGCCATAAGAAGATTGAAGTTCTCACAACAACAGTACTGTATATGTTTTGATTTATTGTAGTTCTACATTTCACCTTGAGAGTGTAGCACACACTACTTTTACTTGATCAGGTGATCTGTATTTGGTGTTAACCTTTTTTCCTCGGTAATTAAAACATGTGGTGAAACGTGAAAATAAAAAATAAATAATTATTTGTTTTGCAGTTTACTTTTTATGACGTTCTAAATTATTTTTAAACGAACTAAAAAGAGCAATATAATGTTTTATTCCTTCATAAACATAAATAAAATAAAGAACACTGGGCACATCGTTGGTGATTAATCGTTCATAAATTTTCATTTACTCCTTGCCTTTTTATGAATCTTTATTTATGTAGAGTAAATTTGTGCCCTTTTCAGTCCATTTTAAAGGCATATACAAACAAAAGTTTTATTTTATTTGTTTCCTGAATGTTACTTACGAGATCATTTTTAAATGATAAAATATTTAATATTATTGTTATACGGTATTAATATTTTAATTTAACAATATACGGGTGGAAAAATATGGAAACGCTTTCACAACGTTATTTTTTATAAGTTTGATAATTTTTTTAATAGTTGTGTTCCATAAAGTATAATTTTTGATCAGAATAATTTCCTAGAAACCGTTATATAGTGGATGAATAATATTGCTCAAATTAGTTACTTTAAAATGCAAATGACCGATACTCTGGAAAGGATAAATCTTTCGAAGTTCGGTTTGCGGCTGTCAATTTCTCTTGTATAGACATTTCATTTGATACCAAACTCGACTTAGGATTACATTTATGATTTTCGTTCAACTCCTCGTGGGCCGTCCTCCAGAAAAGATGAAATTTGGCTAATGCATTAAAAATTATGTTCTTTGTAACCTAATTTTATGTATGTTTTATATTTTATTTTGAATCATATACAAGATTCCACTTTTAGAAGTGAAGTCATATTAAAGTTGTGAAATGGTTTCCGTATTTTGTTTACTATCCGTATGTATAATTATTATTAATCGCTATATATTACTGCATTGCCATTGAGTTCTGAGGCGTGTACGAAATGTCAAGTCACTGGGAAAAAAGTTTAAAATTGATTATAAAGCTTGTATTGACAAACAAGAAAAGAGTTAACATGATGTATATATATATATATATATATATATATATATATATATATATTAGTCTAAGATTTCGTAAAAAAGGTTTGTAAACTGTACTTTCACAGGAATCATGAATATCTAGACTGCTTTAACGTAATAGGCGGGCATTTAATATGGAAACAATGTATATAAACATAAATCAATATACTTAAAAATAACTGCTGTTATCCTCCAAGAGTTTAGTGTAATACAATTCTGTGGAGTTATCCTTAAAGCATTTTTCTTCAGCAAAGAAAAAATTGATTTCATTTACTCCCATCTTGTAAGCGTAGCAAACACTATTTTGAGTCATTCTGTAGCAGTTGATGTTAATGGTTGGAGATTAGGGCCAGCGATTAAGGATTGCGAGTGTTACAAAGGATTAGAATTCCTTTTTAAAAAAGGGGGCTTTATAAAGGATTAGTTAAAGCTCCAACGTACTTTCAAGCTTCTAATTAAAAATTAAAATATTCATAAATTTATATTGGGTTTTATAAAGATCGTCAAAAATGGCGCCATCGCACTGCTAATCCTTTAAATTCAGTCGCACAGAAGTTCTGACGGTGTTGACAGTACGAAACTGACAATTTTGGTGTTCAATTTTTTAAATTAAATTTAAATTGAGAACAATTAACCAAGCAAAATCAATTTACTAGTACTAGTAATTATCATTTAACATTTCTAAACTAATCATCATTGTTGTTTACAAACAACAGGAAACAGTGACAAGAAAACAACTCCAGCAGCTCCAGCTCAGATGTTTGGGCCTCTTCCCAATTTATCACGCATTTGGAAGATAAATCTAATGGCATGAAGCAGAGTGCATGAGTATTTGTGCCATCAGCATTGGAATTTGTGCCAGAGGAGGTAGCATTGAAAAAAATGCTCTTGTACATACGAATTGATGAATTAGAGAGATAAGTACGATGTATGGAAGGCAGACATGAAAATGAACTAGTAGCTGAACAGAAAAGACGAAGCGAAAATCATGGAGGGTCATTCAGAAGAACTGACGCCCTCTTTGGAAATCCTACACTGGTGGCTTCCAATAAGACTGCTCTGCTGCATCATACATCTTCCATGCCAGTGTAAGAAGTCGGCAGCAGTAGAAAGGTCAATTTTTGCCGCGATGATACAAGTTCGTACGAACCAAGGCGAGTCTATGGCTCGTCGCAAGATGGATGCCTGTTAAATCTTCAGCTTGTTCTTGTTGTGGGGGAGATAAAGCGTACCAGGCAGGGGCTGCGTAGAGACTAGACCTGACGATGGATGTCTACAGGAGTAGTTTTTTGTTGACATTCAGAGGGGAAATCTTCCGCAGCAAAGGACCAAATCTCCAAGTTGCAGCACTGGCCCAGTTTTCTAATCTTTTAAGAAAGGTTGAATAGATATTTAAACCTTTTTCAAGACAACAGTTACCTGTGCGAGTTAGCAAATGTTTTCTATATAAAAGAGCCCCCTCTTCACTCCTCATCTATGTCCAGCTGTCATTGGCAGCAGCTGCAGGCCCAGACTAATTGTTTAGTCTATACGTAATCGGTCTACTTACAGTGTTTTTCCCCTTTTTCCTAGAAACCAAGCCTTAAAATTATGATTGATAAAGGAGCATAACTATAATTCTTCTAGTTTTAATATAAACATTTAAAATTTTCTAAGAGAATCAATTTGTCAATTTCTATAAACAACTCGGACGTTTTTTACTACAAACAAACGTCACTGTTTTATAAAACGTGAAAATTAACAATAGAGAGATCCTAATGGGGCATAAATGTCGTGTTATAACAGAAAACCCACCATCCTATAATTTGCAGTCACCCAGCTGATGCCCTAAATTACGTGAAATCAAATAAAACCCACGACTTACGTCAAGATTTAGGACAACGTGACATTTGTTGGGGGATGAGTCGAGTGCAGTGTGATAACAGTTGTAGAGGTCACTGCTATTATTGGCACATCGGTCATTGGTACTGTGGAGTGGCTACCTGTATGTGGGGGAAGTAGACGATCTAGATATGTAGGCAACTTGTAGTGGGGATGAGGGAGGATGAGTCGAGTGCAGTGTGATAACAGTTGTAGAGGTCACTGCTATTATTGGCACATCGGTCATTTGGTACTGTGGCGTGGCTACCTGTGCGTGGGGGAAGTAGACGATCTAGATATGTAGGCTACTTGTAGTGGGAGTGAGGGAGGATGAGTCGAGTGCAGTGTGATAACAGTTGTAGAGGTCACTGCTATTATTGGCACATCGGTCATTGGTACTGTGGAGCGGCTACCTGTATGTGGGGGAAGTAGACGATCTAGATATGTAGGCAACTTGTAGTGGGGATGAGGGAGGATGAGTCGAGTGCAGTGTGATAACAGTTGTAGAGGTCACTGCTATTATTGGCACATCGGTCATTTGGTACTGTGGCGTGGCTACCTGTGTGTGGGGGAAGTAGACGATCTAGATATGTAGGCTACTTGTAGTGGGAGTGAGGGAGGATGAGTCGAGTGCAGTGTGATAACAGTTGTAGAGGTCACTGCTATTATTGGCACATCGGTCATTTGGTACTGTGGCGTGGCTACCTGTGCGTGGGGGAAGTAGACGATCTAGATATGTAGGCTACTTGTAGTGGGAGTGAGGGAGGATGAGTCGAGTGCAGTGTGATAACAGTTGTAGAGGTCACTGCTATTATTGGCACATCGGTCATCGGTGCTGTAGAGCGGCTACCTGTGAGTGTGGGGGAACTAGTCGGTCGCTCCGCTCCACTCCGTCGCTATCGGTATCAGTCGGCCCGCGACCTTAGTAGAAGCGACTCAGTGAACGTTCTTCCGTGGTTTACTCGTGTCGTGTTCGTCAACCAGTGCCAACATGTGTAAGATATTGAAAATACTGGTATGTTCTAATCAACAGTTTTTAAGAAAATTTCATTCTTCATTACGTTTTTGTTTTCATTTGTTATATTTTTATTAATTATTTCTTAGTTTTATATTTTAGATGTAGTACTGTAGTTCCAATCCTAGTGAAACGGATAGTTAGGGAAAGAATGTGTTTGACATTGCCTTTTTTCATTAGCTATATATTTACTCATATAAACGCACTTGACGCATAAACTTAACTCAAATACAATTTTAATAAAGGAAATATATTTTAGTAGAATGATATAGGTGCCTTATCAAATAAAAATTGTATTTATTTGAATTGTGAAAACCATTCTTTATTTTTTTTAATTATAAGATTACACACTTTTTAATTTATATTTTCATAGTCGACTATAGTAGGCGTATGAAAGAATTTTAATTTCTCATTCATGTTGGTTAATTAATTGAATTAAATCGTTTTATGAAATATTTCAGACTCTAAGTGATATATATTCTTCATGAAATCAGTCACAAATACTGAGATTAATATATTTTACCCAGCCGAATTAGACATAATTAATATTTTATTTAGCTTTTAGAACTGGATCTATATCTTGTTGTAAATTACTTATTTTATGTCTTGTGCTTCTGTTGTATTGGTTGAAATGCCACCTTTACATCGCTTTTTACTGTAAGTCATAAATTGCGGGTCTACGTACACTGAACAATGCCCACGTTTTATGACTGAGATCGGAATGTCAAACACAGGAGTAGTTGTTATAAGTGGACAATGAATTATTGTAGTAGTTTCATATTCAGATTCGATATTCTGTGAACGACTCTTGAATAAAGAGGGGATTTAAAACTTTTCATTTAAAACAATATCGTTGCTTATGTAAATGTATGTATCTTAGTAAATAAAAAAAAATTATAACTAGACCCTTCTTAAATTTTATTTCTAGCCTACTTAATATCATTCTAGTGGATACAGATAATACTTGATTTCCTAAAATTAATTGGATAGTATTTTCTAAATCGACCATCTTTTCTAACGTATTTTCTTACCTCTTCCAATTTTCGTCTCCTCATTTTATACGATTAAGAGTTTTTTATTATTTGTGTTTTAATATAAAATGTGTATTAATTATTTACATTATTAGTTTCACTCTACTGCAGAAATTATGTGTTCTCGATTTTGAACGTTCTTTACCAAGAAACTAAGAGGTATATGAAAAATCCAATCACATTATTATTTTCCTGGTTCAATTGTACGTTACGTCAAATGCACTTGTAAATTTTATTATGAGTTTTAATATTTTTATCCTAGCTGGAACACAAAAATACTGGAAATTGTATCTAGTTTTCACTTTGCATCAACTTTATACTTTTATTTCTAAAAAAATCATAAATGTATCACGTTTAAATAGTTATACGTGGTTGACAAGAATGTTTCTTTAAGTTTTATAAATTTCAAAATTCACGTTATCTCTATGAAATGTATAGTTATGATACATCATTTTAATAAATGTAAGTAAGTGCAGTCGTTTAAAATTGAACAATTTGCTGGTAAAAAAAATATTTTAATCAATTTTAAATAACTTCATTTACTTAGGCACATAAAAGTAATGTATCGTAACTATTCATTTCACCAGGATCACAACGCAATCAAGTAATTAATTTTACGACTTCAAGAATTCAAAAAATATTGTTTGGAGAAATTGATAAGAGATTCTTTTCTTGAGAAGTTAACATTCTTAAATTTATAAAATTTATAAAAATTCCGGTACTTTTTGTTTATGATAGGACAAACATTAATAAAACTAATAATAACATTTAAAATCCAAATATCATTATGTAAAATCAAACGAGGGACGCAACGGAGTGATTGGATTTTACATAGGGCATTTAGTTTCTTAGTAAACAACCTTCAAACTCGGGTAGACGTAACTGCTACGCTGACAGTAGCATGGCAATTTTCAAATGACATTAGTACAATATTCTCTAAATAAAAATTGCAACTAAGTTTTAACTAAAATACAGGTATATGGCTTAAGTTATAGCACATGATATCTTTGATAGGCCACAGTCATTGGACTTCATTAAAACTCCCAACATGGATGTGACGATGGATTATTTCGCTGGAAGAACCATCTCCTCTTTTGGAGAACTCAAGACGGTATTGGAATAAAAAATTTCATCTTGACATATAAAACTGATACCCTTAACTTTTTGAATCATACTAAATGAAAGTTAATAACTAAACATTTAACCATCTACAGTAGCTAAACTGTCTACTAGTTCTAGAAGGTTTGCACTGATTGTTTAAAACTGTTTGTTATTGAATTTGTACATGTAACCATGTAAGTACAATATGTATTAGGATCTAAGCGAATTTTAGTACTGCATGTGTTTACTATTGCGTTACTATATACTTCTTTAATAACATCAAAATGCTATTAAGAGCAGCTGTCATAAAAAAAACTTTACTCTAGCCACTATTCTTCATAAAGTTATTCATCCTTATAAAAGTGTTAAAACCTAAACATAGTTCTTAAATTTGCAAATAAAAGAAAAATCCCAAAACTGAGAGATAATTGGTCAAGGTGTCGAGGATGGGGATGTGACTTACCGAATTTCGCTGATCAGTGATGATCACTTGATGTTACTAACAAAACACGAAGTAACTATCTCTTCACTATAGGTCTAACTAACTGACTACTTACATTGAGTAATGATCATCACTTGGTGTTACAAACATAACACGAAGTAACTATCTCTTCACGGTAGGTCTAACTAACTGACTACTTACATTGAGTAATGAACATCACTTGGTGTCACTAACAAAATACGAAGAAACTATCTCTTCACGGTAGGTCTAACTAACTGACTACTTTACATTGAGTAATGAACATCACTTGGTGTTACAATCGTAACACGAAGTAACTATCTCTTCACGGTAGGTCTAACTAACTGACTACTTACATTGAGTAATGAACATCACTTGGTGTCACTAACAAAACACGAAGTAACTATCTCTTCACGGTAGGTCTAACTAACTGACTACTTACATTGAGTAATGAACATCACTTGGTGTCACAAACATAACTCAAAGTAACTATCTCTTCACGGTAGGTCTAACTAACTGACTACTTACATTGAGTAATGAACATCACTTGGTGTCACTAACAAAACACGAAGTAACTATCTCTTCAAGGTAGATCTAACTAACTGACTACTTACATTGAGTAATGAACATCACTTGGTTTCACAAACAAAACACGAAGTAACTATCTCTTCACGGTAGGTCTAACTAACTGACTACTTACATATAGTAATGAACATCACTTGGTTTCACAAACAAAACACGAAGTAACTATCTCTTCACGGTAGGTCTAACTAACTGACTACTTACATATAGTAATGAACATCACTTGGTGTTACAAACATAACACGAAGTAACTATCTCTTCACGGTAGGTCTAACTAACTGACTACTTACATATAGTAATGAACATCACTTGGTGTTACAAACATAACACGAAGTAACTATCTCTTCACGGTAGGTCTAACTAACTGACTACATTGAGTAATGAACATCACTTGGTGTCACTAACAAAACACGAAGTAACTATCTCTTCAAGGTAGGTCTAACTAACTGACTACTTACATTGAGTAATGAACATCACTTGGTGTCTCTAACAAAACACGAAGTAACTATCTCTTCACGGTAGGTCTAACTAACTGACTACTTACATTGAGTAATGAACATCACTTGGTGTCACTAACAAAACACGAAGTAACTATCTCTTCAAGGTAGGTCTAACTAACTGACTACTTACATTGAGTAATGAACATCACTTGGTGCCACAACCATAAATCAAAGTAACTATCTCTTCACGTTAGGTCTAACTAACTGACTACTTACATTGAGTAATGAACATCACTTGGTGTCACAAACATAACTCAAAGTAACTATCTCTTCACGGTAGGTCTAACTAACTGACTACTTACATTGAGCTTACATTGAGTAATGAACATCACTTGGTGTCACAAACATAACACGAAGTAACTATCTCTTCACAGTAGGTCTAACTAACTGACTACTTACATTGAGTAATGAACATCACTTGGTGTCACAAACAAAACACGAAGTAACTATCTCTTCACGGTAGGTCTAACTAACTGACTACTTACATTGAGTAATGAACATCACTTGGTGTCACAAACATAACATGAAGTAACTATCTCTTCACGGTAGGTCTAACTAACTGACTACTTACATTGAGTAATGAACATCACTTGGTGTCACTAACAAAACACGAAGTAACTATCTCTTCAAGGTAGGTCTAACTAACTGACTACTTACATTGAGTAATGAACATCACTTGGTGTCACAAACATAACTCAAAGTAACTATCTCTTCACGGTAGGTCTAACTAACTGACTACTTACATTGAGTAATGAACATCACTTGGTGTCACTAACAAAACACGAAGTAACTATCTCTTCACGGTAGGTCTAACTAACTGACTACTTACATTGAGTAATGAACATCACTTGGTGTTACAAACATAACTCAAAGTAATTATCTCCTCACGGTAGGTCTAACTTACTGACTACTTACATTGAGTAATGAACATCACTTGGTGTCACAAACATAACTCAAAGTAACTATCTCTTCACGGTAGGTCTAACTAACTGACTACTTACATTGAGCTTACATTGAGTAATGAACATCACTTGGTGTCACAAACATAACACGAAGTAACTATCTCTTCACAGTAGGTCTAACTAACTGACTACTTACATTGAGTAATGAACATCACTTGGTGTCACAAACAAAACACGAAGTAACTATCTCTTCACGGTAGGTCTAACTAACTGACTACTTACATTGAGTAATGAACATCACTTGGTGTCACAAACATAACATGAAGTAACTATCTCTTCACGGTAGGTCTAACTAACTGACTACTTACATTGAGTAATGAACATCACTTGGTGTCACTAACAAAACACGAAGTAACTATCTCTTCAAGGTAGGTCTAACTAACTGACTATTTACATTGAGTAATGAACATCACTTGGTGTCACAAACATAACTCAAAGTAACTATCTCTTCACGGTAGGTCTAACTAACTGACTACTTACATTGAGTAATGAACATCACTTGGTGTCACTAACAAAACACGAAGTAACTATCTCTTCAAGGTAGGTCTAACTAACTGACTACTTACATTGAGTAATGAACATCACTTGGTTTCACAAACAAAACACGAAGTAACTATCTCTTCACGGTAGGTCTAACTAACTGACTACTTACATATAGTAATGAACATCACTTGGTTTCACAAACAAAACACGAAGTAACTATCTCTTCACGGTAGGTCTAACTAACTGACTACTTACATATAGTAATGAACATCACTTGGTGTTACAAACATAACACGAAGTAACTATCTCTTCACGGTAGGTCTAACTAACTGACTACTTACATATAGTAATGAACATCACTTGGTGTTACAAACATAACACGAAGTAACTATCTCTTCACGGTAGGTCTAACTAACTGACTACTTACATTGAGTAATGAACATCACTTGGTGTCACTAACAAAACACGAAGTAACTATCTCTTCAAGGTAGGTCTAACTAACTGACTACTTACATTGAGTA
The DNA here is from genome assembly GCA_035578905.1 of Stictocephala bisonia. Taxonomy (NCBI): domain Eukaryota; kingdom Metazoa; phylum Arthropoda; class Insecta; order Hemiptera; family Membracidae; genus Stictocephala; species Stictocephala bisonia. Next base: position 1,373,826 of record JAQJVL010000061.1, on the reverse strand, counting down.
ATGAACATCACTTGGTGTCTCTAACAAAACACGAAGTAACTATCTCTTCACGGTAGGTCTAACTAACTGACTACTTACATTGAGTAATGAACATCACTTGGTGTCACTAACAAAACACGAAGTAACTATCTCTTCAAGGTAGGTCTAACTAACTGACTACTTACATTGAGTAATGAACATCACTTGGTGCCACAACCATAAATCAAAGTAACTATCTCTTCACGGTAGGTCTAACTAACTGACTACTTACATTGAGTAATGAACATCACTTGGTGTCACTAACAAAATACGAAGTAACTATCTCTTCAAGGTAGGTCTAACTAACTGACTACTTACATTGAGTAATGAACATCACTTGGTGTCACAAACATAACATGAAGTAACTATCTCTTCACGGTAGGTCTAACTAACTGACTACTTACATTGAGTAATGAATATCACTTGGTGTCACAAACAAAACACGAAGTAACTATCTCTTCACGGTAGGTCTAACTAACTGACTACTTACATTGAGTAATGAACATCACTTGGTGTTACAAACATAACTCAAAGTAACTATCTCCTCACGGTAGGTCTAACTTACTGACTAATTACATTGAGTAATGAACATCACTTGGTGTCACAAACATAACTCAAAGTAACTATCTCTTCACGGTAGGTCTAACTAACTGACTACTTACATTGAGTAATGAACATCACTTGGTGTCACAAACATAACATGAAGTAACTATCTCTTCACGGTAGGTCTAACTAACTGACTACTTACATTGAGTAATGAATATCACTTGGTGTCACAAACAAAACACGAAGTAACTATCTCTTCACGGTAGGTCTAACTAACTGACTACTTACATTGAGTAATGAACATCACTTGGTGTTACAAACATAACTCAAAGTAACTATCTCCTCACGGTAGGTCTAACTTACTGACTAATTACATTGAGTAATGAACATCACTTGGTGTCACAAACATAACTCAAAGTAACTATCTCTTCACGGTAGGTCTAACTAACTGACTACATTGAGTAATGAACATCACTTGGTGTCACTAACATAACACGAAGTAACTATCTCTTCACGGTAGGTCTAACTAACTGACTACATTGAGTAATGAACATCACTTGGTGTCACAAACAAAACACGAAGTAACTATCTCTTCACGGTAGGTCTAACTAACTGACTACTTACATATAGTAATGAACATCACTTGGTTTCACAAACAAAACACGAAGTAACTATCTCTTCACGGTAGGTCTAACTAACTGACTACTTACATATAGTAATGAACATCACTTGGTGTTACAAACATAACACGAAGTAACTATCTCTTCACGGTAGGTCTAACTAACTGACTACTTACATATAGTAATGAACATCACTTGGTGTTACAAACATAACACGAAGTAACTATCTCTTCACGGTAGGTCTAACTAACTGACTACATTGAGTAATGAACATCACTTGGTGTCACTAACAAAACACGAAGTAACTATCTCTTCAAGGTAGGTCTAACTAACTGACTACTTACATTGAGTAATGAACATCACTTGGTGCCACAACCATAAATCAAAGTAACTATCTCTTCACGTTAGGTCTAACTAACTGACTACTTACATTGAGTAATGAACATCACTTGGTGTCACTAACAAAATACGAAGTAACTATCTCTTCAAGGTAGGTCTAACTAACTGACTACTTACATTGAGTAATGAACATCACTTGGTGTCACAAACAAAACACGAAGTAACTATCTCTTCACGGTAGGTCTAACTAACTGACTACTTACATTGAGTAATGAACATCACTTGGTGTTACAAACATAACTCAAAGTAACTATCTCCTCACGGTAGGTCTAACTTACTGACTACTTACATTGAGTAATGAACATCACTTGGTGTCACAAACATAACTCAAAGTAACTATCTCTTCACGGTAGGTCTAACTAACTGACTACTTACATTGAGCTTACATTGAGTAATGAACATCACTTGGTGTCACAAACATAACACGAAGTAACTATCTCTTTACAGTAGGTCTAACTAACTGACTACTTACATTGAGTAATGAACATCACTTGGTGTCACAAACAAAACACGAAGTAACTATCTCTTCACGGTAGGTCTAACTAACTGACTACTTACATTGAGTAATGAACATCACTTGGTGTCACAAACATAACATGAAGTAACTATCTCTTCACGGTAGGTCTAACTAACTGACTACTTACATTGAGTAATGAACATCACTTGGTGTCACAAACAAAACACGAAGTAACTATCTCTTCAAGGTAGGTCTAACTAACTGACTACTTACATTGAGTAATGAACATCACTTGGTGTCACAAACATAACTCAAAGTAACTATCTCTTCACGGTAGGTCTAACTAACTGACTACTTACATTGAGTAATGAACATCACTTGGTGTCACTAACAAAACACGAAGTAACTATCTCTTCAAGGTAGGTCTAACTAACTGACTACTTACATTGAGTAATGAACATCACTTGGTTTCACAAACAAAACACGAAGTAACTATCTCTTCACGGTAGGTCTAACTAACTGACTACTTACATATAGTAATGAACATCACTTGGTTTCACAAACAAAACACGAAGTAACTATCTCTTCACGGTAGGTCTAACTAACTGACTACTTACATATAGTAATGAACATCACTTGGTGTTACAAACATAACACGAAGTAACTATCTCTTCACGGTAGGTCTAACTAACTGACTACTTACATATAGTAATGAACATCACTTGGTGTTACAAACATAACACGAAGTAACTATCTCTTCACGGTAGGTCTAACTAACTGACTACTTACATTGAGTAATGAACATCACTTGGTGTCACTAACAAAACACGAAGTAACTATCTCTTCAAGGTAGGTCTAACTAACTGACTACTTACATTGAGTAATGAACATCACTTGGTGTCTCTAACAAAACACGAAGTAACTATCTCTTCACGGTAGGTCTAACTAACTGACTACTTACATTGAGTAATGAACATCACTTGGTGTCACTAACAAAACACGAAGTAACTATCTCTTCAAGGTAGGTCTAACTAACTGACTACTTACATTGAGTAATGAACATCACTTGGTGCCACAACCATAAATCAAAGTAACTATCTCTTCACGGTAGGTCTAACTAACTGACTACTTACATTGAGTAATGAACATCACTTGGTGTCACTAACAAAATACGAAGTAACTATCTCTTCAAGGTAGGTCTAACTAACTGACTACTTACATTGAGTAATGAACATCACTTGGTGTCACAAACATAACATGAAGTAACTATCTCTTCACGGTAGGTCTAACTAACTGACTACTTACATTGAGTAATGAATATCACTTGGTGTCACAAACAAAACACGAAGTAACTATCTCTTCACGGTAGGTCTAACTAACTGACTACTTACATTGAGTAATGAACATCACTTGGTGTTACAAACATAACTCAAAGTAACTATCTCCTCACGGTAGGTCTAACTAACTGACTACTTACATTGAGTAATGAACATCACTTGGTGTCACAAACATAACTCAAAGTAACTATCTCTTCACGGTAGGTCTAACTAACTGACTACTTACATTGAGTAATGAACATCACTTGGTGTTTCAATCGTAACACGAAGTAACTATCTCTTCACGGTAGGTCTAACTAACTGACTACTTACATTGAGTAATGAACATCACTTGGTGTCACTAACAAAACACGAAGTAACTATCTCTTCAAGGTAGGTCTAACTAACTGACTACTTACATTGAGTAATGAACATCACTTGGTGCCACAACCATAAATCAAAGTAACTATCTCTTCACGGTAGGTCTAACTAACTGACTACTTACATTGAGTAATGAACATCACTTGGTGTCACTAACAAAATACGAAGTAACTATCTCTTCAAGGTAGGTCTAACTAACTGACTACTTACATTGAGTAATGAACATCACTTGGTGTCACAAACATAACATGAAGTAACTATCTCTTCACGGTAGGTCTAACTAACTGACTACTTACATTGAGTAATGAATATCACTTGGTGTCACAAACAAAACACGAAGTAACTATCTCTTCACGGTAGGTCTAACTAACTGACTACTTACATTGAGTAATGAACATCACTTGGTGTTACAAACATAACTCAAAGTAACTATCTCCTCACGGTAGGTCTAACTTACTGACTAATTACATTGAGTAATGAACATCACTTGGTGTCACAAACATAACTCAAAGTAACTATCTCTTCACGGTAGGTCTAACTAACTGACTACTTACATTGAGTAATGAACATCACTTGGTGTCACTAACAAAACACGAAGTAACTATCTCTTCAAGGTAGGTCTAACTAACTGACTACTTACATTGAGTAATGAACATCACTTGGTGTCACAAACATAACATGAAGTAACTATCTCTTCACGGTAGGTCTAACTAACTGACTACTTACATTGAGTAATGAATATCACTTGGTGTCACAAACAAAACACGAAGTAACTATCTCTTCACGGTAGGTCTAACTAACTGACTACTTACATTGAGTAATGAACATCACTTGGTGTTACAAACATAACTCAAAGTAACTATCTCCTCACGGTAGGTCTAACTTACTGACTAATTACATTGAGTAATGAACATCACTTGGTGTCACAAACATAACTCAAAGTAACTATCTCTTCACGGTAGGTCTAACTAACTGACTACTTACATTGAGTAATGAACATCACTTGGTGTCACAAACATAACACGAAGTAACTATCTCTTCACGGTAGGTCTAACTAACTGACTACTTACATTGAGTAATGAACATCACTTGGTGTCACAAACAAAACACGAAGTAACTATCTCTTCACGGTAGGTCTAACTAACTGACTACTTACATTGAGTAATGAACATCACTTGGTGTCACAAACAAAACACGAAGTAACTATCTCTTCACGGTAGGTCTAACTAACTGACTACATTGAGTAATGAACATCACTTGGTGTCACAAACATAACACGAAGTAACTATCTCTTCACGGTAGGTCTAACTAACTGACTACTTACATTGAGTAATGAACATCACTTGGTTTCACAAACAAAACACGAAGTAACTATCTCTTCACGGTAGGTCTAACTAACTGACTACTTACATATAGTAATGAACATCACTTAGTGTCACAAACATAACACGAAGTAACTATCTCTTCACGGTAGGTCTAACTAACTGACTACTTACATTGAGTAATGAACATCACTTGGTGTCACAAACATAACTCAAAGTAACTATCTCTTCACGGTAGGTCTAACTAACTGACTACTTACATTGAGTAATGAACATCACTTGGTGTTACTAACATAACACGAAGTAACTATCTCTTCACGGTAGGTCTAACTAACTGACTACATTGAGTAATGAACATCACTTGGTGTTACTAACATAACACGAAGTAACTATCTCTTCACGGTAGGTCTAACTAACTGACTACATTGAGTAATGAAAACCAGACAGACTAATGGACACATGATTTATGTTAATTTTAAACATTGAGCATAAAACATTTATAGGTGCACAATTAAATAGGACCTTAAAGATTACAACTTTGAAGGATATGTAAATTTCACACTTTGTGCTTTAACAAGCAGCGTCTGACTGTAAGTGATACCAATAATTTAGTCATATCAGCAAACTAATAGGCGATGATTAATTAAATAAGAAGTTAATTTGAAGATTAAGACCAATAGTGCAAAGACTTTTAATGAAAGCGATAAAATTAGTAGCGCTAACGAAGGAATTGTTCTTGATTGTGCTAACGGTGACTCTAAACAATTAAAATCCTAATTAGCAATCTGTATTTTTTAAATGGCTTAATTATGTAGTTCTGGTACTTCTAAACGGCATTCCAAAGACTAAACGTTACACTCCAAGGTTGACGGGTGCAAGGATACCAACGTTATCGTGCTACTGATGTTTAAAACATTATTTGATTTAACACCTCGTTCAAATGTCACGGGTTGGAAGAGGTGATTGTTTAGTAAGTAGTGTGGCACAGGCGTGTTGGCCACGCGTGCAAACCTAACTCAACACAGGTCTCTTGGCAGGATCCCCACAACAGCTGGCCTTGAACCACCTCCAGTCGCCTTCCTGAACAATATTGCCAACACAGTTATTTTGTTCTAATTGCAATAAAATATATTAAAACTTGTAACGTAAAGCTAAACAAGAAATCTATCGTGTATTTAATCTGAGATAGGTCTATTAGTTTCTTAATAAACTCGTGCACATAATATATCTAACTGTTTTGTTATAAACTGCCGAGATAAGTATCGCACCAGACAGCTTCGATCTTGTTTGTTGTAGTAAATAAATTGATCATTATTAATGTATATAAGTGAAATAACCAGATTGTTTAGTTGATTAAGAACTTATATAAATGAAGGATTTATTATAGATTTATTATAGAATCTTAATCAAAACTTCAATTATCTTTTTATAAATGGCACTATTATATTTTAAAATAAATATTTTAGAAATTAAAAAATAATTTAGATTAGTAATAATTAATTCATATGGTGTGATACACACGTAAGGCTGATTAAGGGGCGTCTTTATCTTCAATCTTGATCATCATGTATATGTAAATTATGTTGATTTGAATACTCTAAATATGTGGACATTCAAGTAAATTTATGCAGTGGTAATGGTTAAATTTGTTGTTGCGAAAATTATAAAATATCTGCATGTTATTATTAGATATTATTAGTTATTAATGCTTTTTTGTAATTGGCTGTAAAGCTGTAACGAAGCATTGTAAAAATAAATAAATAAATAAATAAATATGCATAGTCTCAAAGCTGAAGAAACAGAGGTCGCTTTCTTATAACCGCAGCGAACGCTTCAGTGGCCTTTATGAATAAATTATAACTAATATAAATTTTCATACATATGCAGTAATAATTAAAAATGCATCTCTGATGATTTGCGGGAATAAGGGAGTGACTGATAAGGTGCTGACCCTGCCATCGCACGATAAACAGGAGAACTAACAACTCGACACATGTTCAGGGCAATATTGGATGTAACCCCTGTTTAATTCCTCTCTATGGTATGGTTAATTCTTGGATTACGTTCGTTAAGAAATTCACGAATGGAAGGGATTAGTTTTAGGGAAGCAAGATTTAATTTGTAAGTTATCTATGTTACTTAATTTTTATATTTTATCTCGTTACTTTTGGTTTCTATTATCATTGATTATATAAACCTACAATAGATAAACTATCTAATAGGAATATTTGTGGCAGTAATTTTTTTTAGTTTGTGTGGCTCACAACCACAGCTGGTTTTAACTGCATTACATTTACATGGAACTACACTAGCGCTCCACAAAGGACCACAAAAACAGCTGATATTTTGAGACTCAGCTGGTTTTAACTGCATTACATTTACATGGAACTACATAAGCGCTCCATAATGGACCACAAAAACAGCTGATATTTTGAGACTCAGCTGGTTTTAACCGCATTATATTTACATGGAACTACATTAGCGCTCCACAATGGACCACAAAAACAGCTGATATTTTGAGACTCAGCTGGTTTTAACTGCATTACATTTACATGGAACTACATAAGCGCTCCATAATGGACCACAAAAACAGCTGATATTTTGAGACCCAAAATTTAACATTGGATGGGAAATCTATTCGTGTTTAAAATCAATGCTGTTATTTATTTTACTTGGTGAATCTTAGTCACGCAATGACATCACTCTTTACTACGCTACGTATATTGAATTTATTTTTACTGGCAATTGTTTGAAGACAGTACATGGATGAACAGTTCTTTTATATCTGCATATATTGATTGACATATTATTATATTAAACATGGACCCAATAATAGATACTCCAGGAAAATAGTTGTGCTATAAGTTATAAGGTTTGACGATATAATCTCTAGTTGCATTTGATACAGCTTTGTCAATGGGATTATTTTACCATCTTCATTTACAAACTAAGAAAATGCAAATAATGGGTAACTCTTTTTTTTCTTTTTCAAAAATTGTATTTTGTTGTTGTAATTTTTATAATAAAAATCGAACATGTTTCATGCAAACTTACTATTACGATTATGTTTAATTAAGTTGATTTATTGAACGTAATTAAGCTTACATTATACTACAAATGCCGAAATGTATTGAAATTAATTAAAAATCCAGGTATTTGACATCAAGTGCATGCGGTTCTGCGCCAAATTAGTTTTAATTACCCTTGGATAAAGTGACAACGAGCTTTACATATTTGTTTTATATTAATTTCAGCTCAAAACACAAAAAATAAACTGTATATTTTTAATGTCTGCGTTTACGTCGCAATTTATCTACTCGACTTTTGTTATTTCAGCTACGAGTCTTATCAGTTAATTGAGGGGTAAATGTCAAAAGTTCATTATAAGTTCACTCTAAGTTATCAAAATACAGCTTTGCCTCTGAAGTTACAATCCAGCATGTTACGCCATAATTTTCTGTTACCGATTCAACACAATGTTTGGCAGACGTTTTGTATACACTCAAAAACGATGGTTTTAGGCAGACGTTTGATGGTTCAAAACCTAACAGTTTTTTGAGAAACTGTGATCAGTTAGTCAAAGGTATTTGGCTTTTATATTTATAGATAATGAACGTGTGGATCAGTATACTAAAATCATAATATAAATGTTGTAATACTACAATTTAGATTTTGTATGCCAGCTGTATTTCCGCAAGCGCTGTATAAGGTGTATTGGGAATCTTCATCGTATCCAATTTTGTATGCCAGCTGTATTTCCGCAAGCGCTGTAAAAGGTGTATTGGGAATCTTCGTCGTATCCAATCTTGTATGCCAGCTAAATTTTCGCAAGTGCTGTATAAGGTGTATTGGGAATCTTCATCGTATCCAATTTTGTATGCCAGCTGTATTTCCGCAAGCGCTGTAAAAGGTGTATTGAGAATCTTCGTCGTATCCAATTTTGTAAGCCAGCTAAATTTCCGTAAGTGCTGTAAAAGGTGTATTGGGAATCTTCGTCGTATCCAATTTTGTATGCCAGCTGTATTTCCGCAAGCGCTGTACAAGGTGTATTGGGAATCTTCGTCGTATCCAATCTTGTATGCCAGCTAAATTTTCGCAAGTGCTGTATAAGGTGTATTGGGAATCTTTATCGTATCAAATGTTGTATGCCAGCTGTATTTCCGCAAGCGCTGTAAATGGTGTATTGGGAATCTTCATCGTATCCAATTTTGTATGCCAGATGTATTTCCGCAAGCGCTGTACAAGGTGTATTGGGAATCTTCGTCGTATCCAATCTTGTATGCCAGCTAAATTTTCGCAAGTGCTGTATAAGGTGTATTGGGAATCTTTATCGTATCAAATGTTGTATGCCAGCTGTATTTCCGCAAGCGCTGTAAAAGTTGTATTGGGAATCTTCATCGTATCCAATTTTGTATGCCAGATGTATTTCCGCAAGCGCTGTACAAGGTGTATTGGGAATCTTCGTCGTATCCAATTTTGTATGCCAGCAAAATTTTCGCAAGTGCTGTATAAGGTGTATTGGGAATCTTTATCGTATCAAATGTTGTATGCCAGCTGTATTTCCGCAAGCGCTGTAAAAGGTGTATTGGGAATCTTCATCGTATCCAATTTTGTATGCCAGATGTATTTCCGCAAACGCTGTACAAGGTGTATTGGGAATATTCATCGTATCCAATTTTGTATGACAGATGTATTTCCGCAAACGCTGTACAAGGTGTATTGGGAATCTTCATCGTATCCAATTTTGTATCTTCTTGAGGGTGGCCGTTACTCTCCGCGAAAAAAGCCAAAACATAGGTTTATATTTAACCATTCGTAAAATTATAATAATAATAATTTATTTCCATCAATATACAACATGGTTAAAAATGTTTGTATATTTATTAGTAGCTAGTTTTTGTTGTTAGTATATAAATTACAAAATATAAAGAAAAACACACAGTTCAGTCTACATTTAGGACAACTAAAAAACTAAGCTCGACTGCTACCTGCAGCGTATACACATAGTAAAGAGAAAATATAAGATTTGTGACTAAGAATATACATGGATACAATATGTAGATAAATGAACTGAATGTAACACAAACATAACACTTACTTAAATACACTGGCAATCTTAGAAACAACAGATAAGTTTTCACTTAAAATTAAAATATAAAGAAGAAAATTAATCAAATCTTGACAGCTATTACAAGGCACGATATATAAAATGTTATAACATTTGATGGAAATTGTACTACTGAATTGTGGTTGTTATATAAACTTAAAATATTTATAATTGAATATATATCAAGCAATTTTAAAATCCAAATTTTGAATTTATTGATAACGTTTTTTGTAGACTTACAGATTTTTACTTCAAAAGGTAGTTTGTTAAAGTAAAAGGACCTAAATATGTAAAGGAATGTTTAAACAGCGATTTATAAATTTTAGGAATTTTAAATATAATTCTAACGGAACTTTTTTTGTTGTGGAATAAGTTCTCATTTTCAGAATTTAAAAGAAATTTAATAATAATCGACTCGTAACACTTCAAGTGTCATTTGAAAGGTGAGGACTTATTTTGATGCACCATAAATTGGTTATTTTGTAAAAAATTGAGTATTTTTTATACTTTTTTCACGTTTATATGTGATTCTTTACGTGTCATTCTTTTGATGATTTTACATACAAAAACTCATATAATATCAACATAAAAGGTGGACTAGAATTGACCTTTACAAAGTGCTCACTGTAACTCATAATAATGATAAACACGAACTGTACACTTGACATACAGGGTGTTTCTTTTAAAATGCAATCCATGATTTGAAATGGGTTTAATTTCAATATAATTAACAATAGGCCTTCATATAGTTAATACAATGGGTTAGGATTCTGTTCGAAAGCATCTTGACACAAACGATTTTATTTTTAAACATTCCTACACAGTAAACACTCTCTGATCTTTGCTCAAAACCACGTTTCTAACCTCAACTTAATGAAATTGCACGAAACCCAATTAAAGTGAACAAAACTGCAACAATGTAAATCAGCTGTTGGCCAAGGAAGGAGAGGAACCAGAGCTACCAACCTATGAACTTGTAATTGTCTTAAACCTTCGTTTTTTGTACTTGTAAAGAGGGTTTCGTTTTAAAAGAAACGCCCTGTAAAAAAGCGTATTTTGGTCCGCTGGCGGTAAGATTTTATTGTATGTCTGCTATATAGGGCTGTCGACTTCCCGTCAGCAAGAAACACATAAAATAACTATAGTTTGAGGATGTGTTACTTTCCACAACACTAAAAGGCTCCAACAAGTGGGTGGTGAGCAGGTGGGAGTATGATACTTTTACCATGCCTCAGCAGTCAGCATTCTCCGGACAGCTGTCCTAGACGGTGTGCTGTTCTGGTCGCTGAACAAGCACGCATGATGTCTCTGCCTGCTGAGGGGTTATATCTACCACTCAACTGTGACTTCCATCAATTACCTCGCAACTATTACTTGACTTTCCATCAGCCATTCAGGTACAAAATAATTTCTGTATGGCTACTAGTATGAGTTATAGTAACTGACAGACAGTAGTGACAGAGGTTTATATAAGTTACAAATATATAAATTATACCCAACTACTCAATCTAACTAAGGTTATTTGGAAAAGTTACATTTAAATTAAGTACTGCTATAACAATTAAAACTAACCCGTTATGCGTAATGCTTGGTTGTAGCTGCACGATGTTCCACAATCTGAACCATCTAAATAACTGCCATAAGTTATGTTAGAGTTAGACAATAGTGAAAGTTCCAAACTACACTTGTCATTGGCAAGGCTTTTATGGTGTAGTTATTACTATATATGGCCTCTATAGACTTTTTGTGTACTGCGAACTTCTAAAGGTTTCAAACCCAAGTACTATAGCTCTGTGGATTACAACAAAATAAATTTTCCATTATTTCTTAAATTTGTTTTGCTGTTAAAATCACATTATTTCCTTTACATTAATGGCTGGGCATTGACTGCATAACAGCATGTAAAAAATTTGCTTTTGAACAACCTTTTCTGTTGTTTGGTGTTCCGCTTAGGGTCGGTTTCTTTCCTCAGGATTTAGGAAAGTTTTAGACTCCTAACTTTATAAAATGGCCTCTTGAGTTAGGGTTCTATCCAGTCCAGGATTCAAAAAAAGTCTGGGGTTTCACTGGCGTCCAGTTTAAAATACTACGTTGTGTTTAAGATGACTATAAACGAATGGCTTATTGACACTCCAATTTCTTATTTATTCGTTTTATACTTGGAGTCTTTTGCAATTGTCGATCGGAACTCGATCATTTAAATTCGACCAGGCTTTAAAAAAGTTTTTACTTCTTAAATGCTAATGATATACAATGATATTATGTAACATTTTAAAATATTTTAAATTTAATTTAAAAAATCAAAATATAAAATTTCTTAAAATTTCAACGGAGATAATATTTGTCTGGAATTTAATGAATAGTTGTTAACTAAGTCCAATCTTAGTATGTGATATTTTTTATAGTTAATGAACCCCGTTTCCCCAGTAAATTCGCATAAAAAATCTAGTATACAATGAAGCCATTTGTGCCTTTATAGGATATACATTTTAAATAACATTTTAGAATAACTATACTTAAAGAATATTACTAAAACTAATGTAAATTTAATATAATAATTTTGTTTTTTATAACGCAGAATATACTTAAAGAATATTATCATAACTAATGTAAATATAATATAGGTTCATTATTTCGTTTTTTATAATGCAGAATATTCCGATATTTTTGGTTAAACTTTATTTTATGCCAAATATGACGCAAGTTAGATTCACATTAAAAAAAATACAATAGTAGGAAATATGTATTGTATATGGTAAAGCATAAATTACTACTATATACCAACCTTGAATATAGTATAGAATCACCTTGAATTCTATAGAAACTATAGAAAAACTATTGAAAACTATAGAATTAAACTCTTAAGGAGACATCACCTTTCGAGAATAGAGATCACTCATTCATCATTCATGCATGCATGATCTCATCCAGTCATCCAATCGACAACACCCAAGGCACGACCCAGAACGGATTGGAGGTTGAACAATCTCCACCTTTCTGAAGAATGGAGACACCTATCTGGATGTTAACTAATTTACAAAAATTTCTCTATAATAATAGATAGCCTGCTGAAATTATTTATGTCATTTAGCTACTATTTTAACTGAAGACTCCTACTTTATGACTATAAAAAAAGCACATCAAAATTATAACATAGAAAATAGTTTTTTTTTTTTTTATTTTGGAAGAACCATGTTATGCATAAACTCCGGCTTCAAAGCATTTATTCTGTAGAAAGTGGAATTGGTTCAATCTTATAACATGATTTTATTGAAATTTTACACAGTAGTCAATTCTGATAGTGCACACCACATATAAGAAACAACATTTTAAATAGTGAGCGACTTACATTTAAATTTCCCCCCATTTTCAATCGCGTACAAGTGGGTTGTAGAAAGACTTTATTTGTACCCGAAATCTAATGGTAAAAGTTTAGTTTGCATAAAATATTTATCACATGTTGAAAAAAGGTAAGAAATTAAGTCCACAACAAATTAAACAAGTTTCTACAGTTAGAAAAGCTTATTATTTACCAAATTGCAGTCATCAGTAACTGACTCATTGTCGCACATTACAGTCAGCCGAGGTCGACCAGCTTGTAATCTTCAGTGAAATACTCATGTATACACGCATTACAGTCAAAGTAGCCGACCAGCTTGTAGTTGTCAGTGTACTACTATCATTACTGTCAGCTGTAGTCGATCAGCCTGTAGTCTTTAGTGACAGACTCATGTGTACTCTCATTACAGTCAGCTGTGGTCGATCAGCCTGTAGTCTTTAGGGACAGACTCATGTGTACTCTCATTTCAGTCAGCTGTGGTCGATCAGCCTGTAGTTTTTAGGGACAGACTCATGTGTGCTCTCATTACAGTCAGCTGTGGTCGATCAGCCTGTAGTCTTTAGTGACAGACTCATGTGTACTCTCATTACAGTCAGCTCTATTCGATCAACCTGTAGTCTTTAGTGACAAACTCATGTATTCTCTCATTACAGTCAGCTGTAGTCGATCAGCCTATATAGTCTTTAGTGACAGACTCATGTGTACTCTCATTACAGTCAGCTCTATTTGATCAACCTGTAGTCTTTAGTGACAAACTCATGTATTCTCTAATTACAGTCAGCTGTAGTCGATCAGCCTATATAGTCTTTAGTGACAGACTCATGTGTACTCTCATTACAGTCAGCTCTATTCGATCAACCTGTAGTATTTAGTGACAAACTCAAGTGTACTCTCATTACAGTCAGCTCATGTTTCGATTTCCCTATCTTTTTTCGCTTCTAGGCCTATAGATGCGCATTCACTGTCATTACAGTCAGCTGGGGCGACCACGTGCGAGGAACTCCGGTGTCAGACATCGACAAACAAACAACATGTCTGTCGATCTGCCCATCCTGCTTCTGATTAATTATGTCTGTTTGCATTAGCGTTTTGCTTCAGTGGTCGATGACAGTTATTTGTAGTGTTTAGTCATCGACATCCTGTGGTTTCGATGGTTATAGATTTGCTTTCAATGTCATAACTACAGCTCAAAGCCTGTGCCGTACATTTTCATATTTAGAGATAAATTTAATGTAATTTGACAAAAATTCACGAGCTGGTACATTTTCATATTTAGAGATAAATTTAATGTAATTTGACAAAAATTCACGAGCTGGTACATTTTCATATTTAGAGATAAATTTAATGTAATTTGACAAAAATTCACGTGCTGAGTGAAAAAGCTTTTTACCCCTTTAACTTCATAGTAAGTGTTTGATATATTTTCTAATGCATAGAATATCGATAATCCCCCCTCCATATATCCATCCTACTACAAATACCAAAACATTTTACATTTACTTGGGCTATTTTTAGCTACAACGAAGGTAATTATTTATTAATATTTACTATTTGTATGTTAGACTGGAATTTTGTGGGCTTTAGACGTTAGATTCCCGTTAACGGCCAAGTCTTTTCACGTTGAAATAATTTTTGAGGAATGATAACTATTACTACGAATAATTTGTGTATAATCCTAGATACACAAATAAGTAAGTTGCATAGTAGAAAAAGCGTGCATGTAATCTTAAATGAGAAATTGTTATCAGCCAATTGCTAAATTTAATCAAAATTAGCTCATTTATTTAGTATTGAACAATATGTGGGTAAAATGTTCATTCGTAGATTCTTTTCTTTTTGTATGATCTTGAAACTATTATTGTTGGAGACATTCAGTATCAACTATTGCTACATTTAAAATATTTAAAAAAAATGTTTATTCCAATTACTGAACAGATAAATATACAAAACAATTATGAATTTATTCAAACTGATTGGCATCTAATTATACACAGTACAATAAAAAAACTGAACAAAATTGGGAAAATTCCAAATAATTAATGCAAACAACATATTAATTCTAAGTAAAGTTCTATAGTCCTTCCTTTTCCACTGGGACAGGAACCTTCTTCTCTACGATAACTGGGTAGGGCTTCTCCACGGGGTAGGGTACAGGCTTCTCTATTGGAACCTGAACGGGATAAGGAACTTTCTTCTCCACTGGATAAGGGACATGTTTCACCACGTGAACTGGATAGGGAGCAGGCTTCTCTACAGGAACTTTAACTGGGACTGGGATGTGTTTCTCGACAGGGTAAGGTACCTTCTTTTCTATGTAAACTGGGTAGGGTTTGGGGATGTGAACTGGAACCGGCTTATCCACGTGGACCTTCACAGGGTACAGGATCTTCTTCTCGACTGGGTAAGGCGCTGGGATGTACTGCTTCACTGGATAGTGGACGGTCTTCACCACGTGTACTGGGTAGGGCTTGGGCACATGGATTGGGACTGGCCTGTCGACGGGTACCTTCACAGGATACGGCACTTCCTTCTCTACGGGAACCGGATACGGCACCTTCACCTCCTTGTGGATCGTTATGGATTTGATCTCCTTTCCTCCGTAGCTGCTCCCTCCTGAGTATTCATGAACTCCATATTCACTTCCACCTCCAAAGTCACTCCCTCCATAGCCGTGGCCACTTAAGTCCCATCCAACATCACCCAGGTCGTAAAGTCCCCTCTTGTTGTGGTTCTTCTCGTCCCTCTTGTTATACCCTTCATTGACCTCCTCGGCGTACACTACAGCCACCACTAGAAGGACTATCGGGATCCTCATGTTGGCTGCTTTGCTGCTCTGATCACTGTACTCCTGCTGCTTGTGTCTCGCTCGGGTTTTATACTTACAAATCATCATTAACTTACATAACGCATGTTTCCAGGTCGTTCATAACAGAAATCACGCACAGTGTGTCCGGAGTATGTAACATCAAACACTAAGGATGTGAAAAGACATTCTGTGTTTTATTGTCTTGAACATTACACACTGTAAGTAGTAATGTTACATTACATTAGAACATTACACACCATCGTTAAGACTACTCTAAGAAAATAGGAGCTATTTTATATATATATATATATATATATATATATATATATATATATATATAATTGTTGTTTTACATAATTAATGTCTAGTATAAAATTGTATTTACAATTGATTAGAAGAAGAGAAGGTGGATTCCCGTAAACTAAGAGAAACCTATCAATAATCTTATAATACAGTGGTTTTTCCTACAAACATTGGGTGAAATAGTTAGATTTTCTAAATTAAATAGAAAATGAAGGAGTTAAGCAAAACAAAATAAGACGTACTTACTTAATATTCTTCTTTTTTTGTGTTTGTAAGGAAGTACGGCGTTTTCATTTTAGAACATTGATGAGTTTGAATGTTTGTATACATGTATTTGCATATTGGTAGCTTTAAAAAAACTTTCCTCCTTTTTTTCTTTTTAGTTCAATGCCTGGATTATAAATTATTCGTTTCTCCCCACACGGTATGCTATCTTTATGTCCCTTTAAAAATATGTTGTTCCCTTAATCAACTGTGAGTTTAACCTTTTAGAAGTGCCGTACGTTATGCTGTTTTACAACTTGTCCGAGGGATAAACAATCACACCATAACGAATCTCCATGGTAACGGGTCGAAAGTTGTCTCCAGGCGGTACAAGCCTCAGTTAGCCCATTTTGGCCTGATACGCCCGGAGTAAAATTTCCACAGAGGAGCGACATAAACGTCCGTTACTAACATTTGGAGTTTCGTTTGATTTGCTTCAATATTAATTTGGTTTTATGTACTTTTACAAATTTCCTAAAGAAAAATCTGAAACCAGTATATTGAAAGTATCAGAAAGTTCCATTAATTTTTATGATGTTATGTATACTGTAGAAGTAAACGTCAAAAAACACAAATATATTACAATACAAGCACAAAATACACAAATATTATGGTGATCGATTTCGGCGAACCACGCTCACCTTCTTCAGATCTGAGGGATTCACAAAAGAATGGAAAGTTGTATTTAACAACTCAATTTATGACAAAATAATATAATAAAATAATAATACATAACAACAATCACTTGTACTGTTACGTAACAACACGTATTATGCTAATTAAAAACTAATATTATGTAATCAAGAGAACCAGTCTTTGTCAGAAATAAATAATTCTAACCTTTTTAATTATTATTATTTTATAATAACTAAAAAGGAAAGTTTATTCATTATTATTATTATTTATTTGTATATTATTATTATTTTTATTATCTAAAATATAATGATAGGCTTTTCATCAAATGTAAATGGTTTAAGAATGATATTCCTTACAGTAATGGAAAAACGATTGAAACACTAAAAGTCTTATGTTTTTTGAAACTGAGCATTTTATTTCATTTATTTAAATTAATTTAATCGTAAGGCGCCAATCGTCAAGATATGAGCGAATATGGATTTCGAATGAGTGTATGGATTTCGGCTGATCCTTTTCAACATTTGTTACTATTCTGGCTGGGATCGAACTGAGAACCTTTATCCTATGACCAATACGCGACCGACCAACTATAGATTTTTGTCTATACCGTATAACTTTAACTATAGCATGCGTTATCATCTATTAAATTACAGCTAGATTCCAAATTAAGGCTGCTTTTCGGTAAAATCGGGACTAGAGCAAAGAATACAAGTGAAGTGGAGCGAAGCCGTGCACCCAGCAATGGTAGTGCAGCCGTTGACAATGTGTCTCAATGAATACTCTGACATAAATCACCAGTGGGATGCCCACATCCAGCAATTGAGTGGGTTATATGGACCGATGTGTGGAATGTGTGTCTGTCCACGCCTTGTCACGCCGGCCATCTGGGAACAGTGTCAAGTGGTAAATTGTCATTTCGACACTTGTCATTTTACAAAAATTGTAATTTTATCAGAAACAAAAGTTTTTAACTGCAGTACAACCTTGTTTGGTTTCTGACATCCTAAAAAAACTGCAAAATTATTTTTAAGACTTTTGGGCAGAAATAAATAATACGGCATTTTAGCTTTAACAAAAATATATTCCCACTATCCATCGCTGATCGTTCTTAACATTTCTCAAAAAATTTAATTTTGATTAGGCTTAATGGAAGTTGATAGCTTGTGCTCGCACTTCCACACCCACGATGGTAAAATCTGATTTATGATTGTCCTAAATACATGGTAATATGGAGAACATGGCAATATGAACTACTTGGTAATGTGGACTATCTATTTGGCTGTCTTTTTTTGACTAACTTTAAAATATTTACAGCATAGCCGGGAATAATATATATTTGTGGAATATTTTCTATACTTTAAAACACATTTTGATATTTCAAAAGATTTGATATCTATAATTAACATTTCTTAAAATCATAACCTTTATTAGTCCTATGGAGGTAAGTGTTAGCTTATGTGTGTACTGGCCAAACCAAAGATAGAAAAATCCAACTTGTGATTTTTCCAAAACTACGTGCTAATATGGAATACATGATAATATTAACTATTGGGTAATATGGACTACGTCGTAATATGGACCACTTGGTAATATGAACCCCTTGGTAATGTCGACTGACCGTTTGGCTGCGATGTTTTTTATTAACTTTGATATAGTTAAGTCTTATCCGGATAAATAATGTATTTGTTGAATATATTGTACACTTTAGAACACAATTTGGTATTTTAAAATATGTTTTATTTACAGTTACCTTGCGATAAATGCTCATCGCCAAACTACATTGCCAATCAAATCTCCTTAATTTGATAGTTTATTTGAACTCTTCCTGAGTCGAGCTATGTGTTTTTGATCAACAAAAATGTAATTGCATTGCAGTTATCTTATCTATTCAGTTGGCAGCTGGTCTCGATGCAAGCCTGTCTGCAAGCGCGACCTTGGCGAGAAATGCAGCTGATAACACTAATAACTACAGACTACTTATTTATTTATAGATAAGAGTATAACATAATTCGGTATTATATGACTGCTCAAAATGTAATTTGGATTGTTCGAAGGTCGAATTTATACCAATGTAGCGTCATATTAGTATCCCCCCACTCATGTTATATTTATTTGCATATGATTTACTATGTGGCCTTGGCGAATATTGGATGTTAGCCAATAATTTAATAATTACTCTTGTATATATGTGACAATTCACCTGATGGAATTGCAGTATTCATAAACATAAACATTATTCTCAGAACTTAAGACTCAAGCAGTTGCTACTGTATCGGTGTCATGAATAGAATCTACATTTTCCGGTGACAACCGCGTCAAGGTACCAGACGTTTCGCCCATGCTGTGGTGTAGCATCCTCAATGGTAACATTGAGAGCATATTATTATTTGTTTGTTATATAATGATAAATAACAATTAGTCGTATACATAATAAAAGTAGATCCAAATTTCAAAAATCATATTTTCTTTCATCATTTTTAATCAAAAAATTGTACTTTCACATATTAGCCAAAATGAAATTATAAAATAAATACTCAAATAGTAGTCCATTTGCAAATGTTTTCAAGATCTGATTTAAACTTTTCTTTGGTGTTTTTTGTTAAAGAATATAATTCTCATAATTGTAAAGTTAATTATTAGATTGAATACTTGAGACTTTATTACATTTTTAGTATAGTACATAGGTATATTATTAAGTTAATCAATCGCCTTTGGGCAAATTAAAATTTGAAATGAACTATTTTTGCGTAGCTTAATGGTAAAACTGTTTTATTTTCTGTTTTCTTTAGACACCGGTCTTGTAGATCTACTAATAGTAGATTGTGAGTTACCATGAGAGTTTGGGTAAAATAATGTAGTATTTGTTACAGACTAAACTAAGTTGAAATCTTCAAACAGAGAGTAACATTGATTAATGGTAAATGAACAGCCTCCAGTATTAGCCTAAACGGAAGCAAAAACTTATTAATATTACACGTAATTCTTGTAATTACATTTCATTATGTAAAATCCACCACATTATATCAAACCCAATGTTTATGAGCCAATAATATGAACGTTTGCTGTTCCCATTCAGATATTTTTTACTTCATTTGGCTTTTTCCTTTAGTAATCTTTAACCCTCCATCTGGGCAAGTTCGCATTTACGAACTGTTTTGGCGTTGCTAAAACGCGCAAGTTCGCAATTGCGAACTTCACGCCGCGCTTCGCTAAACAGGTCATAGAATGCGCATATGACAAGCTACGGCAATGATTTTGATCTATTCGGAAACTACGTTAAACATCGAATAATTCTTTATAACTTAATAGTCGGTTATTTTAAATCGATAATTTACAGGGCTTTGTGAAAGTAGCTATTGAATTCACGTTGTCGCCATATTGGACGCTTTGTACGATTCGTTGTTTGTTTGCACTCACAGTAAATACTTGGTTTTTCTGTTGTAATTATCCGTTATAAATCGTTGTAATAAATCCGTTATAGAGCATGTTTCTAGCTAAATTTTAAAATATAAATCAACTTTGTAATGTTTATAGAAAATTTATAAAATATTTTTCATTGTTGCTGTTACCGTGGCAACAAATTTTTAGATTTTGTATTGAATCCATTTATAAATTTATAAGACATATTGTATACTTCTAAACGTATATAATGTATATATTTTCTGAAACTAGATAAAATTTAGGATATTTTTATTATGTCACATTTAAAAATTTATTATCACAACATTGTATCCAATGGGTACCCCCACCCCCTTTTGCGACTTATGAAAAAAAATTTCCAAAGTAACGTACCATAAAAAAATCAAAAATATCTTTAGGTTAAGGTTTTATACATTATCTAGTAGCCTACATTCTTTAGATCATTTTTATACCATAAACAAGTAGTTTTATTACAATTTACTTATTTTTATGAATTTTATAAAAACATCTTACAAATTGGCCAAAAATCACGACCCAATACTGAAAAATATAGTGACCGGATCGAGGGTTAATGCAGCAAGACTTGAATTTTCATGAGATTTAGTTTGAAGAGATCGTGTCTTTGTTTATTTGATCTAGTTAGCCTGTCGGGGCAGTTGGCAAACTTGTTTGTTTGCGAAGTACGGTATTTTTGTGTTGGTTGGTGGATTGCCTGTAACCAGAGCCTGTCAAAACAAGATGCCATCGAACGCGATCATTTATCGACTCTCAGCGAGGACTGATGTCGGTAAACATCCACTGGCCAACCCAAACATCACGGCAACCGTACCACAAGGTTGGCACTTCTGGTCTGCTACAGTCTATTTGGAGCTTGCACTCGACTGTTCCTCTAACTAATAACTATTCATATATGAAATTCCAAAAATCCTATGACCCGTATAGATTACATTTGTTAATATATCTTAAAACCAAAGTAGCCTAAACCTTAGCTTCAACTATGTAATTTTTAACTAGCACAGTTATTTAAGAATTATGAAAGCGAAAAATTTATTCCCGGAAGTACAGTTAAGCTTAATCTATCCGAGGTGTCAAAATCTCCAAACATGTCAAAATAAGTGTTGTACACCTAAAGTGTACAGCTAAAGTGTTGCCTCAGTACAGCTAGACTAACACAGATTCATCACACCACCAACATGGTTGTTTGAGTTGAGGTTAGATATGTCAATATTTCCTCACCTAAAAATTAAGCTACCACGGAGTGCCCAAACCACCACCATGATTGTTTGAGGTTAGATATGTCAATATTTCTCCACCTAAAAACTAAGCTGCCACGGAGTGCCCAGACCACCACGGTTGTTTGAGGTTAGATATGTCAATATTTCCTCACCTAAAAACTAAGCTGCCACGGAGTGCCCAGACCACCACGGTTGTTTGAGGTTAGATATGTCAATATTTCTTCACCTAAGTTCAACTAAGCTGCCACGAAGTGCTCAGACCACCACGGTTGTTTGATGTTAGATATGTCAATATTTCTTCACCTAAGTTCAACTAAGCTGCCACGGAGTGCCCAGACCACCACGGTTGTTTGAGGTTAGATATGTCAATATTTCCTCACCTAAAAACTAAGCTGCCACGGAGTGCCCAGATCACCACGGTTGTTTGAGGTTAGATATGTCAATATTTCTTCACCTAAGTTCAACTAAGCTGCCACGAAGTGCTCAGACCACCACGGTTGTTTGATGTTAGATATGTCAATATTTCTTCACCTAAGTTCAACTAAGCTGCCACGAAGTGCTCAGACCACCACGGTTGTTTGAGGTTAGATATGTCAATATTTCTTCACCTAAGTTCAACTAAGCTGCCACGAAGTGATCAGACCACCATGGTGGTTTGTTGCTTACATCTATAAATACTGAAAAAAACTTACCGTAACTTGCAATTATCTAGACCAAACAGCCAATGATCTACGATAAGCGTCGACGGCTGAAATGGTTTACAAAGCCTGTTCGCCTGAAACGATGACATTTACGATTTCTCAGAGTTGATGTAGAGCCCTCTACAGCCATATTGCACGGTCGGCTGAAAGTAGAGGGCGTCTGGATATTAAATAGCAATTACCTTTAATGCACGCTGAACGAGAAATCTAGACGTCGCTCCGGACTGACCAGCAGCTACAGACACTTGCTGTACTTTTACTTAGCGTTTATCTGATGGGTGGTTTTTTTAAAATTTTTAAATAATTCTCCAAGGAAGGGATATTTTAATAAATTCAGCACGCAGGGAATGGTCCGATGTAATGTGTAAGTAAACTATTTTTGAAGGTAAGCCTAGGTCGAGTAGCACCTCATTTTAAAGGTATAACACCAGTAATAAAAGTAATCACTAGACGTGCTCTTACAAATATATTACATATTCTTATATACTCTTCCTGAACTATCACTCATATAGACCTCTGTAAGGCAAGCTCACCTTCAAGTCTCTCTCGGCTGAACACTCTTTAATAGAGCATTAGATATGTTCATTGGCCCACCTACACACCCTACACGCATGAATGTATTGGCATAGAGTGCGGAAGGAAGACAAAAGGTATTAACAAGCATTGTACACATAAATTTTATCTACTCGAAGGGATTTTCTAAATACATTTTGTGAGTAAATAACATTTAAATGTATCAAATACGTAGGACGATTCTATTCAACGAGTAACAAATAATTATTTAAATGTGTACTTACCTACACTGAAATATGTTACAAACTGATTTAGTCTTCAGGGAATATTTTTAATGTGTTCAACAAGTAACGCATATTTTATATTTTTTAAGGGCTTTAAACAATCTTTAGTGGACAGGACGTTTTCATGTAGTACTAAGGCATGTTGTCTATTTCTTCGGGGCTTTAAACAATCTTTAGTACACAGGTCGTTTTCATGTAGTACTAAGGCATGTTGTCTATTTCTTCGGGGCTTTAAACAATCTTTAGTACACAGGATGTTTTCATGTAGTACTAAGGCATGTTGTCTATTTCTTCGGGGCTTCAAACAATCTTTAGTACACAGGACGTTTTCATTTAGTACTAAGGCATGTTGTCTATTTCTTCGGAGCTTTAAATAATCTTTAGTACACAGGTCGTTTTCATTTAGTACTAAGGCATGTTGTCTATTTCTTCGGGGCTTCAAACAATCTTTAGTACACAGGACGTTTTCATTTAGTACTAAGGCATGTTGTCTATTTCTTCGGGGCTTTAAACAATCTTTAGTACACAGGTCGTTTTCATTTAGTACTAAGGCATGTTGTCTATTTCTTCGGGGCTTCAAACAATCTTTAGTACACAGGACGTTTTCATTTAGTACTAAGGCATGTTGTCTATTTCTTCGGGGCTTTAAATAATCTTTAGTACACAGGACGTTTTCATGTAGTACTAAGGCATGTTGTCTATTTCTTCGGGTTGTCTTAGTATCCAGGACGTTTTCAAGTAGTACTAAGACATGTTGTCTATTTCTTCGGGGCTTTAAACAATCTTTAGTACACAGGACGTTTTCATTTAGTTCAAGGCATGTTGTCTATTTCTTCGGGGCTTTAAACAATCTTTAGTACACAGAACGTTTTCATTTAGTACTAAGGCATGTTTTATATTTCTTCGGGGCTTTAAATAATATTTAGTACACAGGACGTTTTCATTTAGTACTAAGGCATGTTGTCTATTTCTTCGGGGCTTTAAACAATCTTTAGTACACAGGACGTTTTCATGTATTACTAAGGCATGTTTTATATTTCTTCGGGGCTTTAAACAATCTTTAGTACACAGGACGTTTTCATTTAGTACTAAGGCATGTTTTAAGCGTAGTTAATATGTATGAAATTTCAATTGTTTTTAGCATATAGTGAATTTGTAAATTTATTTATCATGCATTCGTTAGTGTATTTAAATGTCGGCGCACATATAATTTTATATATAACTGGCAAGTAAGACATAATTAAATTTTGTAATAGGCATACTTAATATGCATTTTAAGAATATCTAGTAAGTAAATCATACTATTTTAAATATGTTATTTATTCACTTATCGATAGAAATTGTTCTATTGCATTACAGTAGGCCTATTGCTATTATCCCCTCTAGCTAATAGCTATTTAAGGGGGAAATTTAAATGAATGTAATACATTTCTAATAGTATACTATAATATGAACTATAAATGTTATACTGTATTTCAATTAAAAACGTCTACAGTTACTGTGTGTGTGAATCAGGTAAGATCAAACACACTAAACTGGAGAAAAAAAAAATATCCGCATACCCACAACGTCCACCCGACAAGAACCACTTTCCTCACGCCCAAAACAAACAAAATTTGGGATAAATAATAATAATTATAATGCTATTTATTGCCTTAAAAACTCGTCAGTAAATAAATATAACCTCCTAATCTAACAATCTCTCACGGTCATACATATATTTAACGATTACAATCTGTCAGGCATGTATAACGTCAAAAATATAATTGGTAATTGATAGTTCGCATGTATGGAGTTTTCAGATCCGTTTAGCATACAAGTTTTAGATTTCAATTAGTAATTAGATAAAGTTTGTTATATACAAAGCTGGCCTGATGTGCACAAAACACAATTAACGAAACACACTTTACAAACTCATTGTGGTTCTAGTTAAAACCACCCTCGCCTGCGTCTCTGAATATGCCCCTATGTCGCAGTAAAATAGACCACTCCGTCACGGTCCTGCTACGAGGGGGCGATTATTTGGGTAGGACAGCCTAGAACTGCAGAATGGATAGCTGTGAGGGGGAGGCTTTACAGGATAAACCCATTTACTATAGGCCAATTCTCTAGGGAGGGGTTGGAACCTTTGTCCCCATTCAGAGTGACGTTGAATGGGAACTACCCCTAGGTCTATCGTCTATCGCTGATGAAGCCAGGTTTCCGATTTCCCAACCGTAGAATTTGTTGTTAGTCCAGTTTTAAAGATTTTGATAAAGTGATAATATTAAGCATTAGTTGTATTAGGATAGCCGTTTCTCAAACTGCCAAGCTACTGCTGGAAGTCGACAGCCCCAACCTGCCAAGCCACTGCTGGAAGTCGACAGCCCCAACCTGCCAAGCTACTGCTGGAAGTCGACAGCCCCAACCTG
The DNA here is from genome assembly GCA_035578905.1 of Stictocephala bisonia. Taxonomy (NCBI): domain Eukaryota; kingdom Metazoa; phylum Arthropoda; class Insecta; order Hemiptera; family Membracidae; genus Stictocephala; species Stictocephala bisonia. The sequence goes on along the minus strand of JAQJVL010000061.1, from coordinate 1,347,747 downwards.
CCAAGCCACTGCTGGAAGTCGACAGCCCCAACCTGCCAAGCTACTGCTGGAAGTCGACAGCCCCAACCTGCCAAGCTACTGCTGGAAGTCAACAGCCCCAAACTGCCAAGCTACTGCTGGAAGTCAACAGCACCAACCTGCCAAGCTACTGCTGGAAGTCAACAGCCCCAAACTGCCAAGCTACTGCTGGAAGTCGACAGCCCCAACCTGCCAAGCTACTGCTGGAAGTCGACAGCCCCAACCTGCCAAGCTACTGATGGAAGTCAACTGCCCCAAACTGCCAAGCTACTGCTGGAAATCAACAGCCCCAACCTGCCAAGCTACTGCTGGAAGTCAACAGCCCCAAACTGCCAAGCTACTGCTGGAAGTCAACTGCCCCAAACTGCCAAGCTACTGCTGGAAGTCAACAGCCCCAAACTGCCAAGCTACTGCTGGAAGTCGACAGCCCCAACCTGCCAAGCCACTGGAAGTCGACAGCCCCAACCTGCCAAGCCACTGCTGGAAGTCGACAGCCCCAACCTGCCAAGTTACTGCTGGAAGTCAACAGCCCCAAACTGCCAAGCTACTGCTGGAAGTCGACAGCCCCAACCTGCCAAGCCACTGCTGAAAGTCGACAGCCCCAACCTGCCAAGCCACTGCTGGAAGTCGACAGCCCCAACCTGCCAAGCCACTGCTAGAAGTCGACAGCCCCAACCTGCCAAGCCACTGCTGGAAGTCAACAGCCCCAACCTGCCAAGCCACTGCTGGAAGTCAGCAGCCCCAACCTGCCAAGCCACTGCTGGAAGTCAGCCCCAACCTGCCAAGCCACTGCTGGAAGTCGACAGCCCCAACCTGCCAAGCCACTGCTGGAAGTCGACAGCCCCGATTGCCAAGCCACTGCTGGAAGTCGACAGCCGCAGACAACCCCATAGTACAGACAAATAAAAGAGTTATTCCTTTTCTGTGAATATAGTAGACAATCTCAACAGCAGCGCCAAAAGAATGCAATTATTTTTCAACCGACGGTTCATATTTATTGTTATAATGAGTTATGCTAGTTAAGTGAGTATGGCAAATAACTTGTCGAGACCTTACCTTGCAACCCCCGGGATGTGTTTTTTACGTCGTATTCATTCTAAGGACGTATTGTTACATTCTTACATATGAGACGCCGACACAACGTTGTGCGTATTTTAAGGCGAATATGAATGGTTTTATGATGAGTGTGGATGAGTGTAGTCTGGTTACTAACTGAGTTCAACTATTCCTCAGAAAGGGCAATTTATTAATAGCCCAACAGCCAGGGCAACTAAGGGACCTACAGCTTTACGTGGAATCCGAACCACGTAATGCTGGTCTGATTTTCAGCTAATTGACAAGCCTGATACTCAGTTATCTCCCTCACACAACATCCGCACAATGATTACCACCCAACATGGACACCCCAGACTTCTCTAGTAGTGTCCACGCCGATAGCAACCACCAAGCGGACGCCATGTCGCTATTAAGAGGACCGAGCATCCAACCTATCGCCTACAATCTCCCAAACACTTTGTCCCCATGTAGCTGGGTTACAGCACTGCGCCACCAGTGCCGACATATACAGCAAAAAATTTAAATGTCACAAACACTCCCCTTCCTCCAGAAAATTTCCCAAATTTTCTAATCCTGAGCATACTTCTTCAGATCAGTTACATGCCAGTTACCAAGTGCTTTTCCTTTTAGATCGGCCAGAGAATATACTAAACTTGAGATTTTCCGTGTCACAACAAGTGGTCTAATAAAGCGGGGTGCCAACTTCACTGAAAAGTGTTTAGAAGCATCCGACTGAGGGTAATTTCTTTTTAGCACGAGGTTATTAACTTTAAACTCTACGTGTCTCCTCCTAAAGTTGTATCTCTTGGCATTATTCAGATGCGCTTCCTTAAGTCTGTCTGAAACTTCTTGGTGGAAAACTTTTAGCTCCTTCAATTTTCCCCATATTGCTGACCATCTTCAATATCTGGAGTATCCCCATCTTGCAGAATCTCGAAACTCGGACCGGAAATGGCAAGTTCCCTTCCAAAATTGAGGAACGCAGGAGTATGCTTTGTGGACTCATGATGAGCGGTGCGCAAGGCAAAACCAAAAACGTAGGCTAAGGAATCAAATTGCCAAAATAACCGTGCACTTTCTTATAGGCAAAGCGTAACATTCCGAGGATATAGGCTGGATTGATAATTAAATTGAATTTTCACTATACATATGCTATTGAGATAATAGTTCTAAGTGCAGCTGTATATTGAGAGTTGTCTTTAACTGGAAGGGGGGGGGGTTCTGATTCCTTTGAAATACTGTATGACTTAAAATTAAGAGTTATAAAATTGTGTATAAGGATGTGAACGTACAAATACACTCCAAGTAGACAAAGAAAATTTACATCAATAACAAAACAAGTTTTAAAATTAGACATTTCAACAATGTGTAAAGGACCCTTCTATCCATCTACTTGTTTTGACCAAATATTAAGAAAAAATTGACTAAATCCCACCATAAGATAATGTTTTGTGACCATGAAACATGATCGACTGTCATATCAATCAGAGATAGAGTCGTTGCTGAGGCAACGTCGACTGCAAGTGAAAAGTGAATTGATAACAACTTGCAGAATGTCACGTAATTCTATTGTTTAAAATATTATAAACGATAAAACCGTTTATTATGTTCTTGGTTTTATTATTTGCTCATTACTTATATTGAAGTTTCGTGTAATCACTGTAAATAGCAAATTTTATTTCCCATTGTCACGATAGATTCGCAAAACCACAACAGATTGTAGAAATATTTAGATAAGAAAGCGAAATTTATGTATACTGAGTTAACCACGGTAAAATAATTGAACAATCCTTTATTAATTGGTAAAATTGTATGAGCAGATTGAGGAGAAGGGACTTCAAAGAGTTACAGTAGTCTCAATATGTTTAATTCTAGTCCCATACACAAATATATTCAAATAATTCAGTAGCATAGTGAAAACTGCCTTTCCAACAGTAATGCTCTTGAGTTATTCTTTCGATATAAATCCACTTGTTTTGGCCAAAACTCAGGAATACATAGGTCAGACCTCGTCATGAGATTATACGATATTTTGTGACCATGAAACACATACACGGTTGGGGAAAAGTCTGGAATATATTTATTAATTTCAAAACCATTGAAATAAATGTTATGATACTTTGGAGTTATGTACATGTCCATATACCAAACATTTAGACATATTTTACTTGTTTTTCGCATCGTCAGGTGATTGCCCATGAAGGAAGTTTTACAATTTTTAAATGTAAGCCTACCTCGAGTTATATCTCAATTTAAAGGTCTTTTTTTGTAAAATACAACAGTGCAAACCTGAGGTCAAAAAGATGAACCAGTCAGAAATTACAGCCATTTAATTAAAATATTGAGATTACAATATGTTTCAAAATTAAACATATTAAGACTACTGTAACTGTTTGAAGTCCCTTAACCTCAATCTGCTCATACAATTTTACCAATTAATAAAGGATTGTTCAATTATTTTACCGTGGTTAACTCAGTATACATAAATTTCGCTTGCTTATCTAAATATGTCTACAATCTGTTGTGGTTTTGGGAAATAAAATTTGCTATTTACAGTGATTACACGAAGCGGTTTTATCGTTTATCATATTTTAAACAATAGAATTACGTGAAACTCTGCAAGTTGTTATCAATTCACTTTCCCCTTGCAGTCGACGTTGCCTTAGCAACGACTCTTTATCTCTGATTGATATGACAGTCGATCATGTTTCATGGTCACAAAACATTATCTTATGGTAGGATTTGGTCAATATTTTCTTGAGATTTGGTTAAAACAAGTAGATAGAACATAGGAGTCACCCCTATGAATGTAACTCCTGATGTTCCACCCTATCCTATCGCTGAAGGTCAAGTCCAATTACTACGAATACAACTCCTGATGATCACCCCATCCCTATGGATATGACTCCTTATGGCCCAGTCCCATTCTTACGAACACGACTTCTTGAGCTCCCTAGAAAGTTGAAGAGCTGGAAAGGTCGTAACGTCGGTCTCCAAGAGTGGCGCTCGTTGGCTTAGTGAATAAATTATTCTTACGTCTCCTCGAGTTGGTGGTGGTTCTCTAGGATTCATATTCTTTTATTGCGCAAATATTAAGTCGCTATTTTTGGCATCATATCAGTAAGTTAACATTCATAGCTACACCAAAGTCCTCGACTTCAATAAAGCCAGCCTTCCAACGTAAGCGGCGGACAAAATGCTCTCAATGGGTCTTTAAAACAAGACAGAGGTAATAAATACTTGGAAGTGAGCCTGGAAGTGAGGCGTCCCATAAAGCATGGACCACTTAAATAGTACTAATAAACTAATCTGGTTTAAGACTGCATGCCCGATGTATAAACATCACGTCTGGGGAGACTGCTAAAAATATTTCCTGACTCATACTTTCCCCGGCGGTTTATTAATCTCACATTAAAGACGTCACATGGTGATTGTTATGAACTGTGTTTGTTGAAGAGTTGTCACCATTACTAATTAAACCGCCTTGCTGGCGCTAGTTGACCCGAAATGTTGAGAACAGTTCAATTAACCCTAAAACAAGATTCAGACTGAAATAGTTCAGTGTTAAATGAAGACGTTACAGCTGTTATGAAGTCGTTTTGACATTAGTTTGTTGTTGTTAACAGTATAAAATTGTGGATTAAATACTGAGACAGTATAACACGTAAATTTATTGTTTAATATATACGTCATACGTGTATTTATCAAACTGTCTCAACTGTTATTGGATTGATAAGATTTGATATAAGCAAGTTCAAAGTTGTGTGTTTTTCTTTGGAATGATTTGTTTTGTTCATTAATGATTATCTGCTATACTATTCCTCCAAGATACATTTTCGAACAGAATGAGGTGATTCTTATGTGGTCCACAAATTCCTTTTTATTGCCGATAGGGATGGCAAAGCTATTACAGAATTAGTACCTTTTTGAGGTCGTAAGTTGGGCACCGTAACCGCCGTTCTAACTCACAAAAATGCCTTTAGATTTATATGTAGCTAATTTCACTCGAAAATGAAACGTTTAAAATCTGTCCTTTAATGCTATAAACTCATGACTTCAACAATTTCTCATGGATGCATCAGTTCCATGAGCTATGAAGCACCAGCGGTTCCGCCCATGGCTGCAAATGTTCTTCATGCTTCAAGTGTTCCTTATAGATCTTACTGTTCCTTCTAGCTCATATAGCTCCAAAATCTCATATTTCCAACTGTTTCTCATAGATCCTCTAAAGCTTCATAGTCTTAAGAGTTCTTCATAGATCCAACAATTTCTTAAAGCTTCTATAATTTCTGATAGCACCTGATAGCATCTAACAGATTCTCAAAACTTCCACAGTTCTTCCTGTCTTAAGAAGTTCCTCAAACTGTTCTTCATGGTCACATTGACTTTTGTGTTCCTTTAATCACTAAGCCATTTAAGGTGTAGGATAAGTCTAAAAGTACCGGTAGTAGGTATTGTGTTTTGCTGCAATCAACACTACTGATATGATTTGCTACAGTTATCAGATATTTATGTTGAATGCACCCTTTGCAAAATTTAATATGACTGTCGTTTTTTGTTCCAAACATAATATTTGGCATCTTGCTTACATATATCTATAAGTAATTATTATTATTATTTAAATTAATATTTATATGCTTTTCAAAACATTAGTTCGTGATATTTTATTTTTATGCAGTCTTGATTGTGGTATTTTTTTATGCAAATTATAACTATCCATATCTTGTTATGTTTAGCAGCAACAAATCAGTAACATATTTATACATGAAATGAGTATATCTGACTTGCCTCTTAATTCAATTCTGAAAAAAATCATGATCGTAAATAAAAACTTCAAATTTTAAGACTTTCTAACAAAGTAAAGAGGGTGATTGCAACAGTAAAGTAAAGGCGTACCCTGTACACTTACTGTTGACTTTAGACATTGTGTGTTGTTTTGTTTTTCTAAAGCATCTGTTTTTGGGGGGAGGAAAGAACTTTCGTTATCCACGTGTAAATTACATTCACTTGAAATATATGCATGTTCTATTCAAGAAACAGGAATTGTCTTCATTTGTACACGATAGAAGCAGTAAGCCTACAGACAAATGGCTTGTCAAGATGCTAAAACACCTCGGCAACGTGAAAGTATTCTAGCGTCCCTGTAATACATACAGCATTGACTCCACCCACGAAAGTCACGCGTTACTCCGGGGGCACAAAGCCCCACGTGACGTCACAACAAGGACTGATGAGGTCGCAGTTTCTGCCATTCAATCGCTAGCACATAATTTATGTCGCCAGGATCGTGCCCCCGACTGGCGGCGACTTGCAGTAATTCATCAACGCCGGTGCTGCTCCACTTCGGCTTAGATAAAACAACTTTGCAGCACGTTAAATACATTAAGACGTGTATTTTCATCTTTTGCTTCCGCCACTTCAAAATATCATCTGAGGAGAGTTATTTTTCATTTTTACGAGCTTTGTTGGCATTGTTGAGTTATGTCCTTAACATCTAGATTATAAAATATTCCAATTTTTTTCTATAATGTTGTCTAGCCTCACCTTGTCACTAGAGGAACCAGGAACAATAACAGCAATGTTGCCAATATATCCACAAGTGTTTGGAATTTAGCGTACTGTGACAAACGAATGTTAATATCCATTTCGACTTAAATGCTTATATTAAACATATGTCTAATTTTGTAGTATTTACTTTATATATATCAAATATCCCATAAGAAATTATTTATAGTATGTTTCACAGAGAAAAAGAAACAGAGGTCGCATTCTTGTGGCCGTAGCTAACGTCCGTAATTTGATTGCAATTAATATACATATTTATAAATCTGTATTAATAAATAACATGGTTATACTTGAAAGTTTAGAGGGGAAAAAGGGGAAAGACTGTTAATGGCGCTGGTCCTTCCATTCTATGGTGAACTGTAGAACCACCACCCCAATCTCTTGATTCTACTCTCATTCTGCGCACTGTTGGATGAGACTTCTGTGTCTTCCTCCTCTGCTATAGTGGTTGCTTGTCTATATAGAATGTAACACTTTAACAACTTTTCTCATATTCTTCGTTATATCAGCTGAAAAATCTGGCAATCAACAGAAAAAATTGCAGTATACAGCTTTCGTTGTTGTTTGAAAGTACCAGTTCAAAATGATGATTTCTTTTACATTGTCGATAAGTGGAAAACCCCAGTCTATGTACTCCTCAAAGTGATGTGGAAACTATAGTCGAATACATGGACACCATGCGCAGTCTATAGCAGACTAGCAGATACAAGTGCTGAATATGTGAAGTGGGAATACTGTACAAGGACAAGACGTGTCTTCTATTATCAAATTTTTTACGTAAGAAGGGGCATCCAATATCTTCCAATTATTATCAAGAAAGAAGGAACTGACGACTTATGTTATGCATTAGAATAGTCATAACAAACTACTCGACTTATCTATGTATCGAGAGCATGAAGTCCTTATATACCTGTTATAATACACAAGTAACATTATAGTTCATTCGAATGGCCCGGCAAACAGGTTTGAAACTGACAATTTGTATGATTAAGTGTGGTTGTATCCTGTTTCGGTGTCGGTGTGAGAAATCATATAACCATCATCAGAGACGGAAATAAGCGTGCAACAGTTGTTAGAGTTTCTTAAGATCAAGAAGACTGTAACTTCAAGTATGATGAAGATTTTGAAGTTTTTACAAACCAATTTGTTACTAGTGTAACTTTTGTTTGCACCTCTTTGCTATCATGCTCCTTCGTTCGAGTAAAACCTCTGTGATCTACAGTATGCTATCCAAATTATTACTTATCTATCGTTTTTTAACACATGTCATAATTTATTGTTTCTGTGTTGGTAGGCCTACATTTGTTTATAGTTAATCATTTATTTGATTGATTTTTGTATTTGTTTTGGTTTAACTATCGTAATTCCGCATAAGTTATTATTTGTTTTCGTTTGTTTTTTTCTCATGTTTAATAAAATTGTTATTCGGATTAGGTTTTTAGGCTTTTTATTCCTAGTTTATAATTTGTTATTTATTCAGACATGTTTAATTTTTCTTGGTTACTGCTATGTAAGTTGTTGTTGATTTTTTAACAAGTGAAACTTTTTGTATTTAAAATGCTATTTTTAAATCGACAGAGCATATATTACGTTTTTACGCTTTTATTATTAGATTTGCTTGACTAATAGTTGACCGTAACACCGACTATACTTATTGGTATTGACAATTTATACACTATGTATCTATAGCAAATACATGATTCTGAGTAAAGGAATGTATCGGTCGGTGGTTAGCTGTTTGTCATAGCTTCCACTTTTGTATGAATGTACAAGTTTACAAGTTATCTGAGATTTTTGTTAAAGATGTAAACATGAATAAGCTGTTTATAGTGACCGAGAGCTGCTGTCAGCTAACACTTGAATGCAAGTTTGATTGGTTTTATAGCCCAACTGACTGTCCGATAGTTGCCTTAAAGTGCTATATGTTAATTCTATTATTGTAGCTGACGATGAAATGAATGTTAATAAAACTGCTTTTAAGTCATGAATAATATTAATAATTACTTCCAGTTACACTGAAAAAATATATTTTCCTGGAACTCATATGAAATAGATCATTCTGGACGGTGTGTGTATTTATTTAGTGAACGTACGTATAACCATCATCAGAGACGGAAATAAGCGTGCAACAGTTGTTAGAGTTTCTTAAGATCAAGAAGACTGTAACCAACTATGATAAAGATTTTGAAGTTTTTACAAACCAATTTGTTACTAGTGTAACTTTTGTTTGCACCTCTTTGCTATCATGCTCCTTCGTTCGAGTAAAACCTCTATGTGATCTACAGTATGCTATCCAAATTATTACTTATCTATCGTTTTTTAACACATGTCATAATTTATTTATTTATTGTTTCTGTGTTGGTAGGCCTACATTTGTTTATAGTTAATCATTTATTTGATTGATTTTTGAACTGAACTGTAGCCTATATTGATTTTATTTACTTTTTTAAATTTTGTATATATATATATATATATATATATATATATATATATATATATACTACCTAAATAAGTGATATTGTTCTTGTTCATGAGAAGGATCAAAAGGGGATTATGCTAACTACAGACCTATATCTATCATAACTTAGTTTCAAAAACCTTGAAATGACTGGACTATATTCAGATAGCCCACAGTATTTAAAAATATCGGCTACATTTAAGTTGTTAGTTTAGTAGTTACTAGAGTAACCAGTAATTAGTCTTCAGCACTACCTGTGGATAAAAAACATTCAGAGTTTCAATTCTGTTCTCAAACAACATTCTTATCTCCTTAACTAACTCCTTACTGATGTGTATTACTTTCCCCCATTTTCTATCGTAAACAATTACGATTACATAATTATGTATGTGGAAGTTAAAACGAACAAAATCGTTTAAAAAATATCTGTAGAGTTTAAATAAAAGTAACGTATGAACGTATGCTTCCCATGACACCTAAAATAAATAATAAGGAATAAATGTAGCCTGTATTTACCACAACTATTCCAATAACTATTACATCAGCTGTCCTGTGACGTCAAACACATTTTTGTAACGACGAGTCCAAGGATGAATGGCTAGACCTCACCCAGCGGGAGAAGTAAAAGTGATTAATTAAATGTCATGCTAATGGATTCGTTATCAGCTAGGAGATGTGTTTATTTGCTGCTAATTGACTTGATTGAAACGTTACGGAGCGTTGAGTGATGCACTCGAGTGCAACGTTCATCTTGCACTGTCGGCGATAAGGTAGCACGCTGACCTCGATCATTGTAGGTCAACGACTCCGGGTCGTTTAGTTGGGATCACTTTCAAAAAACCACAGTATCGTTTAATGTAAAGCACCTTTGTCATGTTAATGACAAGTCCACCAGTCTACAAGTCTATCTGTCTACAAGTCTACCAGTTTACCAGTCTACCACTCTACAAGTCTACCACTCTACCAGTCTACAAGTCTACCACTCTACCAGTCTACAAGCCTACCGCTCTACAAGTCTACCAGTCTACAAGTCTACCAGTCTACCACTCTACTAGTCTACAAGTCTACAAGTATACCACTCTACCAGTCTACAAGCCTACCAGTCTACAAGTCTACCAGTCTACAAGTCTACCAGTCTAAAAGTCCACCAGTCTACAAGTCTACCAGTCTACCATTCTACAAGACTACAAGTCCACCAGTCTACAAGTCCACCAGTCTACAAGTCTTTCTTCTAGTCTACAAGTCTACCAGTCTACCACTCTACAAGTCTACAAGTCCACCAGTCTACAAGTCTACAAGTCTACCAGTCTACAAGTTCACCAGTCTACAAGTCCACCAGTCTACAAGTCTACCAGTCTACAAGTTCACCAGTCTACAAGTCCACCAGTCTACAAGCCTACCAGTCTACAAGTATACCAGTCTACTAGTCTACAAGTCAACCAGTCTACAAGTCTTCTATCAGTCTACAAGTCTACCAGTCTACAAGTATACAAGTCTACAAGTATACCAGTCTACCAGTCTACAAGTCTACCAACATATTTTAATTCGTTGTCATAATAAGCACTATTGTTCATTTTATAAACCCTCTAACTTATTCAGCTAGTCCGTTTTAAAAATATTTAAGGCATTCAGTTCTTAAACTTTGTAAATCCAAAATCCTAGCTTTTTTAAAGATTATTTTTTATAAACAAACCTGAAGCCTCTGGATAGGATATTCCTAAGATCAGATGTTTTCAGTTATTAAGTAAACAATTTAAAGTAGTTTTTAAACGTTAATTATTTTAAATGCAAAAGATTATTTTAAATTAAAAATAAAATGGCTCTTTAAAAATTATTAGCTGGACAAATTCTTTATTAAATTTATTAAATTAGCCCCATTAAAAGTAAAATATTATAAGAGGTGGTCTGACATATGATATACTATTGTTGTTATTAATATGATACAATTATAACGATAATATTTATAAATATACCATTTAATTAAATAAATAAATAAATAAAATAAGTACATAAGATTAAAATGGAATCTCTGAAGCCATCTGGGAAAAGAACCGAAGTGCTTTCAAAAACTTCAAGATATTACAAAGTCATCCAAATATGACTTAACAAAATAAAAACACTATTTTAGGATTTTTAACGCTGTGGGTGTGGCTTCCTAACATAACTAATTAGATATATTTGTCATATTACTTTACAACAAATAAACATAAAAAAACTGACAACGGTCATTCAGCTAAACGGATTGGGATCGAAGAACTGACCAATGTTATGCTTAATTTCTTTCTAAGGAAAACGTTTTTATTAAAATACACTTAGATTTTTAATTGAGTGCGTGCTGGGGAACATTCCTGTACGGGAAGATTATTTTTTAATTTAATTGAAGACGAAACACAAATTTTCAACTATAATCTAAATTATTAAGTATTTTCAGTATTTTTATTTCTCTTTACAATCCGTACTTATAATTTTATTCACTGTGTTTTAAGATCTTTTTAAGATCAAAGTGTTATAATGTTTAGTATTTACATCAAAGTGTTCATACTTAAAAAATATATTTCCAAAAAAAAAAAAAAAAAAAAAAAAAAAAAAAAAAACTGAATACGGTTTTAGCTCAATTAGTAAATTGTAGCAGTTTTACAAAAAATAAATTCTTATAGTTTTAAAATATCACACGATAAATGCTTCACACAATTATAGTGTACTAGCACTCAAATAAATCAAGCATAATCAACAAATATTTTAGTAAATTTTGGTTTTCTTAGGTTTATTCATAGAAAGATCATGTTGCACGATTGCACTAGACTGTATGATGTGTCATTTTCAGTGGAAGACACCACAACTAATAGCTCATTTTCCTTAAAACACAGTAACAGAAACAGTCGTTATTTTTTAAGTGCCCACTTCCAGAAGTTGTAATAAACGTTTACTGCTATTTAAGTTCACGATTCCGGCTAACGACTTGTTACTAATTTACGTTCCTAAAATGCACGGTTTAATAATCACATCGTAACAGTTACATTTTCATTGAAAAGCAGTTTCAGAAAATTTGTCACAGTTATTTTTTTAGCAGATTTGTTTAGTTCCACCAAACACTTTGTTCTTCTAAATTAATCAATAATTATGTATAACTAATTTACATGTGCATATATTTCTTCACAAGAATACGTTGTAAAAGTCAGTCATTATTTCCTTCAAGTACAGTTCCTAATTATTTTATTATCTTAGTTTGTTTACACATTACTTCTGTTTATTATACAATCGTAACTAACTGCTAGTCCCTTTTTGAATATTCAGAGCAATAAACTTGCAATGAAAACTACCTAATAATTTTAACTCATTGAAATATTTAAAAGGTTTATAAAATATGTAAGTGTCATTACTTCTAATTGTAAACTTACTTGTAAATTGTAAACTTAAACAATTGTAAACTAAGTTACATTTATGACGTCATGTTTATTATACTTTCGATTTATTCGTGAAACCCTCTTATCTGAGGACAGCAGCCTTGGTTACCAAACTCGATCTCAGTAGTGCTTATTGTGTATTTTATACTTATATATTGTTATAAATATATGTATTGTGACATTTTTTTGTTTAGTATTTTTACCAACACGTATTATGTTAATTTTAATCAATTAGATGCTTTACCAAATGTTATACATCATAACTAACGGTGGCCTGCCCACCTAACCAAAACGTACGACTAACATCATATTATCGTTGAAATGGTACCGTAGAAGCATGATTGCACGATGTAGGTGGACAATACACGATAGGTGAAGTAACATATCTCTTTGACTGACACCTCTGTATAAACATGAAGTATTACTCTACTCACTAATGGTGACTCTCCATATTTGACCAAATACATGTGCATGATTTGAATGATCGAACATTAATTTAATGCAAATTTACAGTTTCTTCTTATAAACAGTAGGTCTGAATCAAGGTTTAAAGTATGTCTCTTGAAGAAAGGTTTCAAGTAGGTCTCCTGAAGGAAGGTTTCATGTATGTCTCTTGAAGCAAGGTTTCAAGTATGTCTCTTGAAGCAAGGTTTCATGTATGTCTCTTGAAGCAAGATTTCATGTATGTCTCCTGAAGCAAGGTTTCAAGTATGTCTCCTGAAGCAAGGTTTCAAGTATGTCTCTTGAAGCAAGGTTTCAAGTATGTCACCTGAAGCAAGGTTTCGTGTATGTCTCTTGAAACAAGGTTTTAAAACAAATTCAACAGTAATTTTAATAATATAAAACAGTACTAATATAAATAAGGAGGTTTGTCGGAAGTTTGTTATACAGTTTCCGTCCCATATAATATGGAGTTTTTTTTATATGCAGCAGATTTATGAATTGATAGAATTATATTGTTCCCATGTCTTGTGCAGTAAGATGTCTGTGATTGAAAAATTTGAGCAAATGTAGAAGGATTTTGCTTTACAAATATAAGTGTTTGACATATATAGATGCATAGGAACGAAAGGATGTTAAATTTTGAAAAAAGAAGTTTACATGATGTCTGTAAGTTACGTTGGCAATACTACGAATTATGTTTTTTTTTTTAATTTTAAAAATTATTTGGCTATGATGGGAAGAGCCCCAGAAAATAATGCCATATAACATATGAGAGTAGACATAACCGTGTAATTAATTGTTGATTTGATTAGCGACCAAAATGTTGGATTTTCGCCAGTCTTAATTAATGTACGTTAAATACCCTCAAGAGCGATATCCTTACGACTGGTCCTTTGTAGAGAAGCCTTTTCACACTCGAACGTCCCTAACGGGAACGGTTGACCTGCCCAGTAGATCGGCCAAGACCAGGCTGACCTGACTAGAAGAAACCTCACCTATCGTATTTCGGCCATTATTTGGGTATTCAGATAGTTTCCAGCCTACTTAGCAAGAAATGAAATTCACATTGACCTCCAGTCAGACTGGAAATCTATGAACAAATCTGAAGTAACAACAATTAAATTAATTGACTTCTGATGTTGAGGTTGATAAATATTTTAACCTAGTTCCACGCTTGATGGTCGGTATATAAATATAAAATTTTAAAAATACCAAAATCAGCAATCAGAACTATATTAAAATTGAATAATGTCCGAAAAAGTAAAACAGTATAATGAAAAAAATCATTTTATAGAATTTGATATATTGAGACATTGTGTATTTATAGTATATAATCGAAACTATTCTCATAGTCAAACAAGATTAGTCTAATACGATGTTTGAAATCATCTTGTATTATAATACACATGATTTATAGAAAAACAAATTTATAAATAAAAATATACATAATACAAAGTAAAGAAAAAAAATATCTTCATATATTGAATACATTTTTGATTCTCAAAAACCACTATAATGAATATAGAAACATAAAAAAATTCAAATTAGTTGTAACAAAATATATTTTTAAAGAGCTCTCTACTAAGTTGAAGAATGTTTCGATGAAGTTAAAAAAATTGTAATAATCTATCTGTGTACATTTAAACTATAATATTTTCACGTATATTGTAGCTTAAAATACGTATAATTTGGTATGATGTTACATGATTATTTTAATAAAAAATAAACATTAAAACCAAATAAGACTGATAAACTCACCACAGCTTATAAAAAACGTTTATGTTTCGAGCCATAAAAACGTTAGCACAACTATTCTTTATAAATTCTCAATAAGTAGAAAAGGATTTAAAAATTTTTCTCAAAAAGCTAAAATAATATATATTCCGATATTGGTCAATCCGATCCTTTGTTACAATTCACCATGCGAACGAGGAAGCTTAGGGCGTTTCAACTTGACATGAGGAGTTATTTTTGAACAATGTTTCAAGCGTGCCACGAGAAGAAAAATAAGAAAACTACACCAGCGAGGTGACAGGAGCGATTGACGAGTTTGGCACAAGAAGCGTGCAGATGTGTCATCTGGCGTACTTTGAACATTACCTCAGTGTGAAGTGAAATTAATTTATTTCATGCCCTAACCTGCAAAATCACTTTCCTGTCAAGAAACGTAGATCTAGCCTACTTGGCCAAGCTTTAGGTCTCTTGCTAGCTTAGTCATTAGCACTTCTGCTTTCAGTGGGTTCGATTCTCGGGAGTTCCACATAATTTGCAAAATATCATTGTCCCATAACAACGTATAAACTCTTGAGTACTCTTATTTATTTAAATTGGAGTAGAGTTAAAAAAAGAGTCTCAGAGAAACCACTGAGGATGCCACATCACAGTATGGGCGAAACGTCTTATCTTGTAAATAATATAGATAGTACCTTGACGCGGTTGTCACCGGAAAATGTATATTCTAGCTATCCGCTTAAGCCTAAGTTCTAAGATCAGTTAAAAAACACTAAGTTAAACACTAAGTGAGGTCCAATGAAACAAAATTATTTTAAGTTCTGAGTTAATTTCAGCATTGCATCATTGACAAATTAACGTTATTAAAAACCAAATTAGCTGGCAAGTTTGTGTTCTATGACAAACGACCCCTGAGAGTGCAGTCTATCTGCGTGCATGAAGTGTCCGGTGACAAGAGCTGTAATGAGCAAACAGCTGAATTAGTTTAATACTTCACTAGACAAGCTAACCTCTCAAACAAAATGTTTTCAGAGACTTTCAAATTAAAAAAGGGCGGTTTTGAACATACTTTCTTTACTATTTGGCAACAATTCCCTTTCGCTCCCAGACATTTTTATATGAAAATTTTTAAAAAATCCCAGCCTTTTCCTCACTAGATATTTAAAAGATCGCAGGCTGATTTTATCACTTTTGTAGAGTTTTACTTTAAAATTTATAAAATAATTATTTATAGAGATATGCTGACAATCTCCTTTTTGTTATACAAAATTGCATATCATAACAAATAAATATTATGTCAAACACCAAATTAACATTTGGAAATTTACAGTCACATGTATGTTTACACAAAATTTTGAACATTTTTAGACTTTAGACAATTTTTTAAATAAAAACTACTTAGATATACACAACATCTGCTTCAAAGTTTTAAATTCAACTTACAAAGTCCACTAATAAAAAAGTTAAACAAATATTTACAAGTGAACTTTCTAGTTAAATTCCATTATGAGATATTCACTTGTTCTATGTAGTTACAACATTTACTGGCTTAAATTATATGTAAAATTGAAGATTATAAAATTTTAATCAATTTCATGTGTTTTCAATGAAGAATTTAGACATCCGGAAAATCGGTTGATGTGCTTTTGTGGCATACTACTCGTATGAACGTCCGAGTTACCGGACTTTGACGTTTTTGCGTTATACTCAGAACGTTCGATTTTCCGGACATTGGGAGTGAAAGGATTAACACTATTTTCACCCTTACTTATATAATATAAAAATCTGTTATTTCTAAGTAAAAAAAAATTGTTTGGAATAAATTTAGCCTACAACTGAGTTTAGTTTGTTGATTTTTTTTATTCCCAAAGCAACAATAATTAGATTTGTTACATAATTAGTTTTGAATTAATATTTCAACAATTAATGAAGATGTTTCAACAATACTATTTGATAAATTGACAGATTTTATCAATGTATTATTTTTTTATACTTTAAGTCCTATTTAGCCATGAATTATTCCAGTATGTTGTGCACCACAGACACCAATCGAGGATAAGTCCTGTGTCAACTTGATTTTTGCACCCATCAAGATTTTTGGTACACGAGTTGCGACAGTTACTAACATTAATGCAGATCCCCTAAACTAGTAGTGCCCGAGTTGCGACAACTATCAACCGGAGATAGCCCCAACGTACACAGAACAGAACATTTCAATTATGGCCACTCAAAAATGTCAAGAGGCGTTCAGCTTACAAGCTGTGTAATAGAAATATTCCTGTAAATTCATCTACCCTCTCGGTAGAGGGTATACCGCGGATTGTCGCTGGTGTGATTCCGGTGGACAGTTCTGATTCCAGCTATTGACGTAGCCACAGCGAAGGAAGAAACAGAAGTCGCATACGATTGTGCTCCGAATGGGAGTCAGACTCTTGGGGTGACCGAGTAGTTAGTTATCTAGTTCGCCATGCATGTGGCAGGGCCAGCACCGTTGATAGTCCTCCCATTATTCCCCTTAAAATTCTAAATGATAAACGTAGGTCTAGTAGTAATTTATTCAGATTTATTAAGATGTATTGTACCTTAGTTGTAAATCCGTTTCTAACTGCCACTGAGGCGTTCCCTGCGGCCATACGAAAGACCTGGTACGAAAGATGAATTTTTTTAGGCCTATACATTTATTACAATTTATTTTTAATCATTATAAGCATTTATCATCATCATTACTTCTTCATTTTGTTGTCTTGCGTGTCCTTGCTTATCAGTCTTAAGTAAGCTCTTGCACAGAGAAAAAAGAAATAGAGGTCGCGTTGTAAAGGCCGCATTGATACATTGCAGTTGATCACATATTTATAAATTTTTAGTAATTATGACTATTACTACAAATCCGTAGCAATTAGGGAGAATAAATGAAGGGATTGACATGTGCGGCAATCTGCATGTAAACGGCAAAAATAACTACTCGACACACATTAAGCGTAGTATTGGATGCGACCTCTGTTATTTCTTCTCTGTGGCTCTTGTTACTATTGCATTCCTAATATATAAATTTTGGCGTTTTTTATTATTAGTGAGGCATAATGGATAACAGACTTAACCGCTCGTCCATGTTAAAATAGACATCATTTAATTTATCTAGATAGATAGCAAAATGAGATTTTTGTAAACCTTAATCTTAAATGTTTCTCTCTTAAATGCAGATGTGTAAGTGAGCCAAATCACCAATTTGAACAATGAACCACCTTAATAATATATATTTATTTACAAGTACATATATTAAAATATCATATATTGAAATGAACTCGAAATATGAGTGAAGAAGACCTTCAAGCACTCAATTGGCTGAAGAAATAACAAGGAAGGAATGGCGTGATTGCGAAATCTATTGTGTTCGTTACTTCTAGTTTATCGAGTCGCTCGTTCGTCTTGTTTGAGATAACTGGGCAACTACTGAAGAATGTCGGTAATAGATTTATGGAATAGAAGTATATGGAGGAGCGAGCGCAGCGGTGTTCAATCCTATTGAAATAACACAAAAACACTTTGTTAGAATTATATCTTTTAAATATAAACGCGAACCATCCATACCTCTTTTTAAAAGCTTAAAAATTCTCCCATTAAAACATCTATTTATTTACAAAGTTTTAAAAATATTCTACGTTCGTAGTGGGAACAATGGGCCTGACCGGACGTACTATTGCACCCGAGGTGCAGCTCAAGGTCTTTTTTATCGTCCCAAAGTAAATAAAAGTATTTTCAAAAAATGTTTTGTCTTCCTAGCACCAAAGATTTTTAATACATTACCTAAAACCATAAGAGAATCTTCAAATTTAAAACAGTTTCAAAAACGAATAAAGATGTGGCTTTTGGATAGAAATAGTGTTAGTGAATTATTAGATGTTCTACATTGATTTTAGATGTTCTACATTGATTTTTATCGGTAAGCTAGATATAGTTTAACAATCATTTGATGTTCACAACTTATCACATCACGGAATTGTAATGCATTATGTTCTAGTTATGTTTTTAAATAGTGGATTAATATAGGTTAAATGGTATAATAGTGCGCTATCCTGTTTCTTATCAGTTAGGATAACGTAATCTAACAGACACACGCTGCAGAGACCCAGCCCTGCAGTACTTGTTAATTTTAGGCTGAAGTGAATTTTTCTTTGTTTTTTTTTCAAATGACTAGTCATCACAACTAGTAAAGATGACTAGTAATTCCAAACCATGTACAATATTTTGTAAATGCGTATTTTTTGTTGGAATAAATTTATTCTTATTCTTATTCTTCTTATTCTTATTAGATTGTCAGCTTCACTGTAGTAATGACAACCACCGTTACATAACATGTAAATGTGCGAGACTTACGTAGTGACTGCAAACATGACTGGCTTGCAGGTTTATGTAGTGCTTGTAAACTACAAACATGACTGGCTTACTGGTTTACGTAGTGATTGTAAACTACAAACATAATGGGCTTGCTGGTTTACGTAGTGATTGTAAACTACAAACATGACCGGCTTACTGGTTTACATAGTGATTGTAAACTACAAACATAATGGGCTTGCTGGTTTACGTAGTGATTGTAAACTACAAACACAATTGCCATGCATGTTTACGTAGTGATTGTAAACTACAAACATGACCGGCTTGCTGGTTTACGTAGTGATTGTAAACTACAAACACAATTGCCATGCATGTTTACGTAGTGATTGTAAACTACAAACATGACCGGCTTACTGGTTTACGTAGTGATTGTAAACTACAAACATAATGGGCTTGCTGGTTTACGTAGTGATTGTAAACTACAAACATGACTGGCTTGCAGGTTTACTGGTTTACGTAGTGCTTGTAAACTACAAACATAATTGCCTTGCATGTTTACGTAGTGATTGTAAACTACAAACACAATTGCCATGCATGTTTACGTAGTGATTGTAAACTACAAACATGATTGCCTTGCATGTTTACGTAGTGATTGTAAACTACAAACATAATTGCCATGCATGTTTACGTAGTGATTGTAAACTACAAACATGATTGCCTTGCATGTTTACGTAGTGATTGTAAACTACAAACATAATTGCCTTGCATGTTTACGTAGTGATTGTAAACTACAAACACAATTGCCATGCATGTTTACGTAGTGATTGTAAACTACAAACATGACCGGCTTACTGGTTTACGTAGTGATTGTAAACTACAAACATAATTGCCTTGCATGTTTACGTAGTGATTGTAAACTACAAACATAATTGCCTTGCATGTTTACGTAGTGATTGTAAACTACAAACACAATTGCCATGCATGTTTACGTAGTGATTGTAAACTACAAACATGACCGGCTTACTGGTTTACGTAGTGATTGTAAACTACAAACATGACCGGCTTACTGGTTTACGTAGTGATTGTAAACTACAAACATAATGGGCTTGCTGGTTTACGTAGTGATTGTAAACTACAAACATGACTGGCTTGCAGGTTTACTGGTTTACGTAGTGCTTGTAAACTACAAACATAATTGCCTTGCATGTTTACGTAGTGATTGTAAACTACAAACACAATTGCCATGCATGTTTACGTAGTGATTGTAAACTACAAACATGACCGGCTTACTGGTTTACGTAGTGATTGTAAACTACAAACATAATGGGCTTGCTGGTTTACGTAGTGATTGTAAACTACAAACATGACCGGCTTACTGGTTTACGTAGTGCTTGTAAACTACAAACATAATTGCCTTGCATGTTTACGTAGTGATTGTAAACTACAAACATAATGGGCTTGCTGGTTTACGTAGTGATTGTAAACTACAAACATGACCGGCTTACTGGTTTACGTAGTGCTTGTAAACTACAAACATAATTGCCTTGCATGTTTACGTAGTGATTGTAAACTACAAACACAATTGCCATGCATGTTTACGTAGTGATTGTAAACTACAAACATGACCGGCTTACTGGTTTACGTAGTGATTGTAAACTACAAACATAATGGGCTTGCTGGTTTACGTAGTGATTGTAAACTACAAACATGACTGGCTTGCTGGTTTACGTAGTGATTGTAAACTACAAACATAATGGGCTTGCTGGTTTACGTAGTGCTTGTAAACTACAAACATAATTGCCTTGCAGGTTTACGTAGTGATTGTAAACTGCAAACATGACTGGCTTGCTGGTTTACGTAGTGATTGTAAACTACAAACATGACTGGCTTACTGGCTTACTGGTTTACGTAGTGCTTGTAAACTACAAACATAATTGGCTTGCAGGTTTACATAGTGATTGTAAACTGCAAACATGACTGGCTTGCTGGTTTACGTAGTGATTGTAAACTACAAACATGACTGGCTTACTGGCTTACTGGTTTACGTAGTGCTTGTAAACTACAAACATAATTGCCTTGCAGGTTTACGTAGTGATTGTAAACTGCAAACATGACTGGCTTGCTGGTTTACGTAGTGATTGTAAACTACAAACATAATTGGCTTGCAGGTTTACATAGTGATTGTAAACTGCAAACATGACTGGCTTGCTGGTTTACGTAGTGATTGTAAACTACAAACATAATTGGCTTGCAGGTTTACATAGTGATTGTAAACTACAAACATGACCGGCTTGCTGGTTTACGTAGTGATTGTAAACTACAAACATGACCGGCTTGCTGGTTTACGTAGTGATTGTAAACTACAAACATGACCGGATTGCTGGTTTACGTAGTGATTGTAAACTACAAACATGACCGGCTTGCAGGTTTACATAGTGATTGTAAACTACAAACATGACCGGCTTGCTGGTTTACGTAGTGATTGTAAACTACAAACATGACCGGCTTGCTGGTTTACGTAGTGATTGTAAACTACAAACATAATTGGCTTGCAGGTTTACATAGTGATTGTAAACTACAAACATGACCGGCTTGCTGGTTTACGTAGTGATTGTAAACTACAAACATAACCGGCTTGCTGGTTTACATAGTGATTGTAAACTACAAACATGACCGGCTTACTGGTTTACGTAGTGATTGTAAACTACAAACATAATGGGCTTGCTGGTTTACGTAGTGCTTGTAAACTACAAACATGACCGGCTTGCTGGTTTACGTAGTGATTGTAAACTACAAACATAATGGGCTTGCAGGTTTACATAGTGATTGTAAACTACAAACATGACCGGCTTGCTGGTTTACGTAGTGATTGTAAACTACAAACATAATGGGCTTGCAGGTTTACATAGTGATTGTAAACTACAAACATGACCGGCTTGCTGGTTTACGTAGTGATTGTAAACTACAAACATGACCGGCTTGCTGGTTTACGTAGTGATTGTAAACTACAAACATAATGGGCTTGCAGGTTTACATAGTGATTGTAAACTACAAACATGACCGGCTTGCTGGTTTACGTAGTGATTGTAAACTACAAACATAATTGACTTGCAGGTTTACGTAGTGAATGTTTGTACAAGGGGCGAACTACTCTCAACCCAGAAAACTTCATCTAGAGTATGCCAAGAATTAGTTCTGTAACAAATTCCAGTACAAAGACAGGTATGTACCCTAGACTTGACACACTTGATCTACCAACCAAGCAAACACCGAGACAATACTGCATCAGTTGGCAGAATTATGATTCCTGGCCAAAGTCCTGATTGGCCTGGGTCAAAGTCATGGCCACAAATAGTGCAGTGCTGGCAACACAAGTGCATTCTTTCAGTTTTACAATCATTTCTATTAACATTTACGAACAACTTTAGTTATATTTAGCCTTGGAAAGATTGGCGGCTACCTTATAAGCACTATAACTCCTTCGCTCTGTTCTTTTCTTTATTATTAGAAATCGCGTCAATGTATATTTTCACTCCATTGTTGGTAGAACAAATATTCAATATTTATTTCAATAAGATATTATGATAAAACAATTAATTACCGAACAGTAAGAGTAATAGTTAAAGAAATCAGCTGTCCACAATTAATTGTTGTCTCTTTCCGATTATTAAATCGGTACTACTCGCAAACTCTAATACATCTGCCAATAATAGTATTATTAATTGTTACTATTATTTATTTTTAATTTGTAAAGGGAAGAAATTATCAGTAGGAATAATCACTTCGTTTATTCCTCGACCTAGTATAAATCTATAATTCTGTTGGTGCTGAACTCTCCTCTAATTTGACACTTCATGTTTTTAGTTTTGCGGTATTGTTAGCAGTTTTTATCCAAGGTGTATCTCTTTCATACTAATAAGTTAGAATAATAACTAAAAACAATAATATTAGCAACATTTTTAAAATTATTATTCAGGACCCGAACATTGCTGGCTTACATTGAAGTTACATACATTTTCATGGATTTTCAATTTTTGAGCTTTCAATCAATATTTTTTTAAACTTAAAATACAATATTTCGTTGTTCACTTATTGATTTGTGTTTGTTAAAAGTAAATATAAAGTTTTCAAACGTTCCTGTAAAGATCAATAAGATAACACTGAACTAAAGTTTATTACTTATGAACCCTGTTATTTAAAGGTTATGACAAATATCTTTTATTGCAATAATCAAATATTTAATATTTTATGGTATAGTAAAAACTATAGGTCCTATTCGTTCATTTAACTTGGACTTAAGCATTTTCATGATTCATAGGAGGGAAATGCTTAAGTCCATTAGAATGCTTAAGTCCACATTATAAACTTTACATAGACTGTATGATTTCTAATGAGAAGTTAGATTTTTTTACTTTTCATAACGGTTACAAGAGAAAGAAAAGAACGTTTTGGGGGCCTTAATTTTCGAAGCATACGAGGGTTCGGAAGTCACGTTAAGTCGTTGGTCCCCAGGTTAAGTGTTAGAGAGTGCTTCTTAGTTCTAACTTCGTCTGGTAAAACAAGACGAACTTTAACTTTAACTTTATAAATAGGGTGTGTAGGGGTTATATGTATATTATATCGTATAGTATGCTGTCAGCTATCATTTATACATTTAAAAACATTTTAAAGCTGTATATAAATATTTGGAAAAAGTCCAAAAGTCATTCATGTGATATTAATTAAAATATACAGTGATCTGTCACAAAGCCCAACTCCAACTCATCAAGCCTTTTAAGACCTGCTTCACTGATTCTGTGGGCTAGCTAATCCCTCTGTAGAAAAACGCAGGGATTTACTCTGTAACTATGTGATCCATTGTTTGGGTATACTCCCCACAATCACGTGACTTACCTAGTGTTAATCCCTATTTATATTTCCAGTAGTTACATAATCAGAGAAGGTAGTTATGGGTCCGTCAATCGTCGACTAGCCCCATACTCCACACAACTACCTGCAAGCCACGAACAGCCATAATGTAATAGGTGATACTGGCCTACATTTAACACATCTTTATCAACACCAGCTGGTTGAAGTGGCACAGCCCCAGTTGTCTGTTTGTCTGAGCCAAACACAAGCAGAACGTTGCACCATGCGTAATTTACAACTCCACATTCACGACTGTTCTGGGAGAGAACCCCAGACTACAAACCCATACGTATAGCTATGACAGTTTGGTTCTTACAGCGAGGATTGGAGAGAAAATTTAGTTCCACTAAAAAAAGTAAATAAGTTTACGAATTTACAGCAATAAATGCAGGAACGATTTTATTTGATTTTGATTTTCCCTAGTTCTGTAGTTAACCATTCAGAAAAAAGAAACAGAGACCGTAAGGAACGCTTCAATGGAACTTAAAAATAGATCACAAATAATGTAAATCTTTAAAAATCTGTATTAATAATTTCTACGTTTATCCTGGAAGATTTGGAGCGAATAAGGGGGGACTTTCAAAGTGCTGGCCCCGCCATCCGCATGGCAAACTGGAGAAAGAAGTTCTCGACACATTCAGCAATAATGGATTCAACTTCTGTTTATTTCTTCCAAGTATCAAAAAGTTAATATCCAAACTCGTGTACCTGTACGTTTTGATCTGACAGTAATTGTAGTTGTTTATCAGTAACCACGAGTGACTATGTGCGTTGTCACCCTGTAAGAAAAGTAATGCAACTGCAGTGCTGCCATGGCATATAACGGAAAAATAGTTCTACCGTAAGTTGAAGCATAATGTAGTGAACAGAATTTATACCTTTATTAATTTTAATTTTAGATTTTAATACATCATCATCATACTGTGCCGAATGGGGGACACCCGTAAACTCTTCGCGTGTCAACCTCGTCACTCACTGCGCTCATAACATCTCGTCTGGAACTCTTGACTACATTTTCATGTTATAGATGAATCAAACACTCCAGTAATTTAGTTTTTTATTTTGTAAGGCCTTTCGGTAATAATGTGTATAAATTAACAATCTTCAGACATTAACAAACTAATTTTTATTGTTTACATTTTTAATTGATTTGAAAAAACATGGTAAAATAAAATTATAACATATGGAATAATTTAAATAAGAAAAAATGTAAACATTTTATAAATTTAAAATAAGAATGTTGAGTTTTCAAATGTTCCTGGCTCATTATTAACAAGAATGTCTTTGATATTTTATATATAAGCTTTCATAAGCATCTAATTGTTCTTTATTTTGAACTTCTTTCAGTAAATTACATTTAGTAAAATTATGATTGAAATTCATGCAGTGCTTTGCCATCACTGATTTCTCTTCTTGATAATTTTTAAAATGATATTTGTGTTCTCTAAATCTTATTGAAATTTTTCTTTTGATTTGATGACCAATATTTTGTTATTGCAATTATCACATTAATTCCTAAATTCCAGACTTTTCTTCATTTTTAATTTTGTCTTTTGGATTTCCAAGTAAATATTTTATTGTGATATTATTTGAAAGGTAAATTTACATTAGTGTTTTTTTAAACTTTTTTGCATTACGTTTGAAAAAAATCCGTATGTAACGCTTCTCCTTCTTCACAACTATATGTAACACAATTTTTTTCTTTTTCGGGTAAAAGTGTTGTTCGGTTTTGTTTTTTCAATTTTCTGTCTTTTCTTATGTATCATTCTTGTAATCATTTCCCGATAGTAATTATTAAAAAAAAAAAAATACTATAATTACTGGAGTGTTTGATTCATCCATAACATTAAAATATAAATCCAGTAAAGAAAGAGCTTGAAGAATAATAATTGGTCGATAGCTTAGTTGGTTCAATCCCAGCTTCATGTGCTAAAGGTTGTCAGTTCGATCCCAATCAGAGTCAATACATTTTGAGAAGGATCAGCTGATAACCACCGGCTGTTCATTTGTCATTGGGCTATTAATTAATGACACTTTCTAAGATCTAAGGAATAGTCGGCCTTAGTTTGTAACAATGACTACATTCGCTCATCTACACTCATCACACTCAATCGAAATCCATATTCGCCCATATCTTGACGATCGGCGTCTTACGAATAAACAAATAAAAAAATAAATAAATAATAAATTTACATTGGTAGGTCATCTGTATTCTGTACTGCACATACTGATAAAAAAGTATTTAATATTTGTCAATCAGCTGTTTTTAGTTTTTAATTTAATATTAAACCTATTAAACCAAAGTGTAACAACGTATTACACTGTGATTTTAATGATTGCCAATGGTATTTTTAACATTAAGGAAAATTGCACTTTTAAGGGCTGTTTCTACAATTTATAAATAAAACGTTTAAATATACTTTGTATATATTTTTATAATAAAATGGTATAAAATCTTCTATTCCTCAAAATTGCAACTCAATAGGGCGTATATTTTTTGACGTTTCATCCCTTGTATATAGATTAGCATTAACTGCCACTTCTTTGCTCGTGTGTCAGACAAAATGAGTATAAACAAAATGTAAATGCAACATCCATTATTGTAATACTGAGTATATATTGTGCGTTTCAGCTGATATTTTTCAATAAACAATAAGAACACTAATATTATTAACATAGGCAAACTTTTAAGCCCTTTTCTATCCCCTAAGGTTATTTTCCCGATAGGTTCATCCTTGTAAGCCTAAGTGGTTTAAGATGAACTTATGTACCAAATAATATCAAGTCTTTGTGTTGTAGTTTTTGCTTTACGTTGATTATGAATTTCTCAATCAGATCACACTTTTTTACAAGTATAGGGGGGTGTACACCAGGCTAGTTTCTAGCGGCTTGCTACAAGCAGCTTGCTACATACCCTCTACTTTCCTAGTGCAAACGCCCACTTACCAGGTAAGTAGAACTGGACAGCGAATAACAATAACAAGCCTGTAGTGCCTACGAGCGGCTTGCTACAAGCAGCTTGCTACATACCCTCTACTTTCATAGTACAAGCGCCCACTTACCAGGTAAGTAGAACTGGACAGTGAATAACAATAACAAGCCTGTAGTGCCTACTAGCGGCTTGCTACAAGCAGCTTGCTACATACCCTCTACTTTCATAGTACAAGCGCCCACTTACCAGGTAAGTAGAACTGGACAGTGAATAACAATAACAAGCCTGTAGTGCCTACGAGCGGCTTGTTGACTGTCTAGGGTAGTGTAGAGTCACGTGATCACTGGCGCTTGCAACAATCCCGGTGTAAACCTCCCAAATCCACGTGCAAGTAGCTACCTGTCATTCGTAACTGCTTTTAAAGCTCGAAAGGGTCCTCCACTGTCAGTTCACTGATCACAGTGCTAGACGCACCAAGCTCTTCTCTCCTTTTTATCCAGTCTTTCACCCATACCGCTTTCTTTTTACAAAAAACTTACTTTTAATTCATCGGATAAAACTAGCAAAACTTCATCTATAACATCGCCAATTAATATTTCAATAACAGTGTCTTCATCAACATCACAAAGCTCACTACACTCAGCCATCATGAGAGAATGCCTCAATAAATCGTGTCGGTGCCTGGTATAAACACATACAAGCCGAATAGAATAACAAGCGACTTATACAAGTGGCTTGACCAAGTCGCTTGCTCTAGCTTGGTGTAAATCCCCCTTATAGATAGTCTGCCTTCCTTGTACTTTTACCACAGGACGAATCATGTCAATCAGGACATGTTTCATTATTTTACCTCGTTAGTCTACTGCAGGAAGACTCCACACAATAATGCCATTATAGTTCGTTGTTCAAACAACAATGCAAGATCGTGTTTTGATGCAGTGCTCTAACCATATTCAGATTCTCTTCTTGTCCCCAGGCATGTTGTAACTTGATGAATAACGGCTACTGGACAATGGAATTCCTCTCAATTGCCTCATACGATTATCTGCTGGCAAGCCGCCTAATGTCGAGAAATAACAGAATGCTAACGTTTTCATTGACAATATTTACATCTTTAAAAAGTCTTTCCGTATTCTAATCGCTCGCTTATTGTCATTCATGCCAGGTATGAGCCGAAGGCAGAAGGAATGATAAGGTTAATTCGTTAAAATATATAATAGTTTTTTAATTAGCATAATACGTGTTGGTACATATACAGTACAAGTAAACGTCACACAACACAAATTTATTACAATATAAGCACAAAATGCACAAATCCTTTGTGAATCCCTCTGGTCTGAGGAAGGTGAGTGTGGTTCACCGAACTTGATCACCATAATACGAGGGCGGTTCAATAAGTCCTTAGAAAATACAAGATAAGTCGCAAAAAGTATCAATATTGTTTTATTTTTATTCACTATCATCTGTTGCTTGACAACTGTGAAAGTTTCAGTTGATTTCATCAGCTGATTTCATTGTTGTCGTTGATTGAATCAGGAAAGGTTTGTTTATTTAGAATGATGGACACAAGTGAGTTTCGTGCTGTGATTAAACACTTTCATTTGAAAGGCTTAACACCGAAGGAAATCAAAGTTGAGTTGGATGCTGTTCATGGTACATCTGCTCCTGTGTTGGCAACTGTTTATAACTGGGTAAACGAGTTTAAACGTGGCCGTACATCCACAAAAGATGAACATCGTTCAGGGCGCCCAGTGGAAGTGACAACCCCAGAAATGGTTGACAAAATCCACGATATGGTTTTGAGTGATCGGCGAATCAAAGTGCGTGAAATAGTTGAAGCTACAGGCATATCACAAGGCACAGTGTTCACAATTTTTCATGAAAAATTAAATGTGAAAAACTCTGCAAGATGGGTGCTGCGCTTGCTCACAGAGGAGAATAAACGCATTCGTGTGGTTGATTCTAAGGCTGTCTTGACAGTATTACGTCGCAATCATGGTGAGTTTCTGCGTCGATACATAACTGTAGATGAAACATGGATCCACCACTACACTCCAGAGTCAAAGGAACAGTCGAAACAGTGGGTTTTTGATGACGAACGGGCTCCAAAGAAGGCAAAGACAGTGAAATCCGCCGGCAAAGTTATGGCCACAGTTTTTTGGGATGCACAAGGAGTAATCTGCATTGATTACTTGGAAAAGGGAATAACGATAACTGGAGAATATTATGCATCGTTATTGGACCGACTAAATGAAGAAATCAAGACAAAACGTCCGCACTTGAAAAAGAAAAAAGTTCTTCTGCATCAAGACAATGCACGTGTACACACCTGCGCAGTTGCCATGGCAAAAATAATGGAATTAAAGTATGAGTTGTTAACACATCCACCTTATTCACCAGATTTAGCCCCCAGTGACTTTTTCTTATTTCCAAACTTGAAAAAATGGCTTGGTGGACAAAGTTTTATGTCAAACGAAGAAGTGATTGCCCAAACGGATGCCTATTTTGAGGAATTGCCAAAATCCTACTTTTTAAATGGCTTATCCATGTTAGAGAAACGCTTATGAAGTGTATAGAGCTAAAAGGAGATTATGTTGAAAAATAAACAATAGTTTACCCGAAAAAATGTCTTTTTCTATCTTATTCTAAGGACTTATTGAACCGCCCTCGTATTTGTGCATTTTGTACTTGTATTGTAATATATTTGTGCATTTTGTGCTTATATTGTTATAAATTTGTGTTGTGTGACGTTTACTTGTACTGAAAATATATAAATATAACATGTAGTCGTTTTGGATGAGCCCTCGCCATGATATTGTGAATGAATATATATATATATATATATATATATATATATATATATATATATATATATATATATATATACATATATATATATATATATATATATATATATATACAGACAACATGAGTGACATTGTAAACCAACAATACACTAACATTGTTGTTAAATAGCATATATTGCGCAACAATTAGCAAAACTAATCAATTATTTTATAAGCCTTATTGAAATTACATCTTGTTTATTAAATCTTAGATGAAATCCAAAAACGATTCACTCATAACAAAATCTCCGGAACCACTGAACAATTTTTGATTAAATTTAGAGGGAAATTAGTTTTGCATTTTAGAGACACGCTGAGAAAGGAAACACTACCTCAATGTTTCTTATTTTCCATGAGATTTGCTTTG
Source organism: Stictocephala bisonia (assembly GCA_035578905.1). Classification (NCBI taxonomy): domain Eukaryota; kingdom Metazoa; phylum Arthropoda; class Insecta; order Hemiptera; family Membracidae; genus Stictocephala; species Stictocephala bisonia. Next base: position 1,317,686 of record JAQJVL010000061.1, on the reverse strand, counting down.
GTTTTAATTTAATAACTTAGGTCTATATTAAACAACTAGTATAATTACCATAAAAATGACACAAACATTTGGGTAATTTAGTTGTGAAATGTTTAAGGTCATTTATACTAACTTTGATGATACTTTGCAACGCCCTAAAGTAGACTTATAGGGGTTGTTACTACACTGAAAACTCTCTTATCTATGAGAACGGCAGCAGGATGAACTTCAACATTAATGTTATGGTTTAGACAGAACCACTTATAGAGGGTAAGCAAACATAGTGAAAACTCCCGTAGCTAGAAGGGGATGTCGGCTAGTTACATCTTTTCTATTTTAGAAAAGTTCTGTTCAAATTTTAATTTATTTTTTTAATTTTCTTTCACTAATTTTTTAAATTAAAATTTTTTTTTTAAACAGTTTAAAAACTTTATTCTTTTTTAACTGCACTTACGTCCAAAAGTCAATAAAGAGATTTGGAAGTTCCCCCTTGATATGTCACATTGAAAAAACATTAAGTAAATATTTGACAGTAATTTGGCATGATATAATAACCACTCAGCAGTCAAGCTAATATTTACAATTACTGAATTACAAATCTAAGTGCACATCCAATAAAAAAAATCTTATACTTTATTTCATAAATGTTCCAACTTGACGTACGTGCGCTTAGTGGCTTTACGGAGTAGCTGTGAGTAGCATGGTGTCGTCAAGGGTAATGCATTTGACAAACGACAGATAACAGTTACTTTTGTGGTAGAAATCTAGTTTTCTAATAGATTAGAACAATGTATAAATAATGCGATAAGAACAATCTAAAAGCAATACGAAACAAAATGTAAAATACAACATGGGTAAACAATAAGAAAGTCCACGTTCATAATGTTTACTCACCCTCAAATTTACAATATGCTGCAGCCACTCGCCTGTACGCTTCCCGAACACACCAACGCAGCCGTCATCGGCATCTCTTATTTCTGGTAAATTACGATATAGAGAGCGTAGTAAAATGATCAATTTTACAAATAAATCTAGGATTCTGAAAACCAATTTTTAGCCCGTTTCTGGCGTAGTATTCATGGTTTAGCTCCTTACAAATGTTGACATTGTTTTCATGTTATAATGTTAGATAAATAAAATAAATTCATATAAGCCAGAAATGGGGTAATCAAAGAGCCTAAAGATATCAAATCGTTTATTGTTCATTGACATTTAACAATGTTTGGAACATAGTCAATCAGTGTTTTTATAAGGTCTAAAAAGATAAAATTACAATTATACATTTATATAAGAACATCATTAAATATAACAGTCATACAAATCAGAGAAAATCATTGATTGCTTAAAAACTCGTCTATTGCATAATATGCCTTGTCTAAAAAATATTGTTTTAACCTGCTTTTGAAAACCCTCTCACTATCACTTTTTCTAATATTATCTGGGATACTGCCAAATATGACTGGGCCAAGATATGCAGATGATTTCTGAAAAATAGCCTTATGATGAAGAGGTATGATAAAATTATTTTTATTTCTTGTTTTGTAGGGACGACAATGGGTAGGGAAAAGATGTTGATTTTTGAAAACAAACAGAGCTTAAGTGTAAATAAATAAGGATGGAAGGACCGAAAACAATCCTAAAGATAAAATTTATTCTCTATTTAGTTCCTATTTATCAAGGTTATCTCCTAAAAATACTCGATATTTTATTTTCATCTTTGATAAATATCAAAGTATTTTAACTTAAAGCTATTAGTTAATTGCAACACTAAAAAAGTAACCTTTTTTTTTACTAAAAACCCTTAAAAAAAAAAGATTTGTAATTTTTTTAGTAAAATTGTATTTATTATCTAACGGTTAACTGAATACTTACAACGTAATTCTTTTACATTCCAAATGACACCCTATTATGTTGTGAGTACAGTATTATCTTTGATTGTATACGACAGCACACTCTAGCCGAGAGTTCTGAAAATAGGCTGCGTTTAGTGCGCTCTGCCGTGGTGAAAGTGAAACAGCCCGGAACGTTAGCGACATCTATTGTGTAAATAACGGACTACCGTACCCAATTGCTCACATTTTCTCCCATTGATTGGGTAAACTACTGTCACTGTCGAGGACTCACGAGTCTGGGAGCGAGGGTTGCAGGCGCCAGGGAAAGTTTAGGCCGAAATTCTTTGGCTAGTGTTTGACGGGTTGCGTTCTGGTCGCTCCCAGACTCGTGAGTCCTCGACAGTATCTACAGTATTCCCTTTATAATCAATGTTATTATTGTTTTCATGTGTACTGTACAACTACTGCTGAGGAAGAAGTCCGGCGTGCCTACTAGCATGTTACAAACCCAAGTCATACGTGAGTGAATTGAGTCTACCTCACATGTTTTGAAGGCGTCAATTGTAAAACACTTATACAATCAATATGCATTTGTTGGAAATCGACTTTGTAATGACCATTTTAGTTAGTTTCATGATTTGAACGATTAAGCAATTTCAAAAGTAAACCAGAGAATATGTTATTACATGATGTATGGTAATTACAAACATTGGCATGGCTGGGATAGGAGGGCTTTTTTTTAGATGGGAAATCGAAACAAGCCACCGCTGAGAAGTCGATAGCCCTATATGTACTGTATACATAAAAATTTGCTAAAATGTTATCGTAATGAGTTTTAGAGAACACTGCGTGCGTGTTAGAGGTCCAATCTGGTGGATCATGAGTTCATATAATGAGTTTTGCTTTTCTCCCATATGCATGTAGAAAGTATTGTGATAGTCCCAAAAAAATCTTTTAACAAGTTGGTATAAAAATCCATTGTAGGCCCTCTGAACCCAAAAAAGTATGTGTGTGTTTTTTTAAATGTTTGGTGTGTGTCCGTATGTGTCTGTCTGTGTGTATGTGCACATTGCTGGAGAGTGGAGACCAAACGGATGGATCGATATTTATGAAATCTGGCATGTAGATGTATTTAGCCAATTTTTTATTTTAGCCAACAGGCATTTTTTTCAATTTTTTATTTTAGTTTTTTTATTTTTATGGACAAAAATCATACGAAAATGATTTTTTTCAAAACCGCTTTAACGATTTTGATTCAATTTTTAGGAAAGATGTGAATTACAATTTAAAATAATTTAGTAAAAACCGCATGTCCCTAACTTGACTAACTTTTTTTAAATTTTGGAGTTAGCAAATTTTTTTTACGGACAGAAACATTTTTAAAAATTCAATTTTGTCGTGCTTTATTCTAACGATTTTGATTAAATTTTCAGCAAAAGATGCAATATAAATACAACCAAAAATATTTTAGTTACCACCCCACTAAGCTGGAGGCCGGAAGCTACAACTCAAGTTGTTGATGGCTGTTAACATAAAATCTTTCTATGTGATTAATTGAACAGCTGTTTTCGAATTTGTCAATACTTTTATTTAGTTACAATAAGCGTTTCGTCTGTACATTCCTTAGAAATGTAATTTTCTATGAAATTTAATTGAACATTTGTTTTTATTTATGTGTGTTTGAACGTTCTTTAATTTTAATTCAATTCAATTCAATAAAAAATATATAACAAGCTTTGTTCATTTTTTAAACAATCTGACATAACAAAGGGAAAAGGAAAAATTTTGTGTTAGTTACCTGGTACCATTTATTTTATTTTCAATCGTCAAGAATGATATTTAAAGTTTCACAAATCTATCTTAAAAGTACCACAAAAATACTCGTTTAAAACATCGTGTAATGGTCTACTAAATCAGTTCTTCATATAAGTGACACGTCAAATAGTTTTATACGATACTTATTACAAACAGAATCCTTGGAATATAAAGCCATGTTTTGGCGCTTTTCGTGAATCGAAACGGCCTCCTTGTTAGATAATTAGATTGTCTAAACATTTTTCTTTGTCACAGGTTGGCGTGTTGTTTCTGGGTGTTGGGGTGACATCGGCACTCTCTGACCTGTCAGACATCCAAGGTCGTTTCTGTGAGGGGCGAACCATTCCCTGCTGCTCGTCCAGACAAGACGCCTGCTCTGTGCCCATCAGAGGAACCATGTGTTATTGCGATCAGTTCTGTGATCGACCCATCAACGCGGATTGTTGTCCCGACTACCCCTACGTCTGCATGAACCACACCAGGCCGACCTACCCGCCGACACCCGAGATATTGCCAAGTAAGTTCCACGAGTCTGTCGGCCATGTTGCTTTTAATCCCATAAGAACAATGATATTTGCGAACCGGGCATAAGATCACGCGTATCCAAATTAAACAGATATTTCTAGACGGAATTTTCCAAACAAACTGCATTTGATCGAGAATTAAATTGCGCGTTGGAATTGCTTTGCAGACTCCTAATTATTTTTATAGAAAACATATAAAAAATATTTAGTTTGAAGTTGTTATTTTCACTTATTTTTCCAAACTAGGCGTATGCATTCAAAATATCAAAAGCAAACCCAATGCGCAATATGATAACGTTTAAAATGACACCTCATACACAACCTTTTGTCAATAATTAACGAAAAAATATGGATTCGCAGATATCATTGTTCTTATAGGATTAAAACCAACATGGCCGACAGCTTCAGTAGACTCTTAATATAAATATAATTATTATTAATAGTGTTTTAATTAGTATAATACGTGTTGGTACATATACAGTACAAGTAAACGTCAAACAACACAAATATACTACAATACAAGTACAAACTGCACAAATATTATGGTGATCGATTTCGGTGAATCACGCTCACCTTCCTCAGACCAGAGGGATTCTTTTGTGAGGACAAATAACTACCCGCACGTTGGAAACATTATTTCCGTAATCAAGCATTCCGGAAGTACAAGAAGGCTGAAAAAAAAAATAATGGAGTAAAAGTTAATTATTTCATCATGAAATTTCAGTATACTACACCAAATATCACTAGTTAAAATTGGTGAACAAGAAACAAAACAATCTCTAATATATTTTTTTATGTCAATTCAAAGTCACTAGTTTCAAAAAGTTGCGTGAAAACCGTGTTTTTTAGTTGTACCTTACAAAAATTTATCATAGTAAAACAACAATAAGCTGCAATATTTAAATTTAAAGATAGGTGTCTGCCCTAAACCGCCCAATATTGATAATTACTATAAAAAAATTTTTAAAAACATTTATTTTCTGTAATAAGTTTTTAATTTTCTTTTTCTACCGTACGACCTCACCGAAAGTTTTGAATAACCTGGTGAGGCATAGATTTTCTATTCAAATTAATGAAATAATAAAAAACACGTATATTATAAGTTAACAATCTTTGGTAAAGTTATAAAGAAGATTAAACACTGAACATGAATATGTGATTTTTTAGATATGTTTTAACATTTTTTTGTGAGTACAGAAGCACTGCAAATTGAGGTGTATATAAATATGTAAGTATCTCGTGGCAATACTGTAACCGCCAGAAGGAACATCAACGCTATCTGTAGATATTCAAATGTACTTCAAACCCTCTATTCTGTTAGTTTTCCTTATTCACAGGTTATTCCGTCCGCGCTGTTAACTCTCACGCTAGCGGTTATACATGTACACTACTAGGTAGCAGCAGTAGCCTCTTTATTGAAAATAGTTCGAGTATAATATTTTTAATAGTTTTTATTATTATTACACAATGTTTTTGTATCCATGATAAGTATAATATCAATTATATTTTTCATTAATTACACGTAAGTAATTATAAAATGTAAAATGTAATTTTATTTAATAATACAAATAAAACCTCTCGGCTATTTATTAAAGATTTAGATTATATATTAACACAAATGAAGATAGCCCATGTAACAGTTTAAATGTATTTAGATTATATCTATGCATCAAATGCATAATGAATAGTGATGGGATTACCTGCTCTTTTAGCTGAGCAGTGATAACCGCTCCCGCTCACTTGCCAGTAGGGATGGGAAATGTAAGTTCACTCCGGAGTTATAATGACTCGGAACTAGTTCCGCGGAGTAGTTCCAACTCCGAACGTCGTTCCAGTTCAACGTGGAGCGAAGCTCAAGTGAGTCGCTCCGAGTGGATGCGCGCGCATCACGTACTTCACTCCTTTGTTTTGATCGTTCCAACAACTCCGGAACTATGTTAGTTCCATGGAGTGGGGAACTACGTCGACACTGCAGCCGCTCTGACAGTGGTTGCGCGCGCATCTCTTTCTCACTCCTTTCTGTTGATAGTTCCAAAAAGATAGAAACTAACATATGATTTTTAGGTTATATCCAGCTAACAATTTGAACTATGTATTTTATTTAATTATTTTACAAAGAAAAAGTATGGATGTCTTATTAATTTTCCAGCAGAAAGTAAAGTATTGTATATTTTATATGCGTATATTTATGACAATAATACTCATTTATTCTAGTTCCGAAATGAACTAGTTCCGCACTAGCACTCGGAGTTGGAGCTGTAACTCCTTAACCGGAGTAGTTCCTTTGTTGTCGTTCACTCCGGAGTTACCCATCTCTACTCGTTCACTCCGGAGTTACCCATCTCTACTTGCCAGACCTGTGATTTTAACCTGTGATTAAGAGTGATTCCGCTCTTTCAGCTCTAACTGTGATTTCGGCGATTCCGCTCAATCCGCTCTTTCAATTCTAACCGTGGTCCGCTCTTTCAATTCTAACTCTAACCGTGGTCCGTGATTCCATGTCCCTGAATGAACAACAAATTCAAATTACGGATTGGGCCTATGCTAGGGTGGTTTGCAGTTATTGTTAGTTATTACAAGTGATTGATAAACGGAGTAGAATAAAACATAGGTGAGCTGAATAGTTAAGATGTTATTTGGCATGAAATATTGAACTTGTACCTAAACTATTGTACAGATAATTTAAATCCATGCAGAATATACAAAAAACAAATATATTTTTAAGTTAGATAGAATTTACCACACAAGCATTGTAGACAAGTACATTTTACAGCATACTAAATTTATTGATTATTATTGGTAATAGGCTATACACAATTATAAACTGAAGAAATATACGTTAGACATATATTAACCTAACCTATTTATCAAATTGAAATATTGGTAAATAAATAAAAACAGGTAGTTTACTTTTAAATTATAGTTTTGTATTGTTTACAATAGACTTTTTTATTGCTTCTGACAGAATATCAGTTTGATAGAACTGTTAATTAATATAGCATTAATTATAAGCATTAGTCTCGAAATAAATAAAGTTGGAGCAGAAACGAATCGCAGCGCTGCTCTACAGCAGACGGCAAGAAAGCAAACTAATTTACAGCTTAGTCGTTCTCGTTCAGTCAGTACAGTTAAGAACAGTCACATAGGCAGTTCACCTGAGAAGAGCCGGAGCGGATGAGCTGATGACGTAGTAAATCACTGTACTGAGCGGTTTGGTTTGGAACCGTGATCACAGGTCGACCTGTGATTCTAAAATCACGGTGATCAAATCACAGGTCGTGATTTCTGGCCCATCACTAATAATGAATTTTTGACTGCCTGTTGATGTAACGGACGAACAATAAACTTCGTTTATCATCAGGCAATTAGTGATGTGATTGTGACGGATATAAAGTATAATGACTCGCGCACCGAGTAAACTCAATTTAGACTCGGCCTTCTTTTTCACATATGACTATGACAGTGAAATATAAAAAAGCAATATATATCAAACAAATGGTCAAACATAACAAATATAGTAGTAAAATACATTATTCGTTCAAATAGAAAAATGAACTGAACACATTTAATTGAGTAATTAAATAAAATGTAAGCAACAATTGCTCAACTTTACTTATTCTGGATGTTACTGCCAAGACGGCACTCCTCACAAACTTTTGAGTGAGTTCCATTTTGACTATTTTAGCCTGAGTCAACTCAACAAACACCTTGATTGACTCGAGTCGAGTCAACTTGCCGGCATGTTGAGAAATAAACAACCATAACTTTCTAAATTGATTAAACAAAAATCAGGCTAATAGAGAATTCTGATTTTGAAGTTCATTGGAACAAATAATTCTTGGTAAAGTTACACTATTTTTCGACATTATGCATCAACTTTGTTACAACATTGATCTCAAAACACGGGAGAACTGGTTGTAGGGATGTCGTCGAGCTGTACGCATCGTATTGCCACACACTCTATGCAACTCTCATGTTCCTCGTATGGCGATCCTCTTAGTGACGCCAAATAAATACAGATTGCTCCGTGATTCCTCATGTCGCTGGTTGTTCTCATTCTTTCGAATCTTCCGATCCGTGCTAACATAACCTCGAACTCCTCTGTGGAACGGAACGTCTATCGTTCATCCCTCAATATTAAATATCAATATAAATGACGGTTTTCCGGCTTTCCCTTCAATTATCGAATATGTAGTTTAAAATCATTAAAAAAACAAACAAATCTTTGACTAATAATGTAATGTAGCACGTTATCTAAATCATGTAAGCTGTGTTTCTGAGTTTAAACATATTTTATAATGTATTACAGAGTATTTAATTCATTTTCCCAAATGACTAAATTGAGCAAAATCAGTTATTAACCAATCTTTTGTTAATACATGAACGGTATTTTGTTAAGTTCAGAACTAACTAAATTCCTCAAAAAACTTGCAAAGATAAAATTATAATTTTATTTTTGCAATTATAAAATTCTGGTGTTTAAGCAATTAACATATAGGGATGATATAATTTTTTAGTAATGGTTTTTTTAGGAAAGTAACTTTAACCATACTAGAGGGCGGAAAAAAGTATTGTGTTTAGGGGCGCCAAATTGCTAAATCCGGCCCTGCTCGTCAACATTCGGGCAAGTTCGTTATTTTACCCCTTCAAATACAAGAGCAAGCAGTACAATTCCATTTCATAGTTCAACTCGGGTTGAAATTAAAATAACTCGAGTTGAGTCGAGGTTAGGGCTTAACTCGAGTTGAAGAGTCGAGTCAACTCGACTCGACACATCACTAAAGGCTAGTATAATTGTTGCTTTTATGGACAGCTCGCTGCGGTACTAGCGCATGCGCAATAGCACATAACGAACTGTATTATAGTTTGTATGATAGAACCTGTCTCCTGGACCCTCGGCTACCTGGGACTGGCCCGGGACACCCTCCAGCACTGGCAGCCGCCTGCGGCTGTTTCCTTAATGAGTCACTTACTGGCATCCCACTAGGTGAACTAACTTTTTTTCCTGGATCACAATTTTTGAACTTTTCCAATATTTGAAAAGTACATAAAAAAATAAGATTAACGATATAAAACTCGATAAAAATTGAACAATATTGAGGTGGTCTGTTTATTTGTATAGTAACAATAAAGTTGGTTTTGTGTAACGATATGACGATTAAATTACATTGGAATTGACAACAATTCTAATAAAATAATATTTTAAATAAGCTTATGAGTAACATGGGTTAGAAGTAACAATCGAGTTTCACGAGAAAAATCTACGGTACCAACACTTGGAACATTGGACTTTTGCAGTGGAAGTCTGACTCATGGTGGCTAAAATATTTCTGAGAAGTACATTATTGCAAGTTTACTGAGTTAGAATAATAAAGCCAAACACTGCGTTATTGAGTAAACAATAATATCATAGGCCATTTTACGAATGTGAATCTAAATAATTGACAAGGATTTCGTCAGAAGGTAGGCTTTGGTCCACTTCTTCAAATTCATGTTGGCTCGCTGAGGAGGCTTCATCTTCCATTGATTGTTTTAACTGCAATCTTATGCGGCTCAAAGTTTTGGTGGAAATATTGCAAGCTGCAGACACTCTTTCAGACACCTTTTTAAGATCTAATAACGGTCCCTTGTTGTCACGTTCCCGCTCGAAGTATTGCAAAACAGATGCAATAATCGTTCTTGTCTGAGAATTGTATGCTGTCCCAGCACGCTTTTCACTTGATGGAGGCATATTCACAAAAATAAAAGTAAACAAAAAACACTAACACACAAATAGTCACATAACAAAAGATAATAGCAAAAAATATGCAATAGTAAACTCAATTGAAGAAATGCTTAATTTAAAAATTCGCAAACTAAAAAATTAAATGAAAACACAGTGGCTATTTAATTTACCACGATGTTACTGTGGCCAATACTCACTTTGAACTGAAAACTACCCTCACCCCTAGAAACTCTTAAGCAGTTGATTAAGCATTTTTCAGAAATAGATTAGCTACCATGAGTCAGACTTCCGCTGCGAAAGTCCAATGTTCCAAGTGGTAGTACCGTTATAACGCAAAATACAGATTTTTCTCATGAAACTGGATTGTTACCTCTAATCTTTTATAAGCTTAGTTTAAAGATTATTTTATTAGAATTGTTGTCAATCCCAATGTAATTTAATCGTCATATCGTTACACAAAACCAACTATACTGTTACTATACAAATAAACAGACCACTTCAATATTGTTCAATTTTTATCGACTTTTATATCGTTAATCTTATTTTTTTATGTACAGAAACAGCCGCAGGCGGCTGCCAGTGCTAGGGGGTGTCCCGGGCCAGTCCCAGGTACCCGAGGGTCCAGGAGACAGGTTCTATCATACAAACTATAGTTAGATATTTTCCGCTCCGACCAGTGATTGAGTTTTCATAATCTGATAACTATCAGTTTATCACTACTAGGGTTTTTGGCCAGGGGAAAAAAGCTAGTAGTGTGGGATTTTTACCCACTAAAACCGCCTGACACTCCGCCCTAGAATTGCTTAGCGTCTGAACCAGCCTCACCTCCCGAGGAAGAGTGAGGCCAACCCTGCTCCCATAATCCCTGATAGCCGATCCAGCTTCCTGGAATAGCCCACTGTCTGGGGAGTAATACCTAAAACATAGCGTTAATACAAAGCCGGTAGTGCGAAGTAATGGCTCTAGCTCTCCTCCTAAAACAGGAAAAAAAATCATTCATAATTAATTGCATAGGCCTTGTACTTGCACAGCCTACGCTACGGAGCATGTGCACGATCTATGGAGGGTCATCGTCCAGGATGGCTGCAGGCCTTGGGCGGAAGTCCTCAGGCTCATCCCTCCTTACTATTTCCGCGATGGCTGGTTTGTTGGATGCAGCAGCGGTCTCGAAGAGCTTCCGAGATGTTGCAACTTGCAACCGCTTAGTCAGTCAGCGTCGATACTCAAAGACCGTTGTGGATCGTTGTGTTCCGGACGAACCAGGTTTGTCGGAACACAACGACTAGTTGCTTTGCCTCAGTGAACTTCTTCTATGCATGCTTGTTGAATCTAAGCCTGGGGTCAAGAGTCACATTTTTGAAAACTAAGCGTTTGTATTCAAAGAATCAAAAGTAAAACCAATGCGCAATATGATAACGTTTAAAATAACACCTTATGCACAACTTTTGGTCAATACAAAACGAAAAATATGGATTCGCATAAAACATTTGTCTTATGGGATTAAAACCAACATGGCCGACAGCTCTCGCTCTTAAGTACAAGCGAGATTAATGTCTCATTAACTTTATTGTAAAATTAATAATAGCATTAATCACAAATAATCGTGGTTCTTCAAGGACAATCACATGTTAAAGCAGTTCCAACGATTACATTTTAGACCTGATTAACGTTAAAATGTTCTCAAACAAAAATATGAAGTACGCTGACGTTGCGTGACGTAAACAGCGCGAGGATTACGATAAAGGTATTTCTGGCTCAAAGGCAACAGGGAGATGGAATCGGCACTCGTCTGTCTGTACCCATACCAGCTCGGAGTATGGCATATGTACAGCAGGGAAGATCCGTCTCACATGTTCAATTTGGAATCGAACATTCACTCAATGTCTACCAGTTTCCGAAAATTTTAATTTGAAGATAAATCTGACAACTTGACATAAAATCTGCAAGTTGTTTAGTTGAACATTTTGTTCGTGATGTTATTTGGAAGGAAAGAAAGGCTTCTATCAGTATCAGCAGTGCCTTGTTCTTATCTGATTGCGATAACTAAATGTCATGTGTCTCTGCTCTCTACAGTACATGGAGAAGCAGATTGTATCTCTGATTACTTTCCATTAATATATTTCTATACAAAAGAATTTGAGTTTGTAGTGCTAAATGAATTTGACTCGCTTGTTTATTGTGGCTTCGGCGGAGATATCGTAAGACAGAAACGAAAGATGGGTTATATTTTGTACAATTTGATTGCTGAAGCACTGACATTTCTGACATATACGGCACAAAAAATCGCATGTAGGCAAATTTGTAGTCTTTGCTCTTGAAAGGATCTAAGACAATTTAACTAGGTCTTTATCAACAAGCATTATAGTCAAAGGGAATAAGTAAACAGAGTCGATTCCAACATTGTGCTTAATGTGCGCCGAGAACTGGACCAGCACCTTGTCAGCCCCTCTCTTACTCCCCCCCCCAAATCCACAGGGATAAACATACTAATTATTACTTACGGTGTACATTAGTACATCTTTATATAACGGCCACTGAGTCGTTCGCTGCAGCCATATGAAAGCGACCTCTGTTTCTTTGTTCTCTGTATACACATTGTGAGAGCTTACAATCTGTTGCACCTCACGATGTTAGTTTATCTATGTGTTAAATCTGGGTTCAATGTTTGGGTCTTCAGTACAAATACCGCAAAGCTGGAACTGCGGTTGTTAAAATGGAGTTGAGGGATATTTTTGTACAATCAACCAAAGGTTTCGTGGTTAAAAAAAAATATAAAAACAGGGATAACGTGTTACACTATAGTCCGTATAGGAGGGGCGTAGAATAGATGGAAGGTAACGGAGATCAGTCTCATAGCCGCGAAGTCTTTTGAATTTGCCTATTTTCATACTGAAGGGTCTTAACAACACAACCTGGCTTTGTTAGCCGATTGAATTTTTATTTGTAATACTAAGTAATTAATAGATTATATAAATAAATAAGTGTATAATTTCACATGTAAATAAAAATATAAACTACCTGATATACAAGTATTCTTAGTATTAATGAGTTAAAACGAAATTAAATATGTCTTTATCCTTTATAATATAAATGGTGAGGTTAGGACTATCATTAAAATAACAAAATAATAATAATAAATATGACTAAATTAACAGTTAAAATAATATGTAATTTGCATAGTGCATAATATAAAAATACAAGAATGTAAGTTTAAAACAAAAAAAAAAAATAGAATTAATCGTTAGTTTTTAGAACGATTGTGAGTTGCATAGTAGTTTGCGCCTTCAAAACCTGTAATACTGCTTGAGCTTGTTTGATGCTGTCGACCATGGATCATCTCGGGATGTACCGTTAGTACAGTATCGTATTGCAAAGTTTTATTTACATGTCATTAAAGTCAAATATTTATAAGTTAAAATAATTATGAAAACGAAGTATTATTTTTTTTAATTTTTGCCAGGGAAACCACATATGTGACCAAGTTGGTTCCCCAAAATTGGGACTTTTGGCCCGTTAGGGTGGTCATTTGCATAAATCTTATGGCTTTGAAGGCAGCTACCAAACTAATACAATTTTAAAAGCACGCCGATAAACTATGTCCAAATAAAATCTGAAGTATGAAGGGCTTGTGTCTTAATTTTAAAATATTAATCCTCTCTGGAAAGAATGCAATGGGCACTCATTAACTATGTGATCCATAGTTTGAACTTAGTGGCCATTTGTTAGATGCAGTCTAACTTGGTAAATAAACTTTTAATTTTAATTTTTCTTTAAAGAAATGTGTTTATTTAATTGTAATTAAAACATGACTACATAAAACAAAAAAATTATATAAAAAAAAAAACAAAAAAAATTACTCTTAAACAAAATTACTTTCAATATAACGATAAAATTTATTCCCAAGATAAAGGACTGGCCATGGGATCACCACTTTCAAGCATCATAGCAGACATTTTCCTAAATTATATTGAAAATAAATACATTCTCAACCCTGAAATAAACCCTTACGCCAAGAAAATTATATATTATCATAGATATGCTGATGACATTCTTTGTCTATTCAACGGAAACCAAAGACAAATAGATCTATTAGAAATCTTTCTGAACAAAATTCATCCTAACTTAAAATTTACAACCGAAATAGAAAAATCCAACAGCATAAACTTTCTTGACCTTACCATAACTAAAAAAGATAACAAACACCAATTCAAAATTTATCGTAAACCAACATCAACAAATCAAATAATTCACAATACATCCAATCATCCAACTTCACACAAATTAGCAGCCTTCCACAGTATGATTCATAGACTACTGAATACACCTCTTACAGAAGAAGATTACCAAGAAGAAATCAACATTATCAAACAAATTGCTGTCGATAATGGATATCAAGCAAATTTAATAAATAAATTAATTAATAAACACAGCAAGAAAACTCTTCATTCTAAAACTAAAGAAAAAAAATAACTACATTCAAATGACCTATCATGGAGATATTAACAAATCTTTACATAACATATTCTCCAAACAAAGATATAAAATTACATATAGAACGAAGAACAGTATCAAACATATACTACAGCATAACTACTCTACTAAAAATAATGAAAACAAATACAATAATTCTGGAATTTATAAAATTAAATGTTCAATTTGTCCTAAATATTACATTGGCCAAACAGGAAGAAGTTTTAATAGAAGATTCAAAGAACATATACCAAAAAACAAACATCAAAATTTATCAACATTTGCTGAACATTTAATACAAGAAAACCATAATATTACATCAATTGGAGAAAATTTAGACATTATCCATTTTGCACCTAAAAGTAAAAAACTAGATGCAATTGAAAAATTTTACATATAGAAAAACACAAAAGAAAACCCATCATTATTACTCAACGATCAAATAAAATTTCACTCAAATATTATGTTTGATTCTATCATGAAGATACAAAATTATAAAATTTAACAAGATCTACAACTTATCCATCTACATTTTTATTTAAATTTTTATAATATCAGCTGTTAAATTAATTATTCTAAAGATATATTTATAACCTTATTTGTATTCTATGTTAAACTGATGATGGTCCTTCGAGACCGAAATCGATTTTAAACATTAAAAAATCAAGAAAAGATTGCTAAGTGTAGTTCTTTTTATATATATATATATATATACATAAAACAGTCTTAAAGTGCACCATAATGAAGTATAAGTTTGAAATTAAAGTATAAATAATAATTCTTTAATGACAAATTTATTTATAAAAATGTATACAAATACAAAATACAGTACATTAAGACTATAAATTACAGTACTGCAGGATTTTTCTTCGTTAATTCAGATAATTCATCTATTTCATGCAAACAATTTTCTGTTAATATTTTTCTAAGTCTTGATTTAATATTTTTATAATTTAAATTCTGCATAGAAGTTGTCAGAAATTTTAACCATTTATTGTTTCATTTCTATTTTTTTCTAAACTATTTGTGTTGTACCTCCTTTTGAAAAAAATATTTGTTTCTATTGTATTCTTTGTACATTGACACTGGTAATATTTGTTTCAGAGTAAATTTTAAAGCTTACACATTTTTATATGTATACTTTTTAATAAACACAGTGTAAACATTGTTTTTTACTATAAAATCTTGTAGTCTGTTATGCACCATACTTCTCATTCTCCAAAGTTGAGAGTACTCGTATATCAATGCATTGATAGGCCAGTGGCCCCATTCTATCAGCTCGGTTTCGAGTTGCCAATTGAAGATGTCATTGGCTACAACACCAGTTGGTCAGCGTGCCATGATTTGAGATCACCAATTGACCTTTGCGTAGACGAGTTGCCGAGCCCTCTGAATACCTGGCTGACGTCACTCCTTGCATCAGCTGCTGCAGGGCCGACTCGTGCTCGGTCACTGAACAATCACACAAACTCTCGGCGGAAATAACTGTAATGTTACCATGTACAAACATTCCATAACTTCGGTTTAGTATATTTCATTCTAACAAGAATCGTTCAATTAAACCTCAAGAATCGTAATTGAAATAACCTCAGAGAAAAAAGAAACAGAGGTTACTTTCATATGGCCGCAACGAACGCTTCAGTAGCAGTTATAAATATATTACAAGTGATGTAAAACGTTATACACCTGTAATAATAATTATTAGTTGATATTTATAGCCATTATATTGCTTAATATTTTATATAAAGACAACACTTAGCAATCTTTTGTAATGTTTAATAAGATCGATTTCGGTCTCGTAAGACCATATTCAGTTGTACATATATAAGGTTATAAAAATACTTTTTACAATTTACAATGCAATTATTCTACAATTAATAATTGTAGAATAATTAATTCAACAGCTGATACTATACAAATTTAAATACAAATGTAGATAAGTTGTAGATCTTGTTAATCTTAATTTTGCATCTTCATGATAGAGTCGAACATAATATTTGAGTGAAATTTTATTTGGTCGTTGAGTAATAATGATAGATTTTCTTTTGTGTTTTTGAGTACGTAACATTTAAAAATAACATATAGTTTTTTAAAGATTGCTAAGTGTTGTCTATATATATAGTAGAAAAGTTGTAAAGAAAACACATATACACCTATGAAGACATAAATGCCTAAACCGGTCGTGTTGATTTAATAAAAAAAATTTTTTAAGGGTGCTCAGTTATTATTTTTTATTAACTCTTATATATATATATATATATATATATATATATATATATATATATATATATTCATATATATAACGTAATAATCATTATATATATATATATATATATATATATATATATATATATATATATATATATAATGATTATTACGTTTATCCTTGAGGATTTGGTGAGGTAAAGGGAAGTACTGACAAGGTGCTGGCCCTGCAATCACATGATAAACTTTTGAAATAACTACTCGACACGCATTTAGCGCAATATTTGATACGACCTCTGTTTCTTTCTTCTCTGTGAAATAACATGTTGTATATCAAACAGATTTGACGTATTTCATCAACCATATTTTCCGTCTAACTGTCAATTAGATATGTAACAATATAAACTCGAACATTTAACTATTTTATTTCAACTGTACATTATGCTATCTTGGGTTGGACACAAAATTGATAAAATACGAAGTAAAATCTTATTGGTAGAATAAAATAGAATAGTTTATTGAAATAATTTTACATTTTTTGTGGCCTTGCTAAGTAAAAAACATACTTGTCAGCGAGGTACAACATTAACTACAATTTGTACTAAGCAGTCTTACATTCTATATATCTTTCTTACACAAACTATATAAACTGCGTAATACATAATATCAGGACTTAAATAAAGAAGTAATTTAAAATTATAATTTTTTAGTTTTAGTTAATTTAAATAGTGTAGTAAATAAATTCGGCCACGCGTTTGCTGCTGTTTAGTCTGATACTAACTACGAAGTATTTTTGACTTTAGTTGTTAGAAAAATATAAATCTACTGTTAAAACGATTTTATATTAGACTAGCTGTACCCGCCCACTTCGCCGGTCATAATATTGAGTTTTGATTGTATCATTGAAATGTGCAGCAACCTTTCAGTTTACACAGTATCCAATTTAAACAGCTGATGTTTTGTGTAGTTTACTACTGTACTCAATTATTTTTAATTTTGAAAGTTTTTCCTACCACAATTTTATTCTATTTGTTTTTATTTAACAGCTGTTAATCAAATAAATCAATCAATTAATATATCTTCACAAGAAATCAAAACATAAAAATATAAACAGTATAATTTTGACATATTTAAAACCCACAGCTGAAATTCTTTTTATATTTGACTTATTATACCTTCATGCATCCTGCTACTTGATTAACATTGAAACTTTAGAAGTCCAAGGGATGGAGCCCTGAGGGATTAAAGAAACGGGAATAGGACAGAAATCTGTAGAACAACTTCCCTAAGTTTCATGGCGATCGGCTGTACGGTTTGGTAGCGCATAAAGGATAGACAGACAAACATACATTGGATTTTATATATATAGACTAGCTATACCCGCCCGCTTCGCCGGTCATAATATTGAGTTTGATTTAGAACATAATAGCTGAAAGAATTCGAGCATTTTTGCTTCTTCTACCAATATTAGATTTTTTAGGAGGCATGTCATAAAAAGTAAACTGCTAAACAAATAATTATTTATTTTTTATTTTCACGTTTCACCACATGTTTTAATTACCGAGGAAAAAAGGTTAACACCAAATACAGATCACCTGATCAAGTAAAAGTAGGTGTGTGCTACACTCTCAAGGTGAAATGTAGAACTACAATAAATCAAAACATATACAGTACTGTTGTTGTGAGAACTTCAATCTGCTTATGGCATGTGAAACTAGATTAAACCACACAGTCATATGTTTTTTGTAAACAATTCAGATTCTCCATTTGAATAACATGTGATCTTTAGGAGCCCGTGGGGCGGAATCCTGTGGACGGATCTGCATCAAACTTCACAGAAACCATCTCGGGAGTATACAGGACAACATCCTTAAGTTTCATGGCGATCGGTTGGATGGTTTGGCAGCGCATAAACTTCAAACATATATATATATATATATATATATATATATATATATATATATATATATATATACAAACATCCTCTTTATAAATATAAATTAACTTACAGTTGCCTTCATAAACAAACAATCATCTTGTCACATTACTTGGACGCAGTGGGATGTAATGTGGTAATCAATCAGCTGATCACAGTAGCACTTCTTCAGCACTGACATTTATTTTCATTTGTGACTAGGTCATATTTCATCTAGGTCGTGAAATGCTTGAAATATCCTGTTCCCGTTTACAATGTTAGGAACTAAATACATAAAAACACTCGTATATGAATGCAATGTTGTGTAAATATTTCAAGTTCATTCTTAACTTTTTAAGTTTTGATTACACAAACATACGAAAGTTAATTTTTATATATGTATTTATAGATACAAATAAATTTACGAGATAATTTTTGGCATGGATAGTGATACTGTTTTAATTCATTTTTATTGTGATCAAACAAACTTTGAGTTATAAAGCAAACATGTTGACACGACTAAAATTGATGAATGCCAAATAAGGTTATGTTCAATACTGAATGAATTATCGAATACCATTTTTTACTATCTTATTTCATTGCAAACAGAAATAATAGAAAAAAGTTTTATTTTTTTAACCAATACGATACGGACTCTAGTGGAAGAGAGAGGTCCAAGGCCATTGGTCCGATTCCCAATTCTGTATTTTGGTTTTTATCTTCCAACGGCACAACACCATTTATGTCCTAAACGAACGTGGTAATAAACAATGTACATGAGAGGAAACACTGCCTTTAGATACAAAATGCCAATAAAATATCAGCAACAAATATTAAAAGAATAACATAACAAAGAGCAACTATAACAAACAAGTAATTTAACAAGACGACAACAATAATACAAGGACAAAAATTAAAGCAAATCAATTCTAGTACTAATAATAACAAGAAGAAGAACGAGAAATGCTAATGAAAATAAAAATAGGATATTAATAATGTAAACTGACCAAAATTACAAAAAGTCTTACTTATCAGCAGGTAACATAACAATAATTACTTTAACATATAGTGCCTTTTACATGAACATATTATGTTATTTTCCCAAATTATCGGCAATATTACTGTACAGGGTGCGGCAAAATGATCTGATGGTTTTAAAATAGAAACAACACAAAAATTAAAAGCAATACAACAGTTTTTATTGCTTATTACAAAATAGTATCCATGTAAATTAATGAAAATAACGTCAGTACAACCTGTTCCATCAGTTTAAGATCAGAAGATAACGTCCTTCAAATGGTGTCCTTCTTTGGCCAAGCACTCTTCTAGTCTCGTACTGAAGCTGTCAAACACCTTCTCTAACGTTGCACGAGACAGGTTGGCGATTTCTTGGCTTATGGATTCCTTCAGTTCATTCAACGTGCGTGGTTTGTTTATGTAAACTCTTGCTTTAAGAAAACCCCACAAGAAAAAATCACATATGCTAAGGTCTGGGGAGCGAGCTGGCCATGCAATGTCCCCAAAACGCAAGATGACACGGCCACGAAACTTGGTTCTCAAAAAGGCCATCACCTCATTATCCGTATGGGAAGTTGCTCCATCCTGCTGGAACCATATACTCCTGTGCAATAAATGATTTCTCTGAAGTTCAGGAACCAGAAAGTTGTTCAACATGATCAGATAACATAGTGAGTTGACCGTAACTGTTCAACTATCCTCTTCAAAGAAATACGGTCCAATTACACAACTTTTCGATACACCACATCACGCAGTAACCTTAGGACTATGCAAAGGACGTTCATGCAGTTCTTCAGGATTTTTAGGTGACCAATAACGAAAGTTTTGTTTGTTTACATAACCGTCCAAGTGGAAATTTGCCTCATCGCTCGTAATGAGAATTGTTTCATCAGTCATGAGATCAATCACTTGTTCTGCAAATGCTTTCCGCTTTGCATAGTCATGAGGCTTTAACTGCTGAACAATAGCTACCTTGTATGGGTGAAAATGCATATCAAAATGCAATATCCGTCTTACCAAGCGATCAGACATGTGCAAAGCAGCAGCTTGTTTACGAGCCGGGCGTCGAGGACTTGCTTCCACAGATTGTCTTACTTGATCGATGTTCTCTGGCGTCCGGGCTGACCTTGGACGGCCTGTCGACTTCCGTTTTAACGCCGAACCGGTAGCTCTGAAGTTACTCACCCATAGCAGAATTGTGTTACGAGTTGGAACTCTTCCTCTTGGACCGACATTAAAATGCCTACAGAACTGCCGCTGAACAGCAACGCAGGAATCGCCACTTTTAAAAAAACGCCTCGACAACAAACGCATGATGCTCAGCCCACCACTGCTCCATGGCTACTAAAAATGTCCACGAGTGGGCTCTGCGAAGCGCATATCCCCACCACCCCCCACTACCTACTCGCTCAACTGTAAGGTAAAGAAAACCGTCAGATCATTTTGCCGCACCCTGTATATCAGCGGTTCTCAACCTTGTAGCACTGGCGCCCCCCTTTGAACACTGCCAATTGGGGGTTTCACTGAAGATAGCGCACGCCTCCCCTCCAGTCAATAATTGGTTGGTTCAAGTTAGAACAGTGAAATTATGAAACTGACGATGCTAACTCTACGTTAGCAAAAGCTGGGATGCAAAATAAAAATCCAGATATATTTAAATACGAAAGTTTATTTGATGGTTTTGAAAGTTTTTGTTTTTTAACAAAACATATTTTTTAATTTTTTTTTCTTTGTACCTTCACGCCTCCCCTGAAATTCTCTTACGCCCCCCCCCCCAGGGGGGCGCGCCCCCCAGGTTGAGAACCACTGCTGTAGATTATGTCGTGACATTACGTCGATAAAAATCCTTGTAATTATTAAATAAAATTATTTTCAGTCTCCTTAAAATTATTTTCAGTCTCCTTAAAATTATCTTACAATTTACCATCATATTTAAAATTTATTTTACAAATTCAATATCTAAATTAAAGTATTTCACACTTTTTGTTAATAACTTTATCTGCATATTAAATATAAATGAGTTTATATTTAATTTAATTTTTAAATTATTTAATTTAATTTTTAAATTAAATTATTAAATTTAATTTAAATATAAATGAGTTTAATTTAATCAATACAACTGTACGTGTCAGGGACGGTGGGTGGGTCAATACCACTGTACGTGTCAGGGAGGGTGGGCGGGTCAATACAACTGTACGTGTCAGGGAGGGTGGGCGGGTCAATACCACTGTACGTGTCAGCGAGGGTGGGTGGGTGTTATCATCAATTTGCTAATAAAATATTTCTTAATATTATGTCCCAAAATAATTAGAACACCAAACAAAAATAACCTCTATTCGAACTGGAAGTTTAGCTGTTACTATTTCTTCTAAAGTCAATACAATTGTTTTACAGTTTAAGGCATTTCCCTGTATGTAAAGTGATTTCCTACTTTTACAATCATACGAGCCATCGAATGTGTTTTTCCAATAAAAACACATATTTACTTAGATGTTTAACAGTTAAAATTCTCTGTTAGAACTTATAATTTCTCTTTTATTATATAGCTGTCGTGTCTATAATTATTTTAACAATAAGAATGACCATATTTATTCTACAACTTGTGGTAGAGGTGGTGTTGCAGCCATTACTTCGCTTCTTGGAGAAAGAAAGAAGTGTTTTATTTAATTTAATTTTGACTAACGTCATCAACTGAAATGCATTATCCCATGCCATATTTTTGTCGTCTTATATCACTAGTATTACCTGGCATTTTTGTATTGATGTCAGTAGGTCAATGCGTGGTCGGCTCGACCCCTGGACCGTCAAACACGATTTGCATAAATAGTAACAGGTCAAATTCCTTTAGCTAACCTCCAAACTTAAACTATTTAATAAAGTAACAATTACCAAAATATCTTAAGTATTCAGCTATTTGGAAGGAAAGAAAGGCTTCTATCAGTATCAGCAGTGCCTTACTCTTATCTGATTGCGATAACTGAACGTGATATAACTAGGTAAACGTGACATACATTTTTATGGTAAAATACGGACACCACATATACTTAGGGGTCTAGTGGGGGGGGGGGGGGTACTGTCTTTTATGAATTTTATTTTATGCGATTTGGGTTGTTAAATTGCTAAAATTATATTAACGGCATTGTAATATTTAATATTAGTACCGTACTTTATTACAACTATATTTTATTTTAAAGTTTCAGAGTAATATAATAATAAAAATATTATTTTATATACTTTAAAAAAAGTAGTTCATAAAGTTTAAGTTAAGTTGGACGAACTGAATAAATTGTCATAAATCTCCTTGAAAATGTTTAAGTCATCACTTGTACTAGTTGTACATACTGGAGGCTGAAACCAGTCATATTTTTCTCAGGAGATTAGTTTTTTTTAAGTAAAGAACCCTTGTTTAAAAAAATTTAGTACATGACATGTCACTGTTAACTTTGATGCTCAGAATAGCTTCGACCTTCTTCACTGACATCTATTCAGATCAGGTGTCCAGACATTTTTAATTAGAGGAAAACTCGTTCACTTTGTGCCGAAGTACCGGCTAGAGAAAGAGCAAACTCCATCACTCTTCAAAAATGTTCACACTTATTTTCGAACCAGTTCAAAAGTTAAAATATATATAATTTTAAGGGAGATGAAGTCTGTGATAATATAATAGTGCATAGAATATAAATCATCATACAACACACAGCCTGGCATGATTGTCGATTGCTCAAAGTAATAGTAATACTGTACATGTTTGTCTTTTTTACAATATTAAATATTTAAAATATATTCTTTATACCCAAATAGAACGAAAAATAAGGACATATACCAGGTTTTTCCTTTGTACAATACGGACACGGACACAGAACGTAAAATACAAACTGTCCGTACAAAATACGGACGTATGGTAACCTTAGTGATACCTCGCTGCTATGGTAACCCTAGTGATACCTCGCTGCTATGGTAACCCTAGTGATACCTCGCTGCTTCCTCTTCTCTACTCTCGCGTAGATTCATGCTCAAGTGTGCTTGTTGTTGTTTAGTTATGTTTAATTGAGCTAAAATGAGTGTTTAATACTTCCCTTCAACATACTTTCAGTTAATATATTGATACTAGCTGTACCCGCACGCCTCGCCGGTCATAATATTGAGTTCGATTATATAATCGAAATGTGCAGCAACCTCTTGGTTTAAAGACTTGCAATCAAAATATTAGTAATAATTCCAACAAACTCAAGAACATTCAAAATTCACTTAAATTAAATCAAACTAAATACTTTGTTTTTGAAAAATAATTATTTAATATAATATCAATTTTATAACAGTTGATCTTAAGTATAATTTACTGATGTACACAATTCTAGAAATATTTTATTCGATTTGTATTAATAGCTGTTAATAAAACAAATCAATCAATTAATATAGCTCCATAAGAAACCCATGGGAATTTCGGAGGCCAGTGGGGGGGAGTCCTGAGGTCGGAGAGATAAATCCTTTCTTAGTGAGCCTCTAGGGGCCAAGATAAACCTATGTACAAAATTTCAAGATAATTAGACGAATATTTTTGGAGAAATCGTGATGAGTGGTAAATGGCTTTTATATATATATGGGACTAGCTTTTATATATAGATTACTACTTTTATATTAGATACCCCAGCATGCAGTGCGTGCAAACCCCGACACTCGCTGCGCTCGATACACCTCGGCCTTCGGCCTCAGAATGTGACTATGTCTGCAAATAATAGTAGATTATCAGTAACACGTAAACTCACGATATTACATTTATTTACAGTATTTTACTCATACTACTTGCGTTGCTACCTACACTTTTTTCAAACATGTTTATTTCATTCGTTTTTGTTTAACAGCTGAAAATTAAACTCTTAATACATCAATAGGGTAATTTAATACATACAAAATAAACATGTTTATTTATTTACAAAACAGCTGTTATTAATTTACTAAAACCAACCCAATGTTATTCCTTTGGAAAAAGGAATTTTTAGGGGCTGTTTGTAACCCTTAGGAATGGAATTTCGACAAATCCCTTCTTAGTGGGTCCCTTCTATACTAAAGCTAATTTTCGTTTAAATTTCGTGTAAATCCGTTCAATGGCTTTTGAGATTTCGTGATGAGTGAGTCAGTGGTATTTGGCTTTTATATTTATAGAAAACAGTTAATTAAGTTTGGGGTGTAGCTAAAGTAATTTCACATAACACGATGCATGGTTTATCTTAAATGAACATGAGGAATGACTAATCAAAATAGCGTGATCAAGAAGTGAAAGAATCATTCTTTAGATAGATTTTACTAGGCCAACAACTACGTCGCACTATATTAGAGTAAGCTTCCATTGATAAGTGACACTTCCGTAAACATCAGCGGTCACTGCTTTGTTATCTCCCAGCTCCAAAGGCCACAAAATATAAACTTTGTAGGCATGAATGTAGCTTTAAAGTTAAGCTAGTTTACAGAGTTTCAAACAAATCTACAATTTTTATATCCAAATTGAAGAAAACCCAGATTATATTTGAAAAAAATAGTAACGTGATTCAAACCCGATCGTATAAGCATATTTAAAAATGTGCGTAACTTCTCTAAATGCTTAAGAACTGCGCAATTTATTAATAAATAATGTTTCATGTGTAGGCTAAGTGCAAATAGCGTGGCTTTATTTTTCAATAGGGTCGACTAAATATTTTATTTGTAAAACATGATTTCTATTTCAAGAAAATTATCGTTTCAAAACATTCGAAGTTTCATTTGATTGGCGAAGAAATGTTCTAGTGGAACGTAAGTTGTTTTTTGCAAAAAATGTGTACTATTGTAATTTGTTTACAGTTAAACATGTGGAACTTTCAAATGTAATCTTGACCATTTTGATTTACAAAATTCATAATATCAACTTATGGCCTACTAGATTGGACCTTTAGTAATAGTATAGTTTTCACTATTAGCCTACTTGATAAACACGAACCGTACAGTTGAAATAGAAAAGCACAGCAGGGCTATCGACTTCCCAGTAATGGTTTGGCAGCCATCTCCACTTACCGACTTCAAAATACATGTTTCAGGTTATTATTATTATTCATTTCTAAGACGCCGATCGTAGAGGTATGGGCCTATATGAGGGGTGAATGAGTGTAGATGAACGAGTGTAGTCATTGTTACTATCTGAGTTCGAATTAGCTCAGAAAGGACTACTTATTAAAAGTCCAATAGCCAGGACAACTATGGGACCTACAGTTTTACGTGGAATCCGAACCACGTAGTGTTGGTCTGATTTTCAGCTAACTGACAAGCCTGACAATCAGTTTTCTTCCCTACACAACATATGAAAATTGACTACCATCCAACATGGATACTCCAGACTTTTCTAGTAGTGGCCACGTCGATGGCAACAATTGAGCGAGCGCCATGAGGACCGATCATGGAACCTATCACTTACAATCTCCCAAACACTTTGTCCACAAGTAGCTGGATTACAGCACTGCGCAACTAGTGCCAACACTAATCTCACTAAGAAATTCAACTAGCATGCAGAGGACTTTATATATGTCACATTCTAAGTGTCTCCAAAATACATATTTTCAGTTTTGTCATATTGGGAATTTTTATTAGCTGATACAATTTAAATTCAATTAGCCATGCAGACCTCGATTGTGAATCTCCCATTACATTCGGTGGTTATTGAAATGAACGAAGGAAAACGATTTTCCGACAACTCATTGGTGGCTTCTAGTTCCTTTTAATTTGTAAAATTTTTGTTTGAAAATAAAAAGCTTACGGTAGACAATCCAGATGTTCTTCGAATGATGAACCGTAAACAAATTATATCAACAATTTTACTGGAGTCAGCACACGCAGTGTCGTCAGCAGAGGTGCTGTGACAGCCGGCGCCGGCGTGGCCGTTTTGATTTGAACACGTGCTGGAATGAGGAAAGTGCATGTCAAGTCGTGAAGTATGCGGGCGGGTGCGTGTGCACGGCTCTGGGCCTTGGTACCAAGTGTTTGTAATTGCTAGGAATGTCGTATCGACAGAAATAAATCTTGTTTACTGCTTCAACTTGAAGTGTGCATTAAAATTCAAGTATATGATTAGTAAATAACTACTCGAAGCTTACTCCAACATAAGTCGGTTTACAGGGTAGATTTATATAAAATTAGCTGCAATAGAGTTGTTACTGTGTTTTGCTAGCCTGTTACAGAAGTACAATTGATTTTTCGAAAAAGTAATGAATCGCCAAACCACGTCTGAGTTTTGTCAAACACTCCAAGAGCATATTCCCAATACTTAAAAAAGTAGTGAGGATTGCCCAAAATATATTTTGGTTACTCGAATTAAGTTGTATATCCAGAATTATTCTCTAAAACTTGTTCCTGGTACTAAAATATGCACAAAACTTGTTTCAGTTACTTGTCTCAAGTACCAAAATAACCAAAAAACAAGTTTATGATTTTTGTACTAAATACCCAACATAACCACTAAGAATGCATCACTATTGTTTGTAATACATACAAAGAATAAGTTCATTTCACATTCTTGATACACATAAAATTGATCCCAAGAGCGAATTCTTGATACTCAATAATTTCAAAGTAGACACCCTCTCAACAGATCTCTCACCATAATATTTATATTAGCTCTAACATTTTACTTGAATAAGATTCAATGGGCTTAGTATTTTTGAATGGACCATCATACTAAAGATGAACTGTAATACAGCTGCAGTAAGATCAGTTTCCGGCAGATCTCAAGACAACCAATGACCCCATCCCGGCTGCAATGATATTGAAATTCTTGGCCATGTTTTGGATATTGCCCTAAGGGAGAACTACTAAGAAATAACCGTCATCATATAGTAAGAACAATGTTGAATTCATACAACAACAACAACATAAATTAGGACGTTCTGTTAACAGAAGGATCAAATTTAAAAACGAATATCATTGCTATAAACAAAAAAAGTAAAAATACCTTAATTATAGATAGATCCTACAATAAGATTTGAATTAACATAAGATTAGGCTGGATTAGACAACAATGAAAAAAAGAAAATTTATGAATCTTGTATTCCTTATTTAATAAAAAAATACAACATAGTAAAATGAGAAATAATTGGCCTTTTATTTGGAAGTAGAGGAACAGTATCTAAATTTACTTAACAAGATAACAGTATCATTCTTGAAAAATTACAACTTACCAGATATTTTTTTTTCTTAACCTTACTCTGCCCATTCCTCATAGACTATTGATCTGTGCGAGGAACATATTCAGACAGAGTAAGGGGGTGAACCAGTACAGTACAGGTGAGTATTGAGTAAGGGGATGAACCAGTACAGTAGAAGGTGAATATTACTGATATAATCTTCCAGTTTAGGCCGGATTCGAACGAGCGCTACCTCACCTAAGCTCAAAAGCCCTGACGCCTTAGACCGCTCGGCCACCGGCTCACCCTATAATATAACAGAAAAAAATATTAAATGGAATTATAAAAGACTCATATTTTGAATCACCATTTAATGTATAAAATAAGTTAACAATTTTTTTGTACTGGATCTTGATGGTCACCTCAAATACGAGGCAGTCATCAGTTTATTATTTTTAATAAATATGATTCTCTCTCCCCCCTATCCCCCCCTTTCTCTCCTTTCTCTCTACCTTTAGGAAGCAAGCAATTAATAATATACATATTAGTGCACATCTCTGATGAGGGGCTTGAGCTAAAACAAAGGTAGGAGTAGACTACGAGAGGAAGTAGGGGATTGAGAAACTCACTCTGTAATTCCATGTGTGACTTTGTACCCCAAATTTTCGTAAAATAGGAGATATTACAAAGCTTGTTGCTTTTGGAAACCAAACTTCTCAGCTAGCAAATTCAGTCAAACATCTAAAGATATCTGCTTTTACTACACCAATTCTAAGCCTACTTTTACGAGTTGTCTTCAAGTTGATCTTTTAATCTAAACTCAGTCGGAAAATAAACAAATGTAAATTAGGATCATAAATTTAATTTTAGTTGCAAATTTAAATTCTTCATTTATATCATAAATAAGTAGATACATATTGATGAACACAACAGTAATGAAAGATTAAATTTTACATACAGTAATTGAATATTGATACTTAAAACACAACTTTCATTATAAATTAAATAGTAAATTATTAGCCATAATGTAATAATACAAAGTGATTTAATAGTAAACAATACAAACTCATGGAAGTAATAAATATTTTACTGTGAAAGACAGTATAATGGTTACATGCAACAGTCAATGTTTACATTTGCCATAAATTACTAAGGTCTATAATTTACTTTGTACACCTGATTATTCATAGCTCTCTCGGGAAGGCCATTCATACCTCATGCCAACATCTAAATGTCTATTTGTTCTCTCAAACGTAAGTAAGAAACTCGTGGTCTCAGTAAAAAGCCACAAAGGCTAATTGACGTTTCAATTAAGACCTCAGAGCTTGCAGCGTACTTCTGATTAGTTTAACTGCTTTCTCTTCATTAGTTCGAGTACTTTTCCTATTTACAGTTTTTGTAGTATTATTGTGGTTTTTAATTGTATTTATTTATCACATTATTTATAAGGTAGTGGTTTTTTGTTCTAATTCTATTAATTTAATACTAGGGAAACCCCTGCACGCTTCACGTTCCAACCCTTTCCCTCGCTGCGCTAGTGACACCTCGGCTTTTGGCCTCGGCATATGACTTTTGACAACAAATACTATTGGTTAAACTATATTAAGTAAAATCATAATACAGTCTGTACATTTATTTCTTGTAGCTCACTCATTGCACTTGAGTTTCAACCTATTTACAGTTTAAATACAAACACCTAATGTTATTAATAAGATTAAGGAAGATCTATTAACCTTCTCAATATTATAAACATAATTGTGTACATTCTAACAGCTGTTAAAATTATGTATACATCATTGTTTACATTTTAACAGCTGTTACATTTTAAGTAATTTAAATTCCTCTCCATGTTATTCTTGTGGCCAAAAATCGTACTTTGAGGGCTTCCTGTGCCCTTCATGGTAAAAATATTGAAACCTTATTGCACAACTAAGTATAGAGGCAAAGTTTTTTACACCTTAATAGTTAAAATTGATGAAGAAATAAGGGAGGAGTTGCGTTGACAAAAAACAGCTTCACATATTACATATAAGGATTTAAATATTTATTTTATATTACTATGCTCACATAAATATTCTCTTAAATTATTCTTATTATTGTTATTGTAATGATTTTCATTGGGTCAATCTCAAAATGTATTATTTGTTTACTATGTAAAAAATCTACTACAGCAGCAATACAACAATAATATGCCTGGCATAGAATATCATAAAAAAAGGGTAAACATTTCTATGGACCAAATTTTTCATATGTCGAAAAACTAAAATATGTATATTTCATTATCTATTGCATTGCATTTAAGGACTTAATGACATTTTAAGTCTTTATTTATAATCAGTAGATAACTTGATCTCTGCTTTTGATAAACATTCATACAATATCAATACAATAATTAATTGTCTATGCCTCTTAGATTTAGCTCAATATTGGCCTATATTATGCTAGACGTTATTTTTAAAAAAAGGAGAGAAAGAGTTAAAACATTATAATAAGAAGAAAGCTTAGAGCATAACTACATAATGATTCTATACATTTACTGTACAACTTCACAACATGTATTGTTTTGTTTTCAGGTTGCCTTCACGAGGGAAGAAGATATAACCAAGGCACAAGTGTCAACGTAAACTGTAATGAATGGTACGTACATTCCTACTTTAGTGTTTACTAAGGAGCTTTACAAATTGTTGATAATCTATGGTTAGACTGCTGGACAATGTAATCTCTGTACTTAAAAACCACATTTCCATGTATATTATACTAAGCAAAAATACATCTTGCTATATTTAAACAGATTCAGATTCTTAAGCTCCACCTACCTTTTTTAAATTTTTCAGATGGATACATATTTTTTTCTCATATTTACATATTTTAATAATAGCTTTACATTTTTTTAATGTAATCCACAAGTTATTGTTGAATATTAAACAGAAAAATAAATTTATTCATTGCTAAAGCCTCCTGAGCTGATATATATAATAAATATGAAGGTTAACGTACCTTTGTCGTCTTCAGCTACAAATCCGTCTTCAAGAGTAGTTGAAACTGGCTGCACCGAAAACACCTTTTTTCGAGACAAAATTTTGAACAGAAGTCCTCTTTGTGGGTAATTGAATTTAACTTGTATTAACTAGTTTGAATTCAGTCAGATCAAACTTAAAACATGTATTTTGGGGACACTTTGAATGTGGTGTATGTTAAGTTGTTACACATGTCAAGCATATGTGTAACTGAATTGAATTAGTAGTAACTAGTTAAAGCACTCAGTTTGGTTAAATAAAAAAAAGTATTTGTAGGTGATATTTTGAATTACAAACATGTAAAGGGTTTCTTATAAAGACTGAATAAAACCATGTATTTTTGAGACGACAACTTGAATCTGGCAAGTATAATTGAATTTAACTAGTCAGTTGAAACAATCAGTATGGTTAAATAAAAAAAAGGGTTTTAGATGATATTTTGAATTTAAAATACAGAGTTAAAAAATAAAAAGTTCTCTCCGTTGACAATTTAATTTAATCTGTCGTATAGCTTGTTTAAACTTTCAGTAAGACTAAAAAAGGTGGTTCTTTAGAAAATATTTTGAACATATCATACATAAAGCAACCTAGATGGATAGTTGCATTTAACATGTACCAGCCAGTTAAAATACATGTAAGATGGAGGCAATGTGTTTGGCTAATAAGAGATGTCATGTGACACTGAATTGGTGTGCGCTTGATGATAATGGTCATGGGCACTTATGCTTGTCTATGTCCTGGTTTCTACTGGGCAGTGATAATAAATTTCACTATTATCCACTATACATCATAGCCATATACTTAAAAAATACAAATTTCACATCTGTAATTAATTATATTTTTTATGCATTTTAATAGTCAAAATAAACATGGAATTTACACTAAAAAATTACATCTATGTCAAAATTTCATCTAACATTCATACAGTACATAAGTGTTATTAGCACAACATTTTTATTTAATAATCGTTAGTGAAAACCTCAAATTTTTTTATCTTTTTCAATTAATTTCAGCAATATACAGGGTGTTTTTTTAAAACGCAACCCATGAGATGAAATAAAAATGACAAACAAAACATCTATCTATAACACATTTTATTATTATTAACATTTATTACTACTATTTACATGATTTTAATGACATTTTGTTTAAAAATATTCTTCTACAATAAACACTCCCTGGCCTTTTGCTCAAAACCATGTTTCTAACCTTAACTTAATGACATTGCACGAAACCTAAATAAAGTGAACAACAATGCAACAATGTAAATCAGCTCATAGACAAGGAAGAAGAAGAAGAACCAAGGCTACCAACCTATGAACTTGTAAATATCTTAAACCTTCATTTTCTGTACTTGTAAATAGAGTTGCGTTTTAAAAGAAACACCCTGTATTTTTATGTATTGAACTTCATGTACAATACACAGACAATGAAAAATTAAGAACGTTGTTGCAAAATGTAATAGTAAAGAAAATTAGTAAATTAATTTAAATTGTACCTTGTGGAATGTTTCCAACCTGAACTATGTAAACAGTAACACTAGACCTACAGGTCAAACATTTTCTGGATCATCGAGACAGAGAGAGGTAAACACTTGAAATGCAATAATATTATTTGATGTTTCCCTCAAATTAAACCTATAAAATTATATTTTAAAATGTATAATGAAAAAAATTAAACAAGTACGGTAATCTGTGTGTGATAGTTTGACACATGGTCTGGATAGAACCATACACTTTGTATTATACAATCAAAGTTGTTGGTATTTGTTTGCAAGCAAAATTATTATCTAACACGTTACATTCTAATTTTCATATTCACATGCATTCTATGGCCTGTCTAAAATACCCAGAAAAACGTATGATGTAAAGTGGTTTTTGGATGATTTTGTATACTTTTTCCAAAACAAAATAGGCTACTTTTATTAGGAGGCCGTTTCCCTCAGCGAAAAATGCTAGAGACTTGAGTTTCTATGTCAATGATTTGGTCGATAATAATGATCGTATTGAAACCTGAAGTGTAATTTGATAGGTAAAGTCCATTTCTAATGGACTTTAAGTTGGTTTTGTAAAAAAACAGTATTTTAATATTTTTGTTGCAGTTAAATATATAAAACTTTAATTTACTTGATACAGTAAATTAAATTGAAAAACCCATAATATTAACTTAAAATAATCATATAGCATTCACTCTAAATCATTACAATAATAAACACAAACTTTACAGTTGAAATAGAAAAGAATGTTTAGGCCCGCTGACGATAAAATTGCATTACTATTAAAGGGCTGTCTGGGCATGTCGACTTTCCAGTGGTGACTTGGTGATTTGGAAACAGCCACCTTAACAATCAGCATCTAAATTTATTTTGCACATTTAAAAAGAAACTTATAATTACTTGTCACTATATATTCTGTTGGGCAGCATGTGCCAGAGGGTATGTGAAGGTCGAACGTCATGTCGCATGGAACTTGTCTGCACTCAGCATAAGTGCTTAGTGGATCCTGACATGCTGACTCAAATCAACCAAGACAGTGCTGGATGGAAGGCGGCCAACTATTCAGTGTTCTGGGGCAGGACATTGGATGAGGGCTTCGCACGTCGTCTTGGGACAAGACACTCTAAGAGAAGAGTATGTAAACTAATTTTACATTTAAGTATATATAAAATTTATAACTATCAAATTTGATATGTCAGAATTCACCCTGGTCTTAATTTGTTATCAAAAGATTTTCTAGTTTTAATAATAATAACAATCCACAAACGGGTCAACAAGGATCATGCGAACTGGAGGGCATTTTTGCTTTGGGAGTTTGTGTTGATATAATGTGGTTATTCAACTTTTCAAAATACATGATCCTTAATATTACCTCTAGAAATATTTCTTAGTATGTTCTCTCTACAAGATGCGACTAGGATTTAGTGTTGGCTTTTTTAAAATATTTTTCAATCTCCGTTAATTGTACTGCCTTGATGTGTTTAAAAAACATGTTTGTTACATGTAATTAGTTTTTTAATTAGCATAATATGTGTTGGTACATATACAGTACAAGTAAACGTCACACAACACAAATTTATTACAATATAAGCACAAAATGCACAAATATACTACAATACAAGCACAAAATGCACAAATATTATGGTGATCGATTTCGGTGAACCACGCTCACCTTCCTCAGACCAGAGGGATTCACAAAAGAATCACATGTAATTTTAAACTGTACAAGTTATAACAGTAAAATATTGTTGAATTTACAAACTGTTGTTTGTGCATGATATTGAATTTTTTTAAGTGAGTGTTATCTTGACAGAAGAAAGAAAAAATAAATACAGTTCGCTTTCTTGTGGCCACAGCAAACATCTCAATGGACGTTATAAACAGATTACAACTAATGTAAATCTGTAGTAATAATTACTAGGTTTATCCTAGAGGATTTTGAGAAACTAATGGAGGGACTGATAAGGTGCTGGACTGAGTTACATTCTTACATATGAGACGCCGACACAACGTTGTGCGTATTTTAAGGCGAATATGAATGATGATATGAGTGTGGATGAGTGTAGTCTGGTTACTAACTGAGTTCAACTGTTCCTCAGAAAGGACAATTTATTAATAGCCCAACAGCCAGGGCAACTAAGGGACCTACTGATTTACGTGGAATCCGAACCAAGTAGTGCTGGTCTGATCTTCAGCTAATTGACAAGCCTGATACTCAGTTATCTCCCCCACACAACATCCGTACAATGATTATCATCCATCATGGACACCCCAGACTTCTCTAGTAGTGTCCATGCAGATAGCAACCATTGAGCTATCATCCTCATGGCAAACTCAAAAATAATTAGTTGACACATAAACTTGACATAAATTCAGCACAGTATTGGATACAACCTCTGTTCTTTCCTCTCTATGGTTTAACCAATTTGAATCTATGTAAACATATATGTTGATTTTTGGCCCAACAAATCTAGTAAATGCCTTATAACTGGGATCTAGAGTTGTTTTTCATTCGTTCAAAGAACATTAACTTTTCTTATATGTATGGAAAACAGATGGAGGAAGTAGCTCACAATTGTGCACACTCCCTTCTAGTTTATGTAGTTGATATACAGATATTGTTTTACATCATATTGCTGACCTTGTGTTATATATGAGGTACAATGTATTTAAAAGTACTCAGCATTGTTCTGTAAATAATCGTATGTTTTGCTTTATCTTTTTATGCGATAAGGATTCATGGATCAAACAAAATTACAAGTAACCGGCAGTATTTATAACAGGGAATACAAATTTACAATTAGTAGTATTTTAGTTTATATAACATTATATTCACATACACAAATTTAATGTTCAATATTAGGGTAAGCTGTGAAAATAACAATCTTGTGACTTTAACAAAATGTTTTTTTTTTTTTTTCAGGCCTATTACATGAGACCCATCAATGAGATCTTCAACCGCGAGCGTGTTCGGGCCAAGCTTTGGTACGACCTGCGAACTGATCGCCCTGGCCTTATATCACCTCCATTGGATCAAGGGTGGTGTGCTGCAGACTGGGTCATCAGCACAGTGCAGATTGCCACAGACCGTCTCGCGATTGTATCCAAGGGTGAGGATCGAGCCATTCTATCGCCTCAACACCTACTTAGCTGCAACTCCAAGAACCAGCGTGGATGTGATGGCGGACATATCACCCGTGCTTGGAAATTCATTCAAAGATTTGGGTATGTTTAGAGCTCAGAGTTCTTATAGCTTTTCTTGTTTGTAAAGTGATTTCCAAATTGTTTATCTATTGTCATAGAGCTATGACTAACTTATAACCAAGATTATTTTCTATTTTCCTTTTAGCACACCAACTAAGAGATCAAACACCCACCCTCTAATTATTTCAATACATGCCTTCTCTATGCTATTGTACAACTTTTTCAACTACTCTGCTTCTGCAAACATGTACTACTTGCTATCTATGTCTGCAAAGGGTGTTTGTAGGGCCTTATGACTGCGTGAGTGCAAAGAGGGGCAGGCATGTTGAATCCCACCTATACAAAACCAAGATGGAAGACCCCATCAATAATGTGCATTTAGATTGGGTAATATGTCCACTGAAAAATTACCTATATTTGAAATTTGAAAATATATTGCATGATAAACATAACTGTAGACAAATGTGTAAACAGTGGTTAGGCGGGTTTACTGTTCTCACTACAATTTTATTTCAGATTCTGTATTTTTACTTCGAACTCTTATTAAAAAAAGTTTTAATGAAAAACTTCACTCGACAGTTCATATGGGTTCAAATACTAGCCCCTGGCTGTCGATGAGTGAAATACTAGCCCCTGGCTGTCAATGAGTGAAATACTAGCCCCTGGCTGTCGATGAGTGAAATACTAGCCCCTGGCTGTCGATGAGTGAAATACTAGCCCCTGGCTGTCGATGAGTGAAATACTAGCCCCTGGCTGTCAATGAGTGAAATACTAGCCCCTGGCTGTCAATGAGTGAAATACTAGCCCCTGGCTGTCAATGAGTGAAATACTAGCCCCTGGCTGTCAATGAGTGAAATACTAGCCCCTGGCTGTCAATGAGTGAAATACTAGCCCCTGGCTGTGAATGAGTGAAATACTAGCCCCTGGCTGTCAACGAGTGAAATACTAGCCCCTGGCTGTCAATGAGTGAAATACTAACCACTGGCTCAGTTGGGGATTTAAACGTTGGACCTTGCCGTCCGCAGTCTGAAGCCTTAGACACTGAGGCACCACACCAGCAATTCTGTTCATTACTCATAATTTTTCCCCGCCTTAAAATATGTTTCATTTTTTTAAAGAAGAGGTCGATCGCTTTCTTAACCTTACTCTGCTCATTCCCTATAGACTATTGATCTAGTCGAGGAACTTATTCAGACAGAGTAAGGAGAAGAACCAGTACAGTACAAGGTGAACATTACTGGTTCCAGTCTAGGCTGGATTCGAACCAGCGCTATCTCTAACCCAACTCAAAGTCCTGATGCCTTAGACCGTTCGGCCACCAGTTGGCCCAGAAACAGTAAATAAAAAGCAAGAAACCTTTCCTGAACAATTTAATGTTTTAAAGTCTATTGTTATTATCAAATAAAACATCAATAACATTAATTGACGATAAATTTTTTATTAATCACATATAAAAACTGCTTTTTATATTGCAGAGTTATATCAAAACACAAAATAAGTGTTACAGTGATTTAGAACTCCAAACAAATTAAGTTTAAGATTTTAATTTTTACTTGGAACAATAATTGTAACTTTGTGTGCAATTCTCAGATTAGTGCCAGAAGCCTGTTATCCATGGTTGGGCGTACAGACCAACTGTTCCGTCTCCAAGATGAAAGATAAGTCACGAACGACAGCTCGGTGTGTGAACGGCAATGACTTCATGCCTCTTCACCGCACCGGGCCTCCTTACCGCGTTTCAAAGGAACCGGAGGCCATTATGAATGAAATAATGACATCTGGGCCGGTGCAAGGTACGATATTAATTAAAATAAGTTTAAATGTATTCATTTTGTCGTGTTGGTTAAAAGTAAAAAATATGTAGAGTTAGTTGTTTAATCTTAGATAATGTTACACGTTTATAAACATTCAATTTTATGTTTTTTCACTGAGGTTAAACTGAATAAATCTGTTGCAAATGCAATATTTTTGCCATATAAGTAGAAATATGACATAGATTTTTCTATTCATAACCTTTGGTAAGAGGTGTAAAATATTACTTTGCCATATGAAAAAAATCATAATCTGGATACAAGTTGAAATGGCTATTCGTTGTAAGTATGTACATATTTTAAGATATAAAGATATACGAATCTTGAAAATAATGAAATCCAAATTACTTTTGAAATAATCCTCTAGCTTAATTTGTCTTGTAATTTGTGAATACATATTTACACTGATGTAAAAATGTATCAGTAGAAAACCAAATATTTTATTGTAAATATTATTCATGAACTAAAAAGGAAATTCAGATCAGACAGTAATATTATTATTTGTTTCAGCTACAATGAAAGTGTCACAAGATTTTTTTAGCTACAGAAGTGGGGTGTATCGTTGCAGTGGATACAGTAGGAGTCGTCGTAACGATACGTATCACGCTGTACGAATAGTTGGCTGGGGTGAAGAGGTATACCAAGGAAAACTTGTAAAGTACTGGGTAAGTAATTTGATATTTGATTTTTTGGTCCTACTTTGTCAGTAGCATTTTTAACTTTGATTTTAATGTTGTTACGGGACAACGGTCCAAACCCATCAAGCTAAATTTATTTGCAGAATTTGAAAGAATAACTGTCTGCATTGAAATCTGGAGTGCTAGTCTCTGGGCTATAAAGAAAATGTTTTTTTATAGAGATGTGCCTCTGAACTGCAGAAATGTTAGGATGAATTTATAAATTGTTATATGGACTTCTCCTTTCAACAAATTGTGTAGTTTATCACATCTATTTAATTAACATGTAGTACTGAATCAATCGTCACATTCAGTTAGTTATCAGGTGCATATCTTCCACATTACCATCATGCCCACCCAGCATACAACTTAATAGGCCCTCCTACTCAGTCATTGAATGTGTGATACTGAACTTGCCTGGGTTGTCCACTAAACACAGTACACTAAATCAGTGGTGTACTTTAGAAAAGAGGGCAGGAAGTATTGGTGTACGTCTAATGATGTTGTATTTGGCAACAAAAGGCCTCATTTAATAAAAAAAATAGTATTGGAATTGTGAAGTATATCTTTTCAAATCATAATATTTCCAATAAGAGTTTTTGAAAACGAAAAAAAAATACCAAAATGTATCAAAGTGTATTATAATTTAAAGTTGATCCAAGTTTTCCATTTTACATGGTGAACAGAATTTTATGACAAAAAGGTTGGTTTACATTAAATAGATGGTTTACTCTTTCGGATGTATTGGTCTTTAGAATTTAGTTTCAATATTTTGGCATTGCAAATCCAAAAATGTTGGTATTGACACATTCCTAATATATCATTTCTGATTGATATTTTATTTAGTACCGGTAAGACAAAGAAAAAGATTCTGCTCCTGCTGGAGCAATATTCCTGCAGTTGACTCCAAACCTGAGGAGATTAAAAGGAGTGTACACACATCTCACAGTAGGCAGTGTCCACGGCTGGTTTGTATAAAATGATAGCTGCAGTGCGTAAAGTGTACAGGGGAGGAGTGTACACACATCTCACAGTAGGCAGTGTCCAGGGCTGGTTTGGGCAAGTGATATTGTATAAAATGATAGCTGCAGTGCGTAAAGTGTACAGGGGAGGAGTGTACACACATCTCACAGTAGGCAGTGTCCAGGGCTGGTTTGGGCAAGTGATATTGTATAAAATGATAGCTGCAGTGCGTAAGGTGTACAGGGGAGGAGTGTACACACATCTCACAGTAGGCAGTGTCCAGGGCTGGTTTGGGCAAGTGATATTGTATAAAATGATAGCTGCAGTGCGTAAAGTGTACAGGGGAGGAGTGTACACACATCTCACAGTAGGCAGTGTCCAGGGCTGGTTTGGGCAAGTGATATTGTATAAAATGATAGCTGCAGTGCGTAAAGTGTACAGGGGAGGAGTGTACACACATCTCACAGTAGGCAGTGTCCAGGGCTGGTTTGGGGAAGTGATATTGTATAAAATGATAGCTGCAGTGCGTAAAGTGTACAGGGGAGGAGTGTACACACATCTCACAGTAGGCAGTGTCCAGGGCTGGTTTGGGCAAGTGATATTGTATAAAATGATAGCTGCAGTGCGTAAAGTATACAGGGGAGGAGTGTACACACATCTCACAGTAGGCAGTGTCCAGGGCTGGTTTGGGCAAGTGATATTGTATAAAATGATAGCTGCAGTGCGTAAAGTGTGCAGGGGAGGAGTGTACACACATCTCACAGTAGGCAGTGTCCAGGGCTGGTTTGGGGAAGTGATGTTGTATAAAATGATAGCTGCAGTGTGTAAAGTGTACAGGGTAGGAGTATTTTACCTAAGTTACATCACAGTCACCAGGAAGTCAACTTTTCTCCAACAACTTTCCTCGCTGCAGCCAGAATTCACTGAACAGATTTTGATGCAAAGAATAATATTGCATCTCCCTCTACATATATGAAGGATTTTGCTTTGTTATTGTTTACCTTAGTTTATATGAAATCCAAAATTGATATGTTCACTCATCACAAAATCTCTGGAATCATAAATTGGTCGGTAGCGTAGTTGGTTCAATCCCAGTTTCATGTGCTAAAGGTTGTCAGTTCGATCCCAATCAGTCATATATATTTTGAGAAGGATCAGCTGATAACCACCGGCTGTTCATTTGTCATTAGGCTATTAATTAATGACACTTTCTAAGGAATAGTCGGCCTTAGTTTGTAACAATGACTACATTCGCTCATCTACACTCATCACACTCATTCGAAATCCATATTCGCTCATATCTTGACGATCGGCGTCTTATGAATAAATAAATAAATAGAACAAAGTTTGATGAAATTTGAAGGAAAGTAAGCTTTTATACTATAGAGACTCACTAAGAAAGGATTTCTTGAAGTTCGATTCCTAGAAATAGCCTCTCACTGTTAACTTTTTTCGTAAGAGTAATATTGGCACTAATTTATTTTAGTAATTTATTTCAAATAGCTGATACAAAAAACATAAACATGATGCAAAAACTTGGCTAATTTGGTTTTCACTATGAAAAGTTTAAGGTCATTCCTATTAACTCAGATGCTATTGCACTACTTTGCAATCCCTTTAAGTATAAGGGGATTGCAAAGTACTTACCCAGCTACATGGGGACAAAGTGTTTGGGAGATTGTAGGCGATAGGTTGTATGCTCGGTCCTCTTAATACCGACATGGCGTCCGCTTGGTGGTTGCTATCGGCGTGGACACTACTAGAGAAGTCTGGGGTGTCCATGTTGGGTGGTAATCATTGTGCGGATGTTGTGTGGGGGAGATAACTGAGTATCAGGCTTGTCAATTAGCTGAAAATCAGACCAGCACTACGTGGTTCGGATTCCACGTAAAGCTGTAGGTCCCTTAGTTGCCCTGGCTGTTGGGCTATTAATAAATTGCCCTTTCTGAGGAGCAGTTGAACTCAGTTAGTAACCAGACTACACTCATCCACACTCATCCTACACTCATAAAACCATTCATATTCGCCTTAAAATACGCACAACGTTGTGTCGGCGTCTCATATGTAAGAAAATGTAAGAAAAAAAATATAAAACTTACACATCTAGGAGAACGACAGCGGGCTAAGCTTGATATTGATGTGTCACGGAGGGAAGGGTAAACAAGTGTAAAGAACCACCTGTAGACTGTTGAGATGGGCTGTCAGCTAGTTAGATATACACAGTGTATATCTAAGTATATTTGCTTTGCAACTCATAATACTACTTCATACTTTTTTACATAATTCTCAATGTAATTTCCTCTAAAGATTTAGATAGATTTAGATTAATTGATGTCTAAACTAAAAGTATCAGTTTAATATGTAATGTGTTTTTATGTTGTAGATTGTATCCAATTCTTGGGGAACATGGTGGGGAGAAGGCGGATATTTCCGTATTCGAAGAGGAGTAAATGAATGTGAAATTGAAAGTTTGGTGCTCGGTACTTGGATCAATCCCATCTTGCTTAAAAAGGATCCATCCATGCCAATGATGGATAAAACCAATGTTATCAGCAACACCCTCTCATAGATGAAGCTACCTAATTCAGCCGAGATCTCTACAGAATCTCATTGTTTCTTTGTGGATCTACCTTGAAATGATGATTATAAATCTAACATTTTTGCCTGGTTTTTGTTAGAAAGAACAAGCTTCATTGTTGTCTTAAAGGTTTTTATCTATTTTTAAACTTCTAAATTAATTGATATTAGAGTTTTAAATGGTGTAAAAACAGTAGTTCATATAGATTGAACATTAGAATGTTAACTGGCGTAACAATATTACGTTAAATTGCCCATAACATGTTACATTCACCAAGGAGTGAAAGATTAAAATGATTTTTGTAAGGAAGGAAAGTTTGCACTTGTGATAAGTTCATTCTTAAGTTTTTTAAAATATAACAAAACCTTTTTTATAAATACTTAATTTACTAAAACTAATTTTTTATATTTCATTTTGTGCTTTTTCTTATTTATTTATATTGTTGTTGGTAAAAAAAAAATGTGCAAGAATTTTGTAAACAAACATTTTTGTAAAATTGTAATATCTCATAAAACATCTTACAACATTTTAAATTATTATTCGGTACTTATTTAATAATTTATTTCTCAAACATCACCTCTAAATGCATGCAATTTTACATTACAATAGTAACAAAAATTTTAGTTAATTGTTAGATAGAAAATTTAACTTTCTGATGTAAGTCTTGTACATAGTATATATATTACATTCTCTATATAGTTTTAGTTCTTTAGCGTTATTTGTGTTCAAATTAATTATAGTATGAATAAACCAAATACCTACTTTATTTTTATTAAAATTAATTTTCAAAGCTTACTTTTTGTTAAGTGTAATTTATTGTACATTGCTTTGTATTGTAAGTTTTTTTTGTATTTTGTTGTACAGTGTACTGTAAGTTGTGTTTTCCATTGTTTGTACTTTAATATACTGTATATCATCCTTAACTGAATAATATTGATTAGTTTCTGTATCAATACAGTATACGAGTGGCTGTGTAAATTAGGGATATTTAGAGACACTTAATCACTGCCTAATCGACAACATGTTTATTTATAATGTCTTTCACAGATTAATAGATCAACATTTGTTATGAAGTATAAGTAAAAAGAACAATAGTAGAAAACTTAGTAATGCAATTGAAAAGGTTCCATTATCTAATAAAAATGAATCTTATCTAAACAAAATTTCACTGCCGCTGTCAGTTTTTTTAAGTATTATGAAATAATTTATAATTATGATAAAATTATCTAACAATCAAACTTTTCAGTAGGAAACAATGTGTTCATTTTAAAGTAGATGTAATAGACTTAAGATGAAACATCTTGCAAATATAAGTGTGAGTCTGATAAAATATCTTTTTAATTGTCTTGAATGATAAGCAGCTTTTATTCCAGTTTGTTTTAAATAGTTGTACAGAATCAGTATTAATAATTAATTAAAAGTATTAACATACACTTGTGTTGTAATTTAATTTCCAAAATATAATGGTTATATTTGTTTATCTGAACAGGGAATATTCCCAAGCAGAATCAAAACATAAAAAGTTGTCCTTATACACAAGGGCAAGGAAAAATACTTGGTAAAAAATTAAAAAAAAGTGGCCGTACACAAAGTATGTTCTCAAAGATAATTTAAATAATATTTCTCGGAAGATTATTACCTTATTTAGGCAGTAAACAGATTTTAAATAACCAGCATGCGGTTTTTGACCTTCTTTTGAACTTAAATGACAGTCTTGATTTGGTGGGCGAGCAGATGTGTATTTTTTTTTTTTTGACATGATAAAAGCCTTCGACCTACTTTCGCACAACGTCCTAATTGGTAAACTGAAGACCATGAGTATTAACCCTTTCCACTCCAATTACTGGGAACCCAGTTTCCCTATCAGCTCCATTTACTTTTAAGCAAAGATTGCCTACTACATTTGTTCAGTGGGAAAAACATATATCTGATAGTTCCAAAAAGCTGATGTATTTTTTCTTTGTTTCTTCTATGACTAAAGTATAGATTAATATAAAATAAAACATATATTTTTATTTTCAAAATTTTTTAATTATATATATTTATTGGAACAAAATTTAATTTCTAACAAAAAAACGGATACAAGAAGAATTTTTGAAAAATTTTAAATAGGAAGAATACTATTTGTTGTTTGTTTTTTGTTGTTTGTATCCTTACAAACAAAAAAAAGTCATTTTCAAATATTTTGGACTAAATTATACATAAAAAAAATATATAATTCTAAAACCGAATTTTTTTGAAAAACAAAATTTTTACCAAAAAAATTATTTTCACTGCAACTAGTAAACAATTGCTCCATAAATTTTATTTTATTGCTTAGCAACAGTCAAAAGGTACATAATTTAGACCAAATTTGTAAGTAAAGCTTTTTTCAATAATTCAAAACATGTTATCAGCTAAAAATATAAACAGACAAAATCTAATAGCCTACTTGCAACGCTCTTTCATTTTCGTAAAAATAAAAATATTATGAATAAACAGTAAAACAACAACGATAACCTAGCAACAACAATGCGTTTTATAAGCTCATTACGAACGATAACATATGACGGAACAAAGTGAGTGCAGATAGCTGTTGCAGTCAGCCAGCTGTTTACAGAGCAGCCACAGACGACAAACATTACATTTTCTGAGGTTTGTTTACCGATACTAAACTCAAACGGTTCCGAAAAAAATCTACAGATAGCAGCACATATCAAACAACAACCCTAGCGGTCAATAATGTAACTACGTCAATCTAAATACAATCATAGAACGTTTTTATAGAGACGTCGGGCCCGGCCCGACATTGGAGTTAGTGCGGTAAGTTGCGTGGCGGGGCTGCCCCGCCACTTGAGTGGAAAGGGTTAAGGGAAGGGCACTAAAATGGATTATTACACATCTAAAAGATAGAAGACAGATTGTAAGCCTCAGACATGTGGGACAGGATGGTTTGGCTCGACATTACCGTTCATTAATCTCACCGCCAGTAAATACAGGTGTGCTGCAAGGCTCAAACTTAGGTCCCATTCTTTTCCTACTCTACGTGAATGACTTACCTGAATCAATAACTGTGGGTAAGGTATGGCTTTTCGCAGATGATGTTAATCAATTGATCAGTGGGGATAATAGGCAAGCACTGATGACTATATCTCAAAAAGGCCTGAATGAAGTGAGCCAGTGGTGCAAGCAAAACAAGCTAGTGCTAAATGGAGGTAAAACCAAAGCTCTACAATTTTAT
Source organism: Stictocephala bisonia (assembly GCA_035578905.1). Classification (NCBI taxonomy): domain Eukaryota; kingdom Metazoa; phylum Arthropoda; class Insecta; order Hemiptera; family Membracidae; genus Stictocephala; species Stictocephala bisonia. The sequence goes on along the minus strand of JAQJVL010000061.1, from coordinate 1,273,095 downwards.
AACCAGAAGAAAACTGACAGCACCCCTTTATTTGGAGTAGGGATCAGGTTTACAAGATGCAGCAGTTGAGGCTGTCTAGAAGAAATTCCTCTCCCAGATAATGTAAAAGTTGCAAGGGCTAGGTGAAGTGGAAGCACATGTAGAACTTAATTTATCAGACTTATTTATTTGTTGTACTGTGGCTGACATTATTTATTCAGAGATTGCTTAATGATCATACCAGTTTCATGGAGACTATTGGTCTAAGAGTTAGAGAAAAAATTGCCGGCGTGGTGGCTCAGTGGCTAAGGCGGTTGGCCTGTGGAGGCAAGGACCAAGGTTCGAATTCCCACTGAGCCAGCGGTCGGTACTTCACTCGTTGATTAAAGTTGCACAGGCTTGCAAGCCCATGTGAACTGGCGAGTGAAGTTTTATTTAAAAATTTTTTTAATATATATCCAATCATTTTTTACACATACTTTGGATTATATGTGTGATCTAGTAGTGAGAAGTGCTGGCATTGAAAATAGGTCTCAAACTTGGGTTTCAAATATTTTGATATACCGATTATGGCAGGTTACAAAGAATAAATAAAAGCAGAATATAATTCTTGTCTGTATTACTAAACTTGCACTGTGCTAATTTAACCCCATTCCTTGAATGTTGTACGTTCGGCCCTCGAAAACACTTTATATATAAATTTACTGGTTTCATTAGCTAGTGGCAAGATTGGTATGTGTAGAATCCCTTTAAAAAAATCTAGAGAGACGGTTACATTTTTGCCCTAAATTCTGATTCAATTCTACCAAGATGGCAGCTAAAACCATAAATACAACATTGAAAATGTAGGAGGATAGCAAGAACACAACTTTTGAAACAAAAGCCAATTTATTTAGAGGATGAACAGTGATACATTTTTCGCACCTTTTCCAAGTCACCATCTGTCGCTCCATCTCGCTGACCCATATCAATAGATTCATCAAGATACTGACCCTGCAATAGCCCCAGCAGTCCACTTCTTTGGGACTGCTGTACTGTTAAATCACTATGCAAAATTACTTTATCAAGAATAATAACTCCAATACTTAATTATAACTAAATCCCCGTATTTTTAAATCCCTTTAAATCAATATACCATGGCAATGCTTTCCTTTCATTTTCTGGGATACTTAAATCTATGGAACTCAATTCATGGTGTATTTAAAATATATTTGTACTATAATTTAGTTATTAGATACTTCAGTACAGACAGTAAAAACTGGTGATCGACAAACACAATCACTAACTAGAATCTACATTTTCCGGTGACAACTATGTCAAGGTACTATCTACAATACTTACAAGATAACCCATATTGTGATGTGGCATCCTCAGTGGTTTCTCTGAGACTGAGATTGGTGAATAATGTAGACAATTAGAAATTATTTGAATAAGGACGATAGTATACAGCTTCCAAAGACATGGGAACCCATTTTAAGTAAATTGAAATAAAAATGGAAGAGCAGCCATATTGATTTTCTTTGGCTAATGACCGTAAGTCACATGGGTTGTGCCTCCGCCTCTCTCCAGCATACCTGCCAAACCAGTCCCCACCCCACCACCTGTTATAAAAGCTGGAAGTTCATTCCCTGATCTCAGTCTCAGGAAAACCACTGAGGATGCCACATCACAGTATGGGTGAAACGTCTGGTTATCTTGTAAATATTGTAAATAGTACCTTGACGCGGTTGTTACCGGAAAATGTAGATTCTATTTATGACACCAGCCGCTTAAGCCTAAGTTCTAAGAACACAATCACTGTCAAAATGGTAAACTAAAGAAAAAATTATGTGAAGAGAGAAAAGGCATCAGCAAACTTACCTGAGAAGACATCCACTAACACCTTGCATTAGAGAACAAGTGAGTGGACTTGGGGTATTAAATGGAAACTTATTTTATTTTTACACATCCAGATAGTTCAAATATCTTGATTTTCTTTGTTTGTGAAATATAATTTACAGTTTGTACAGATGATCTCCAAATATCTGCTCAATGGTTTGACACTAATTATCAACAGATCAACCTCCAGAAAAAAAAAATAGCTGAGGGTTTGTACTTAAACCCTGATAAATGACAATGGTTGACGTGTTGTCAGGTTAGTCAGCGGTTCAACAAACGGTGGGAGAAAAACCAGATAAGTCTGTCAGTGAATTGTGAGTGCCAACATCATGTTTGGTACTCTATCAGTGTAAATCACGATACCCTAAATGATCACTTGAAAACTTGATCACTAAATGAACAACTTAACACGTTCACTGCTGAAATTTCATCAATAAAGGACCCCTTATAATGAAAATTCTTTTTGCTTTTTCACTTATCTTTAGGTCTATAATGATAGAAAACAGCAATCCCAGGAATCAACGAAAGCGATATCGACGTTTTCCACCATGTTGAAAGTCTGGCCGAGCCTGCCATCCGCATCTAGCGCCGCTATTCTTTCACGATAATTTTGAAAAACAAACTTTTTTGTAATAAAAACAACAGAAATATTTTTAAATGACAGTAACTAATAAGACATGTAAAATTTGGAATAAAAGACAATACAAAAATGACAAAATATTAATATTTACAGTCTTGCCAACCAACCCATATGTCAAAATGTTTATTCTTGCATTGGTGTATAGAATTGATCAAAACAGCCTGGAAAACATAAACCAGGTGATTCAGGGCACTGTTTACATTCCCATACAGTCATATATTTTAGCACTACAAACACAGCATTTTTTTGTCAATCTTCTATCGTTTTGTCAAGTCTCTCCTCCTGGTTTTTATCTTTGTTGGCTCATGGGGATATTCCTCCATATCATTGGCCTTTAAGGTTCTGGAATATCTGGCAACAAGTTTTCCACAACTGAAAGACGAAAGTCATAAAGGGGCATTTTACTTTCACCTTGAGCAGTTCTGACCTCATTGTATAATTAATGTGCATAGTGTTATTTGTGTTCCACTGTGGTGGATTCAACTCGTAGTCAGGCTCATTGACGTCTGACTCATTCATAGAATATTCGGCATAATCTGGTCACACTCCTGATATTCATAGTCTGACACATTTCTAGATCGTATTTCAGGCGTAAATACACCTGATGACAAACCACTAGGTCCCAGTATATCCATTATAATAATTAAAAATCAACACATTACACTAAAATACACAAATAAATAAAAATAACTGTATATACACTAAAAAATTAGCAATCTGGAAACGGACGGTGAAACAGTATAGTTCACAACACACCTTTGTGAACTATAACCCACGTTACATCCACCCACGACAACACTCGACTGACCACTAAAGGTAAACAACAACAAGGGCATGGCGGCAGGCACACCTGTCGTGCGCAGGTCACGCCATCCACTCATGGCAGGCACGCCTGCTGTCTGCAGCGAACGTGCTAAGGAGTGTTAAGTTTACACATTTGACAGGAGTTCTAATATTACCGTTTTATTAATACAAAGCTTCAAACACAGTTTAGAAACATAAATGCTAAAAAAATCAAAATTTTCAAAATAATGCTACCTTAAAAAAAAATAAGACGTCATTAATAAAATTCTTCCTAAAACAGGTAAGAAAGTATTTAAAATTTTAAACTATGCCACACTTTATCAGTAAGATTGAAACCATTTACATTCTTTTCCAAACAAGTTATCTATGACTATGACTATCTGACTTGTTATAAAAAAATTTGAGAATATAATTTTTTTATTTTACCTTGGGAAGCCTACTCAGACTCCCTGTTATGTCACCAGATCCTCTATTGGATAGATCTAAATTAACTTCTCATAAATCACTAGTCTGATTCTCCCACAAGGCCCCTTAGTTCAGTTTACAAGACTCTTGGCTCCTATCTTAACTGATCTTAACATTCTTCTAATCGTTAAATTGCAATATATATCATCTTTGCTTTAACGCCACAGCCAAAAAAATATATATTTTGAAGGAAGGCTGAATATTTATTAATTCAATGTTTTACAACTAAAACTTTACACAATTTTTATGCTTTCATAGGAAAAGTAGAACATATTGCAAGATGATGACCATTGAAATTTGGTGGTTTGATTATTTTGCAATTAACACCACTTTTGTGAATGCCGTGATATGACAAACAACAAATACAGAAGTTATTAAAACATGTTATTTATTACATAAGATTTTCCCCAAGAATTTTATCCTTTTTAGTTTTGTAGGAAATAATTTAGATTTATTTAGAGCCTTTTTATTCAAGTAATGTATTTGTACCTGTTGTTCAAATTTTTTTGTTACCAACACCCTGTAATTTGGAGTCGTGATACTTTTTGAAAATAACACATATTAGAAGTTGTATATGTATATGACATATTAGAAAATTATATATAACAAACAGTTGTTATGTTTTTCTAACAAAAAAAAGATGGTAAGGCTGACTGCAATCGGATGTGCAGCTAGTTGTTAATATCCATGATAAGTAATAATTCCATAGTCTTGTTACTCTTTCACTTGTTGTTTCCATTATTTCACATTAATTTACCTATTTTTGACATTGCTCACATTTAAACTAGTTAATATTTTAGTTTTCACTATATGAATACTTACTACAGCTACAATTGTATCCTTTCCATTTGTCGAGAAAGCATAGCTTGGGTAATGCATTACACTTTTGTAATCATATGGCACATTGAAAGTCGTTACCTCAGACATTTTTGCTTTACCAAAGTCGTTTCTGTACTCTGAAAAATATAAGAGAGTAAACATTCTATAATATATACATGAGTAAAAATTATATAGAATATTAGTAGTTTTTTTACACTAAAAAGTATAAAAGGTAAACCGGTATTTAAGTGGTATTTATAAAAAGTAGTGATATTGTAACTTTTTTAAGGTTACAATATAGCTACAAAAATTCAAAAAATATATTTTACAATTACTACCTCTTCCTATTAATATAGAATAATTATGTCAATTAAGTACTCAGTTGAGGTATTAGACCTACAAATAACATTACAAACTGGGCCATGGTTCTAGGCGTGTAGGAGGGGAAGTACAAGCGAGATAGAGAATATCCCGCCCACCCATACACGTACAGAGGTATTGACCCACCCACCCACCCATACACGTACAGACGAATTGACCCATCCACCCACCCATACATGTACAGTGGTATTGACCCACCCGCCCACCCATACACGTACAGAGGTATTGATGGGTCAAATACCACTGTACATGTATGGGTGGGTGGGTGGGTCAATTCGTCTGTACGTGTATAGGTGGGCGGGTGGGTCAATACCACTGTATGTGTATGGGTGGGCGGGTGGGTCAATACCACTGTATGTGTATAGGCGGGGGGTAGGTCAATACCACTACGTGTATGGGTGGGTCAATACCTCTGTACATGTATGGGCGGGGGGTGGGTATATACCACTATGTGTATGGGTGGGTGGGTGGGTCAATACCACTGTATATGTATGGGTGGGTGGGTGGGTCAATACCTCTGTACGTGTATGGGTGGGTGGGTGGGTCAATACCACTGTACATGTATGGGTGGGCGGGTTGGTATTTTTCATAGAGGAAGGAATTTAAGTACCACTCTCTCCTACGTCTATTGTGTACAGTCTGTTCAAAATCTTAATTAGGTTGGCTGCTATGTTTATATAGTTTGTTTGGTGGTTCATGTGTTATTGAAATTAAAGATAAAATACTGGAATAAATATTGAGATAATAATAACAATAATAGTTAAAATAATAGTGCTTTTTCTATAAAGTTGTGATTTCACAATAACTTATTTGGTTACATGCCACAAGAAAAATGTTGACACTCACTAAATAATAAAAACATATTAAAACAAAAAAGAGGTAATTTTGTTCTATTTGAGAATACAGTAATTAGAAAATATGGTATGTAATACGACAAGGCTGTGCAGTAGTCTGTGACATCACATGGGCGAAATCAGCTGGTTTGATTATTTTATTGAATACTGGTAACTAAATCAACCAATCACATGGAAATATTTTCTAGGTACCCTGTCCGAGATGTTTATTTTTTTACATGAATGTACAACTATCGTTTGAGAGGGAAATCCATTGATTTGAATGCTCAAGCCACACGCCCAGAACTGTGGACTTGTCGATACTTCAATTTGATTTGTATTCCTTGAATATTGGAGACCATAAATGTAACCTTAGCACTGAAACAAAGGTCAAGGCTTATACTTAAATGTTCTGTTCATGTTTATACTTTCTGAAAAATAAATATTAAAACATAAATTTTGATACTTTAAACTGCAGTACATAATAGTACTCTTAATTACTGTACTACCATATTGTATCAAAGGTATTATCAGCTGTAAATAGACAAATTATTAGTTGTAATAATAAACCCAAAATGTATTTATTTAGCTAAAAATGTTTTAGAAGATAAAATTATATAATAGGCCTTACCTGTTGTAGATTTTATAGTACTGTATTTTATTCTTTTTATTAAATGTATGTAGAATGAAATGTTCTTTTCAAATGGCCATTCCTTCAGTAAGTGTCCCTAAATCATAATGGGCAAAACTTACTTGCATACTTAAGCATGAATTTAATGAAAGTTTACAATAGATTCATGCTCAATTATTCAAATCAAATTCATATCTCGAAATGCAGACTAAGTGTTAATGTGATTTATATCATTATAAAAACTTTCAACTGAGAGTGCTTTTGAAACTATGAGCCTGTTAGTATAAAGATGTGATAAAAATGTCGGATCACAATAAGTAGATTTTCCCCTGATCTAACTAAAATATGGTTATAAACACTTTTTTTTAAATGTAACAGTTATCTTATTACTATATAAGAGATTGTAATCATTTAACTGTAAACATCTATAAAAAGTCTAAGATGTTATACAAATATCTTCCTTGGAAAAGTATACTTGCAAAGTCAGATTATTTTTGTGAAAGAAATTTATTTTTTTTTTAATTGAAGGGAGAGGCTGGTCTCCTTTTTAACCCTACTCTACCCATTCCCCATAGACTATTGATCTGTGTGGGGAATTTATAAGACACAGTAAGGGGGAGAACCAATACGGTAGATACAAGGTGAATATTAGTGATAAATACAGTCTAGGCCGGATTTAATCCTGAGCTATCTCTTAACACAGGTACAAAGTCCTGACGCCTTAGACTGCTCGGCCAATGGCTCTCCCATTTGTTTCCTTATATTATTGAAAAATATAATGCTTGTATTTCTTTGAATACATACGGGGATCAATGTTGTCCCACATGATCTTGACGTAGCTGTCTCTGTCAGGACGAGCCTGCTCATGTAAAAGACCCAGTACATGGAGCAGTTCATGTTGGATGGTGCCTTTGTGTCTGAGACACTCTGGGGTCTGGAGGTTCACAGGTAAAGGCTTGCCATATTTGGGTCTATAGCCAATCATAGCAAAACATCCTTTTTCCTTTAAATAAGAAAAAGAAAAAAACATGACTAAATAAGAATATATTAGCGTTACTCTCGGATAAAACTAGTAGTTATGTAGAGTATTCAGAGTATTTAAAATGTTTTGTTGTAACATATTTAACATTAAAACATTTAAGTTTTAATGTTAAGTATGTTTAGTAATATACGTAACATTACTAATAGACTATACTAAAATATACACCTTATACATATTGTGTATTACTAAACTTCAATCTGGCAGCCACCTTTTCTTTAAATGGCAGGACATTTCTGGCTAATTTGCATACATTTTTTATAAAATTATTTATCTTAATCAGACAGTTTTAATCTTAATCAGAAGAATGGTTTTCCATGTTCTTTAGGATGATATGATGATGATAAACTTATCAACTTTATCATGGAAGAATTTAAGAATAAGAACAGGGTCTATAGAATTCAATCTTGAGGCATGTAGATATCTTGTAGATTTATCATTTTAAAATATCATAATAAATGTAAATTAGATGATAGACTATGGATTGAAATTAGAAATTTGAAATTAGAGTTCTTATCAATCAATTGCCCACAGAACTATATAAGTGCGTGCCATAATATGTTTTTACGTGTGTGTGAACTTTAAATAAAATAAGTTTCAAGTTCATCTTAAGGCTCTTTGGTCAAAACAATTTTCGATTTTTTTTTCTATTTCTATAAGTTTACATCAGCTATTAGATGCCTCCCAAGTAGTTCTTTCATTAAATTTATGTTTATACAGTAGTTATAAATACATCACCTCAAAGATGCGAATTTGGGCTTTCTTGGTATATGCACATTGCACAATTAAGAAACTATTTTCCCGATTATTCCAAAATTTTAAAAACAGATCCTCACAGAACTGGTCTTGCTCATCAGATATTTTAAATTATGTAATTTTACTGCAAATTTGTAAATTTGATTTTAAAATTTATTAATGTTTTATGTTTGCTTTTATTTTTTAACGGCGAGAAATACAATGTCGTGTTTGACATCTTACGCTTTTTAATATCACACAATTTAGAATATTTATTAACTTTACATACTCAACTTTTGCTTGTACTTTTACCCACATGTTATATTACAATCCAATCGCTACGCACACATACAGCGAGACACAGCACCCACACCCGCAGGATTGCGCTTAAACGACTTCCTGCAATTATACCCCACCCATTCCAGGGGAGGGGGAGGTCTGTGTATGAGTAGATCGTGGTCAGATGTACAATCAGCGTTTCAAGCGGAATTATAGTTGTCCCTAAATCCGGCCGAACCGCCTTAATAGAGACAAATAACCTGATGATGAAACTTTTGATTTGAAATGTGTCGTCTAGTTCTCTAGTGGACAGATTGACTGATTAATACACGTAAGAAAAGATTATGGATATTAAGAACCAATTACAAAGGGTGTGGAAGTTAGAAATTTGAGGATCTCTTTCCTAAAATCCCCCAAGAAAGATTCCGTAAACTGTTGCTTTCTTACAATGAGTTGAAAAATCTTCTTCTGCTGTATATGCTTGATGGAATTGCTTTGGTTGTAAATTAAAAGTCATTGTTTAAAATAAATTCCACAAATTAAAATTTGTGGAATTTATTTAAAAAAATGACTTTTAATTTGAAAAATCATGTCAAAGTTGGATCACCACATTTCAAGCTCTTTGGATTTCTACTGATGTCGAACTGCACAAAATTGTTCTGATGAATGTAGTGTTAGTTTTATCTCATTGCTTCCATATAAATATATTGACTCTGGTACAGTAATCAACCCCGAAATTAATGCTTGAATCAGTTATCTGAGGACCAGACCAAACCAAACACGTGAGTCAACTCTGTGCTTTGGTTGGGCATTTAGATTTCCAACATATTGTAAATCTTGAGCAGTAAGGCAGGCTTGATTGTGTAGAAGCACTGGCATTACCAGGCTTAGCTATGGTTAAGTGCTGGGGACGATTGCACCGTCTTGCCCTTCAGAACCTGATTTTGAATCAGTTGTGTCCATTTATCACATTCTTATAAGTCAGTCCTAGCGTATGGTTTAACTCCTGACCAATCATTTTAAAATATACCAGGAATATGTTCCATTTAAAAAAATATTTTTTTTCATTATGATTCTCATGCATGATATTATAAATAAAAATATATACTACTTAATAATATCATAGATTAAATAGTATAAGATCTACTTAAACAAAAACATAGTATAGTTAAGTTTTAAAACAACTCACAGTAACAAAAATATTTTAGAAACCTTATTAGCATAATTTACATAACTCTCTCAGTTAGCTGATCACTTAAGAAAACATTGGGTCTACTTTTCAATGAAACTGTAAAACATTTACAAGCATTCTCATGAGATACTTTTGAAATGAAGTATTGAATATTCAATATTTAAAAGACTACAACTAAAATAAATTAAGTACTAACCTTTTCGTTGTTAATGTTTATGTAATCAGACTGATTCTCTCGAGGTATAAATTTAACACAAGTCTTGTTTTCAATTCCATCCATCGCTTCCCGAACTTTTTCCTGTTCCCTCTGGTTCTCTGCAAAGTTCAAGGCAAATTGAAAGACTTTCGACTTATCAAACAGTAATATATTTAAATTATAAATAGGCTGTTAGATAGATGATGTACTGGCTGTATATTTTTTGGATTCTATGGCAAAATATAAGCAAAAATTAGATTAAAGTTCTTCCAAATTCCTGTCAGTTGAGCATCAGTTTGTGAATTTTACTGAATTAATCATATCTTTTAAAGGGTTTAAATATTGACTACAAACTTGGTATACCTTAATCTTATTCTTATATATGAGATGCCGACACAACGTTGTTGGTATTTTAAGGCGAATATGAATGGTTATATGAGTGTAGAATAAGTGTGGATGAGTGTAGTCTGGTTACTATCTGAGTTCAACTGTTCCTCAGAAAGGGCAATTTATTAATAGCCCAACAGCCAGGGCTTTTTTTTCTCAATTCAATTCAAATATTCTTTATTCAAAGTTTGCATAGTATACTAAGAATAGTGTTATATGATATTATGATAATATAAATGTTACCTTAAAAACTAGAATTTGTTCTTCTAAAGGTCTTCAATTTTGTAATACTGTATAACAATGTTATGTTTTTGAAAATTACAACATTATTACTATCCACAATTATACTATTATTTAGCTGTCTCAAATACCTCATCTGTCGTATATGGAGCGATATTGATTAAGTACTTTTTTAATTCTTTCTTAAATACTTTATTTGATTGGATGTTTTTTAATTTACAAGGAATTTACCAAATGCTCTTTTGGAATTGAATATGAAATTTCTATCTTTTATACTTTCAGAATGGTAAGCACTTTAATTTTTCAAAGTTGGATATCTTAAATCGCCATATAATTAAAATTTGTGAAAAATGGTACCAATAATAGAGTTAACTCTCCGCGAGCTAATTTATATTCTTAACGTAAGCATATGTAAAACTTGCTTAGGTCACTACTAAATTTTTAACAATATATAATATTATGCTTTAAAATTAACTATTATACGCAAAATGAACTAATATTTGGCCAAAATAATTTTTTTAAAATTTTTCTAAAAATAATATTTGCGTATATACACGTCATTAGCTCTAAGGGAAATTGTTTTGTACGTTTTTACCCGTCATTACCTTGTTCTACTAAAATCAGTTGTTAGTTAAGTTTTAAATAAAAATACTAATTAGTTGTTAATTTCATTTGCTTGTATAATCTAATGACTAAACATGGTATTACAAGTGTATTCAATCATATTTCTCTTTAGTATGATATGCCTCAAAACAGATTTGTGGATGCAAGTGAGGCTTTTCCTGGCAGGTTTTACAAAAGTAAACAGAACTAAACTACATAAATAAAATAAACAGAACAAATCAAATTCATAAGTCGAAGTAACAGTGGCGCATATACAAATTTTTTTCGGGAGGGGCCGATCTTGGTTAAGCAAGTATTACCAAGACACATTACCGGGGGGTCCGGGGTACCCCCCCAGGAAATTTTTCAAAAAGTAAACTCATGGAGATGTCATTTTACGCTATTCTATCCTACAAAATTGGGATAATATTATGTTTTAAGTTAAAATGATATATGTTAATAATGTACACAATTACACCGATATCATTGTATATGTTTAGAAATATTCATACATTCAGACTAGCTTCCAGTTTGTAAAATAAATTAAGATCCAAGATGAGTGTATTGTTTTAGTTTTCAAACATATCAATCCCCGCCCATGATATGAGTTATAGGCCCTAACTATTTTTAAAGTTATATTTATATATTTTTATAATTATTTAGGGAAAAAGAAATCAGAATAAGACTAAAAAATAAATAAAAACAATAACACGTTAAAGAAATTTTACTTACATTTTGTGATATTAAATATTATGTCAGCTCTGAACAAAATCATAACATATTTATACTTTTGACTGCTGTAAATCCTACAAAACAAAGTCAACATTTCTTTTTACGCTTGAAAATTTAGCAATAACATCTTCATCACTTATGTTAATGTCTCTATGGGTGGAAAGTAGGGCTAGCCCATTAAGTCTGCTTTCTGAAGTGGTGTTGCGTAAGTAAGTCTTCAATCTTCTTAAGCTTGAAAAACTTCTCTCCACTGTTGCGACAGAAACAGGTAAAATAGCTAGAAGTTTTAAAAGGATGTAAATGTTCGGGAAAAATGTCTTATCGCATCTTTCAAGGGTGTCGATGGCTGTTTTTGGTGTAGTTTCCTCGCTTTCATTAATCCACTTCTCTTTCCAAAGAAGAAACTCGCTTTGGACTACCTCGTTGTAGGACAAGTCGTTTTCATAAAAGTTTACTGCCGTTTCAATAGAGGAAAAGTCATTTTTCTTACAAAATTCAGGAAGGATATTTTGTAAAGAAGCGATATTCTCTTTATGTGATTCAAAGCGCTCCTTTAATGCACTACAAAAATCATCAAGGTAAGGTACATAAACAGCTCGCCTATAATATTCTTCCCCTGTGGTGTAAGCAACGTTATTACGACCCGTTTGAAAACGGCAAACTCTTGGGACCTCTTCCACAACATTCAGTTTTTCTGCAAATTCTTTTATTTGATTATAAAGGGCTTTGAAATCTTCATCTGCATTAAGTCTCTTTTTTGACATAAGTTCCAAGACACTTGTCGCGTTTTTCATTGATGATGATAGATCAACATCTTTTTTTTGTAGCTCATGTGACAAGTTATGTGTTGTGGACAACATACTACTCAGAACAAAAAGATTACAATAAATTCAAACTGACTTATAGAAATTCCCAGAGCATGTGCTTTAGATGAAGAATTATTTTCTTCTTCCTCAATTTTTAAAAGAGCCAGAATAATTGGTTCCAAAATATCTTTGAATAAAAGCACAGAGTCGTGCCTTTCTACCCAACGGGTTTCACAAAGTGAAATTAGTTTTTTCTTCTTTTGTTCCGGACAACACTCTGATAACACTGTTTTAAGAATGTTAGTATTTTTAGCAGACTTATGGAAGAAGCTGCACACTTCTTTAATAACACTCATACAATTTCTGATACAAGGTATAAGACTTGCATCAGACAAACATAAGTTTAGTGAATGGGAAGAACAATGAGTATAAACAGCTAATGGATATTTTTATTTTATACGAGCCTGAACCCCTCTTAAGTGGCCTCGCATCGCTGCAGCACCATCATAACCTTGGCCTCTCAATTGACTTAAATCTAAACCAAAAGTTGATAAAGTTCCCAATATTGTGTTCGACAAGGATTCGCCTGTCACGTCATAGACGGGGACAAAAGTTAAAAAATCTTCTCTGATTTTGAATGACTGTTCTTCCACATATCGCACACAGATAGAAAGCTGTTCTGTTTGACTAATGTCAGTTGTTTCATCTGCTAACACAGTATAAAATACAGATTTCTGAACATTCGACACAATTCATGATTGGATCAACTCCCCAAAAGTTTTTATAAGTTCATTTTATGTTACAGAACTTGTATACATACTCTTTCCCCCACTGCTTTTCAAATGGTCTTTAAGAATATCATCTCCACAATTAGCTCTATATCGCAGAAGCGATCGAAAATTTCCATCATTACTTATTGGTTCTTCTAGATCTATTCTGCCACTGTCACTGTGGCCCCTCAGTGCAATTTGTTGTCTTCCACAAAACCGTATAGTTTGTATCATCGGTATCAACTGCTTTCTGTTTTCCAATACATAATTTCTTCTTTGCGTGTTGATTTGATTTATTATGCTCTCAGATCTGTTATGTACAATGGCTTTTGTGTTTTCTGCCGTTAAAAGTGCATTTTTGTGAAATGTGTAATTGCTATGTTTATTAAACATCTCCCTTGCTTTTTTCCAATTAGTAAAAGGCTTTGTAACCAACGTCCCTACCATTTGGTGGTCTCCCTTACCTACAGTTTTAGAACAGGAAAATAATACACAATATTTACAAAAACTTCCGGATTCAACCTCCGAATATGCAAGCCATTCAAACTCGTCCAGCCATTTATTTTGAAAAGATCTTTTGTGATTCAATAAATAAGTAGTAGGATATTTATAATCCTGTGGAGGTTTCCAGATATTTTCAACAAGTGAAACTTTATCATCATTAGTAAGGCAAGAAATAGCATCACGTTCACAATAATTGCCAATATCAAATTTATTACTTCTAATACAGGCTGAGGTCGGGACTGGCTCAGTCGAGGAAGTAGCCATACTTGTATCAGAGACATCACTGACACTGGAGCAGCCAGCTTCAACATTATCCTCATCCGGATTAGACCTATCTACACTGAGCTTTTTAGTAAAAAAGTTATGAATCGATGCTTGCCTTTTCATTATGTATTGTTATATTAGAGAATCACTTACTTTCAATATGTACAGCATTGAGCCTACATCATATAATTGAACACAGAACTGAAATATATACACACACACATCACCTGAATAAAAATAACTCGCTTTGAGACTCGACTCACGGGATAAAACTATTCACTACGCTACGACTGTGTCAGTCAGTGGCTTGTTGACATTAGGCAGGTGGACGCGACACGCCGCCGCCGTGCCGGTTTGGCGTTGGTGGGGGGGCGGGCGGCTAAAAATAGCATGTGAGGGAGAGAGGGACCAAGGTCAGTCAATCAATAGTTCTGTCTTGCCACTTGCCGTCCCGAATACATGGATCTGAAATCGCTGATGGCATGCAGTGAACTAAACTGCACTCATTTAAACAAATTGCGTTTTTTATACTAGAAATCAGTTAGCACGATAGCAGCTGGTATGCAGGATGAATAACAAATAAAAATGTGATGAAGATTTTTTTATTTATGGATAAACAAATATTTATTTTTGTATATTTCGGGGGGGGCCGAGGCCCCCTCGGCCCCCCCCATATATACGCCACTGCGAAGTAACTTGTGTCTAAGTAAACAAGGAATGCAACAGACAAAGCACTGGACGCTGGACTAACAACGACACAAGTTTTAGAGAGAGATGAGAGTCGGAGAGGGTAGGGAAGGGATGGGAAGGGGGGAGTCAGCAATAGTATTGAGTGGAGGTTGTAGTATGACTAATAACGAATTGCGTGTGACTTTGGGAGGCAGGGTGGGGATCAAACAAACTCAAATTTCATATGACAGGTATTCCCGGCAAACGCTTGTTGAGCTAAAAACAGAGTGTGTATATATACACACACCGCTCGCTCGGAGAAAAGTGTTTGCGTATATAATCGGCTTACGCTCGCAAAGGGTTTAGAAAATCAGCAGTGACAAAAACTAAATGGGAGATTGGTGGAGTTGTAAATTAAATTTCAAAAAGTTCTTCTCCTTAGCAAGGATAGGGGATCTATTTGCAGCATAAGCCAATCATGAGGAATGTTCAGGTTTCTTGTTATTAGTTGGGATTATATTTTGGTTGTATCTGCACCAGATTCTTAAACAATATTATATTGGTCAAACAAATGAATACAAAAAAGTTATAAGGTTGAGTATATTGTCCCTGAATTGTTCCGCATCAAGGTTGATGTTAGTTTTCTGAATGTTCTGTTGATTGGAGATATTTTTAGTAACATAGTTTAACACTTTTTTGGTCATGGTACCAAATTCAATGTGATACCAATAGTATGTTTTAAAGTTCAAATTCTTTGTTTGTACAAAACCTAAATCTAGAATTGGACCATCTTAACCATCTTAGCAATTTGAGACGTTAGTTAAGGAACATATATCTCTAATTTAGACAATCTAATTAACATACTTACAGTTTAGAATTCACAGACCTGTGGCTGTGTTTTAGAGTATTCAAGAATTTTATTAGCCATGCCAGCCAGTATGGCTTTTTAAAGTATTAAAACTTTAAACCAAAACTGTACTTAAATTCACTTGAAGACAGTTAAAAAATTGGTGTTCAAGAACATATATACACACACTAAACTTAAGCTAAGACAATCGTACAAAAGGTATTGGGAAAACTAAACAAGGTAGATAAGAGTAGTGTACTAAAAAAATGGTCACCAAGCTACAATTTGAATTATGACGTTTCAAACAGGAACACAACATGCACTTCTAGTTCTGACTTCAGAGGATTTTCCGAGGAGACACTAATTGATTTGCAGCAGATTTTAGATATCTACACAGCACCCAATCAAGCATATCACAACAACTCTGATTTAAATTTCTTAAAAAGCACCCAACATCTTGAAATAATGGCATCTGAAGAAGTTCCTGCATACAGTGTGCTACCAGGGGGAAAGATAATGTCAAAGAGAAATGAAAACACTTTGACTTCACAGCTTACATCGATGAAGGACTTCTCACCTCTTGTTCAACCACCAACCAAGCCAGGCTCTGCATACTGTGAGGTGCCAGGAGAGACTAGGACCCATAACTTTGTACATTCAAACAATACTTATAGTGTTTCTGCGAGTGTTCTATCTGTGCCTGCTGTCTCTCCTTTAAACTCTCCTCTAAGGAAACCAATAGAACCAAATTAAATAAATCTGTAATTTTTCAGTAACAAATAAAATAAACAATTTAAAATATGAAAAAATCAGAACCAATAAAAATATTTCATCAAAATATTCAAAATCTTATCTCACGAATTGAGCCTCTTGAAATAATTTTATCAGAAATAAATACACATATAATTATCATTACAGAAAATAACATGAAAAAAGAAGAGTTAGAAAGGTTTCATCTTAATAATTACAAAAATATTTCTGAATATTCGCATACAACCACCTCAAGAGGGGGTGTGCTGATTCAGTCACATGAGAGCTTGAAGGGAAGAGGGCTTGTACTGGATGCTGTAGATGATTTTTGTAAAGATAACATTTTTTAGTGTTGTTTAGCTACATTTAATTGTATAAAGAGAAACATAATATTGGCAGGAGTATATGGAACACCTAATCTAGATAATAAGGAATTTTTTACTAGGCTAAATCAACTAATAGACATCCTGGTACAAACAAATAAGAATGTAATATTATCTGGGGATTTTAATATAAATATTTCAGAAAAATCATTAGAGACTAGAAACTTTAAAACAATTTTGGCATCTCATGGTATGTACTATATTACTAATTTTCCCACAAGAGTAACTGACTCATCAGAAACATGTTTAGACATTTTTTTTTACAAATATGAATAAGGATAATACCAAAATAACTGGCTTAGTAACAGCTTTGTCAGACCATGATGGCCAATTATTAGAGTTATTACATGAAAATCATAATGCTAAGAATAATAATTTGCGATACTGATGTAGAAAATTCTCTTTGTACAACATAAAAACTTTTAAAGCTATGCTTGAAAAGGAGGATTGGAATTCAGTCCAAGCTCCTGTCAGTGAAATGTATAACACCTTTGACAATATCTTTTAAATTTTATTTTGACTAATCGTTTCCTCGTTCTTTAAGGAAAAATACTGTTAAAAAAAATGACTGGATAACATTCGAGTTAAAAGGTGAAAAGAAAGAAAAAATTGAATTAACTAAAATAGTTAGAAATACAAAAGATAAGTTTCTTGGGAAAATACTAAAAGACAAGGAGAAACAATACAGTCATAAGTTGATTCAAACAAAAAGGTCATTCTTAAACAAGAAGGTAGTTAATTCTGATAATGTGAGTAAAACAATATAATAAACAAAGAAA